>OZ020507.1:212713247-213240747 GCA_963971375.1 Platycheirus rosarum | reverse complement strand
TCTGTCAAGTCTGTTCTACCGTCGAGGTTAGGTAATTTCTCAATGTATTTTAGTGGATCTAAAGTTAGTGTGAGTAGAGTCATTTTAAATTCTAATTTATCACTTGAATCAATATTACGATTTTTTGTATTGATTTTACTTAAAATATTTTGATACTTTAAAATATTCTTACACTTGTTGGGTATCTGTTGATTCCTGATTTGTGTGAGTTGTTTGTTTGTTGATAAATCTTCTTTTGAACTGCTAGTATGACTTTGTTGCTTTTCCTTCCTTCTGTTTGTGATCCTTTTGGAAATCAATTTTTTTTTTTTTTTTGGTTTATTGTTGTGAAAATATTTTTTTCTCGGACTCGGAATGTTATCATTTTCGTTGAATTGAATTGCTAAATTAATTTCGGTTTATTTCCAATGCGTTGAAATAATTTTTTTAAAAGTGTTTTTATATTTCTTAAATGATTTTATTTCACTTTTATTTATTTTTGACTGTAAATGTTATTTTGCCTGACTCTAGACTTTATTAAACTTGAAATGAGTTCTTCACTTTTTATTTTACTATGTCAAATAATTTTTTACACTGTTTTAGTCGTTACTTCGAATTTTAATATTTCCTTATACGTAGGATATTTTTCCGTGTAAGTTCTTACAGGATTCTAGCCAATTCCGTAGAATCCTACCAACTGCGCATATTTTAATACTTGATTTTAAAAAAGAAACTGCTAGTTTCATAGAGCAAGGCTCATTCTTTATTCAACTAAATTAAAGAGTTCTTATATTACTTGTAGCGAGTTCTACATCAATTTAAGATCTGTCTATTGTTTTTCACTTGGGCTTATTTATAACAATTTTATAGGTAGGAATCGTATTGTGGATGTGCGTACGTGACTTTCTTCATGGAAGTCCGTTTACACTACATAAGAATAATCTTGAGCATATCGCTGTTGTATGTTCAGGATTATTGTTTATTTTGTTACTTTGTTTCTTATCTCTAGCATGAATTCTATTTCTGTTTGCATAGGTCTTGGTCGTGATATTTCAATTGTTCAGAACAGACTTACTTTGTGTAGAGGTTCATTGGATAAAACTTTAAATATATATTTTCATAAGGTTTAAAAAAAAAGGTTTTATTAAGCAATTTTTTTTTTTAAATTTAGAAAAAAATTTAAGAATGCGAACACAAGCACATCATTGACCTTAATTTAAAACCAAAATTAAAAAAAATAATTCATCAAGGCATTTTGAAATATGTATTGATTTTCAAAAGAAACAAATTATGTTTAAATATCAAAAATATATTTGAAAAAATGCACGACTGGGTCGCACGAACTTGTTCTTATGTTAGATAATTGCTTAGTAGCTGCATATGTATGTATGTATAAAAAGGGTGTTTTTTTAGACGTGTGGTTCAAGCAGAAATAAAACGCATATAGTTTAATGTTATGACCAAGAATTTAGCTTGATTATAAAGATAAGGGCTTGCCTTATGTTTTAAAAATGATTTCGGGGAAGTAGCCGCCGCGGCTGGCTCGAATAAATTCCAGCCGAGACCGAATTTTGTGAAAATCGGGATCGGTGGCCATCTCGTTTTGGGCCCATTCACCATTCAAAATCTTCCATAAAGTGGCACATCTCCATTTGTTGCGCGCGATGGCGGATGGACTCGTTCTTCGATGCTCTGCTCCACCGACACAAACCATTATTTTGGTAATAAATTTGCACAATTTCCAAATTGTTCGGAGTAGGTCTATTCATTATGAAATGGCAAACCAAACTGAGCATAAATCAAGTGACACCCAGATTGAAAACCACATGTCTATTAAATAAAAAAAATATTTTTTTTTTAGAAAATTCTTTCATTTTTTTAATTAGCTTAAAAGTTTTCTCGGTAAAACTAAATGTCTATCGAAGAAAAAATAATTTTGAAAATCGTTCGACCAGTTTTTTAAAAAGTCGTTTTTTTTAGAAAAAAAATTCGAAAAAATATTAAAATTTTTTTTTCTAGTATTTCATTATGCGCAAATCTGTAGTTTTCATCAGGGAAAATTATTAAAAAAAATTCAATCGACCAATTTTCAAAATATTTCGAAAACCAATTTTTTTTTTAGAAAATTGAAAAAAAATCGAAAAAAAAGTTTTTGAACATTTTGATATGCAATATTAATTGCATTATAAATGTCTTCCTGTTTGCAAAATTTTATTGAAATCGGGATAATAGTTTACGATAAAACCGCATTTTAAAAAAATAGGTTATATGAGAGGTTCTGTTAAATAGCAAATTTCAAAAAAATCGTTCTAATTGCAACATTTATTGGTGTACAAAAATAGCACCCTGAAAGTTTTATCAGAATCTTTAGAGCCGTTTTTGAGAAAATCAAGCTTTTTGTTAAAAATTGTATGGCAGGTACCGTTATTTTTCGACCTAGAGCAAAAATACACCCCCGAGCTACTACCTAATAAATACTAAATACCAAGTTTGAAGCAAATCGGCCCATCCGTTTAGGCTGTAGAGGCGCGAACAGACAGAAAGACGGACGGAATTCCCGGACCCACTTTTTCAACTTCTCTTTTATCATAATGTCATGTTTGATTGTCCATAACTTGCATTTTAGTACCTAAATCGCAAGTAAAAAAGGTTAAAGGTATCGAAAAAATTTCGATGCGAAATTACGTAAGCTACCCACATCTTTCTGAATATCAATTTTGATGGTAATCGGTTCACCAATTCTCGAGAAAGTCGGAGAAAAAAAAACGGTCCTATCCACACCTACAAAAGTTGACTGATTTTTTTTTATAAAAACTCTTAAGGCCATTTTTTATGAAAAATAAGCTTTTACATAGGTTATATCACTGGTAACGTTAATATTTGAGCTATAAATCTGTAGAATGTCAAATAAATTTAGGTACAGAATTTGAAAACGATTTAGGCTCTAAGCTGTAGTCAAAAATACAAGAAGACAGTATTTATTTTGCAATGACTGAAATAGGTTTCTCTTTCATCGTAATGTCATGTTTGATTGTTATCTCAATTTTATTTATCTGCACGAATGCATAACTTGCATTTATTAAACCTACCTATAATCAAAAGTTGCCTTTAATTAATTCTTTCTCCTATTAGTATCTGTTGTATATACATTGGAGTTTGTTAAAGAGGGATATAAGTCATCTCCATATTCATTGTGCATTTGGGGCACAACAAATTAAATGACATTATAATGCGTTTTGTAAGATAGTTCTAACTTACCAAGCCAGTTTTAGCAAAAAAAAGAAACAATATTTGTTTATATTTCAAACAACATTTGAAGCAGGTGTAAACATTCTTCATAGGTAGCGCTTCAATTTCGAACCATATCATTTGGGCAAGGGTGACACTCAATATTTACAACTTTCAAATAACGGACCCTCACCCTTTTATATCCATTTAACTGGAACCACATTAAACACTGTTTTTCATTCTAAGAAAACTTAATTAATTTGAAAACAAAAATAAGTTTTTTATGTGGATATAACAGTTTTTTTTCATATTTTGATCTACGTTACACTCTAACTCGACAGGATTAGATAGTCTTTAAAACTTATAACTTAGTCGTTGGCATCCAAAGCTAATAGTCATGTTCTATTTGAAAAACGGCATTCTTAAATTAAAAAAAAAATTAAAGAAAAGGGTGCTAACTTATACAAAACATTGATTAAAAAAACAATGTTAAACTGCAATTTAAGGATTTTGAATTCTGAGTTCAATTCTTTGTAAGGCTTAATATAATGAATATATAGGAAATAAAATTGAAAGCTATAGCAGGTCTTTAATCAACCCGAATAGAAATGAGAAAAATGTTTCTTCCTCCGATTTGCATTCTTCAGTTGAGCTGTTTTGAAATTTTATTTGTGTCAGTTTATTTTAAGTCCGATTTTATTAGCTGTTCATTAAACAACTTAGTCTGTAAGATTGATCTTGGATCAATCCAATTCAGTTACAAGGAAGAATTCTAATATTGTAAATCTTAAATCGAATGTTAATTCTGGTACAGGTGGCATACCTGCCATAATGTTCAAAAAATGCTGCATTTTATAATTTTCAACCTGCTCTCCATATTTAATAAATCTCTTTTTGAAGAAAAATTTCTAGACAACTGAAAACTATCTTGTGTTTCCCTTTTCCCATTTATAAGTCGGGTAATAAAAGTTATATTGAGAACTATAGAGGAATAAATTATTAAATTATCTGCAATTAATAAAGAATTTAAGAGCCTAGTTAAAAATAGGATCGACTTTGTAACAAAGGAATGTATATACCTATATATCTTTCCTAAAAGATGGAAAACAGCATTTGTCCAGCCTGTCCCTAAGAAAGGTGACCCATCCTCCCCTCATCCTACCGAACAATATCACTAACATCCCTTCTTTCTAAGGTCATGGAAACGCTTCACTGGTGATCTGATGGCATATCTCACCGAACAGTGGAACAAATCTTTAAATCGCTTTGGTGAAAGTAAGATTATTGCTCTTGATATCTTCAAGGCATTTGATAGAGTTTGGCATGAAGCTCTCTTATCCAAAATGCGTGCTTTTGGAATTGATGGTACTCTTGTTCGTTGGATTAGAAGCTATCTTCTGGACCGTTCAATACAAGTTGTATTGGACGGATTCAAGTCTGATTCCCACAAAATAAATGCTGGTGTGCCCCAGAGCTCTGCTCTGTCTCCGACTCTTTTCCTCAATTTTATAAATGATCTTCTGTTTGTTACTTCTAATCCACTTAACTGATTTGCTGACGACTCTACCCTCAGCTTTTCATATTCGTTCGATTATTCACATACTTCACCTTCGGACGTACAATTGCAATGGTACCGTATGTCCAGGTCATTAAACTCCGATTTATACAGAATTGTCAAATGGGGTAATAGGAATCGTATGGAGTTTAATGCTTCGAAAACTCAATGCTGTCTTCTGTCTTTAAAGCTAAACATACTCCCAATGCCATTGTCCATGAATGGCACTTACATCGAAGATACCGAAAAGCTATCAGTACTCGGAATGTGTGTGAACGACGTCCTCCGTTGGAACGACCATATATTTGAGATCGCTAAGATTGCTGCAAAGTGCTTAGGTTTTCTGTATCGGTGTAAGAAGTATTTTTCCCCATCTGATCTGGCTACAATTTATAAAGCTTATATACGGCCTAAACTCAAGTATAACTCCCACCTCTGGGCAGGTGCTTCGCAAACACCGCTTCCCCTGCTTGATAGAATAAAAAATCGAGCGTTAAGATTGATAGGAAAAAGAGTTGCCGCTGAAATAATTGCCCCTCTCGAACACCGACGCAATGTTTCATGTCTTTCCTTAGTTTATCGTTTCTTTTATAAAAAATGATCACTCGTAGTAGCCAGCTGCATTCCTCCCCTTAAAAGTTTCTCCCGTAATACTCGTCTCGCAAGGAATGCGAGACGAGTTCAATTTTGGATGTACCGTGAAATATAGGAATTCTTTTTTTAGCCGAACAACACGAATTTGGAATAGTTTACCCGGCGAGATTTACCCTTGCCATTTTGATCTGCAAGAATTCAAAACCAATGTTAATCGACACCTCATCTTTCTCCTCCTTATCTTCCTTATGCCCGTGCAGTGTGTTCTACATTAAATGGGAAACAAATAGTCCCTTGTGCGCTCGTTAATTATAAAAAATAAGAAGCTTACGACTCAGTAAACCATGAAACTTGAACAAGATTCAAAATCTAAATATGTAAATTTTTAGTCATTATTTTACATATTGTTAAATTAATTTGTTATACATTATAGATTTTGGCATCAGGCTTGAACCTTCTCTTTCGTTAAAAATCATTTTGATTACTTGTTTTCCAAAGGCAACTCGAAGTTTGGATTTGTCAAACCAAAAGCAAAAGATTTTAGAGACCCCTTCGTCATTTAGACGTTGTATACATCTCTTGTGAGATCGATTCTGGAGAATGTTGTTGTTATTTGGAATCATGCTTTCATTACACATTCTGATCGATTGGAAAGGATCTAAATTTATATTTTTCCAAATTCGTTCGTACCCTCGTCCAGGTTATAAAGCTAGATGTCAATTACTAGGAATAAAATTTTTAGAGTCAAGGCGAAATATTCATCGTGTAACATTTATTTTATTTAGGGGGCGCTACAGTTCGGGACGAACCTGGGCCTCAACCAACATGCCTCGTTTAACATTAGTGAGAGATTTACTCTGCAATCATATAAAATGTCCTACGCTACTTGCTCTATTAACTATTTATGCCCCTTTAGATCTCTGAGTTCAAGAATTTTCTTAAAAGAAAAAAAGGTCAAAATGTGGAAGTAATAAGTCTATATCTAGATCTATAGAATATTTCAATGAAGTTTGGCCAAAGAAACAAATAAAGATATCTTTTGTCTCAATCGTGAACAAAAAAATAAAATAGAAGTTTTGTTGGAAGAAAGTCTCATTCTAATTATTTTTTCTTGGAGTGCAACTATCAATCAATTTGTTAGATTGAATAATGTTTGTAGATTAAATTTATTGAGTAAATAAATAAATAAATGTTATTTTTTTATTCAGTAGCAGATATCAAAATATTTATACAATTAAGCACATTTTTTTAGAGATTAAAGATATACATACAAATCCTTAACAACTATAACCTATATAATATATAACTATAACAATATATTTGTTTTTGATGATAAGCAACATTTTTAATCAAGGGAAAACTACAAACAAAAACCTCTATACAAACCTTAAACCTAATATTGCAACACTCCCAATCAAAATTTTAAGTTGAATTATTTTTAAATTTTATAACTTGTATTATTAAAACTGGTTAATTACACATTATCAGAAAAGTTACAATTTTCGTAAAATTTTTGTTTTGAAATATTTATGAGAGTGTCCAAAAAGTTGATATTGGCCAATTCATGAAGTCTCTGGGTTGAGTAATAACGTGGTACGTTAAGCATAATCTTAAGTATTTTATTTTGAATTGATGTGTTTTAGCACAATCGTACCAAACAGGGGCACCGTACAATATTAATGCTTGAAAAATAGTTTTAAACATAATAATTTTATTTTCTTTTTAGAATTTCTACAAATAAAGGGATACAGAATTCTAATGTATAAATTTATTTTATCAATAGTGGTAGATATGTGTTTTTGAAAATTAAGTTTTGAATCTAATATAATGCCGAGATATCTACAATCTACCAGTCAATATTTACAGAATCCAACTGAAGCCGAACATTTCCCGGTAAAAAACATGCTTTTCGGCGTCGAGTGAACCAAATTGCTTGTGTTTTATCGGGATTGGTTTTAATTTTCCATTTTAAAAAATAATCTTCTAATTGAATTAGAGAAGATTGCAATTTTTGGTGAACATCTAAATATTTAACACCTGCATTTCAACTAAAAATTGTCTACAGCATAAAAAGCTTTGAATAATTTTGACTTTTGGCATTGAAACATTTAACTTTAAAAGCTTATGTATTAAAGCGTTTCCCACTGTATCAAATGCTTTCTCAATGTCTAACAGTATCAAACCTGTCGATTCCTTTGACATGAATTCTTCAGTGACGTGTCTTTACAATTTGTTGGTTTGTGTTGTGGCTGCGCCTAAAACCATATTGAAAGTCAGGCAAAATATTAAATTCAGTAAGGTGATTATCGAGTTTTTTCTTGTATTATTTTTTTTAATAACTTACTAAGACAATTGAGTAGGCTGATAGGTATGTAGCTACTAACTTCGTCTTTAGGTTTGCCGAGCTTAGCAATTGGGATAATCATTGCTGTTTTCCAGCATTCAGAAAAGTAACATATTTTTAGACACCCATTAAATATTAAACTTAAGTATTTTATTCCGGAGAGAGGAATAGCCTTTAGAATTTTGTTATTTATGCCGTCCAACCCAGCTGCTTTCTTATTTTTTAAGGATTTAACAAGATCACTTTACTAAGACTAACCAAATAGTTTTCAGGAAATACCATGTTTGATTGGGATATGTTAATTAAAGAGTTAGAAACTATTGCTAAAGTGTTATTATCACTAAGGTTATGCAGCTAGTGATTTTTTGAGAAAGTTGTTGCCAGGAGGTTTGGTTTATCTTTTGGGGAAATAAAAAGCTGGTTTTGTACTTTAAGAGGTGGAATACTGGTACCTTTTTTCTTCATTATTTTAGTTATTTTCCAGAACGGTTTACTAGATTTGTCAAAAGAGGGAAGTAAGCCATTCCAACGAAAGTTTCTAAAATTTGTAATTTCTTTCGCAATTACTTTGTTTAAATATTTTACATTATGTAGAAAAAAATCGTAACGATAGCGAGCCATTGGCGTCTTTCAGAGTTCCTCAAACGAATCAATAGCAAAATGTTATCTGGTAATTTCATTGTATGATTATCTGTTACAGGAAACTTAGGTTTAGCAACATCGGGAGCTCTGTTAACCAAAGACACAAATTTATCACATAAAGAATCAACTTGATTCTCAGATGATAAATATTTCATATTGCAATTTTGATTAATAAAAGATTTAAATAGAATAATGGTAGTTAAATCTGATCTGCTTAACAGGTGCTGTTATTCAAAGTATCTAATATTTACGGGAAGGTGGTCGGATCCAAGCTTATTATAAGTAAACGGCCTAGTGCAATAGTTTGATATGTTAGTGAAAAAAAAAGTCAAGAGTAGAGGGACTTTTAGGTCGAGATGTAGGAATATAAGTATAGTTAGGTGGATATAACAATGAAAAACTCGAATAAACTTCATTAACTTCATATAGGAGATTGCCCCAGCAATTAGCTCGAAGGCAATTCCACATTTGATGACGACCACCAACGATAATTTTCCTGCGAAGTCTAAATATTTTTTGTAGATCACTTTTAAAGAGAGGAATTATACCAGTGGTTCTATTTCCCCCAGGGAAATAGGCAGAAAAAAAGCTCACTTTTGAGTTATCGTTTAAAATAATATCTACTCCTATTATCTCAATACACCGTAGATGCAAGTCAAAATGTACTGTGCGTTCGATTTCTTTTCTAACTAAAACAGCGACACCGCCTACCATCGAAGTGCCTCCTGTCAAGACGATAGCAAATAAAATTCGAATGAAAAAATGGTTTGTCAACTTTCAACCATGTCGCAGTAACCAGCGCAATATCAACGTTTTTATCTATAATAAAATTGAAAAATTATAATTTTTTTTGTGATGCTTCTTGCATTCCATGTAATTTTATTAAGAGAATTGTTTATCATATTAGTTTGAATAGACATACTTAATAGCTAATGATGTGATAACGTTGAACTGTTCAGATTTGGTATGACAAGAGCCAAGCTTAGTCAAGACTTCATTTAAAAGAGAGTTGATCTCTTCGAAAGAAAACAATTTGTTGCTATCATTAGCATTAAAGGTGGGAGTGTTTTCTTGTGGAACCGGTGGATTCTGTTTAACTTTAGATGACGATGAGGGAATATGATCAGCCCAGCGATGTGTAGGACGTGAAGGTAACGGAGGAAAATGTGAAAGAGAATAACGATCAAATGAAACATGTTGCTGCACTTTTGGCTTGGGTGGTGTACGCATGATGCTGGAATTGGAGCTTTGGCGGTGAGAAGAGATTTTGTTGCGAATGTCCAAATATTGTTTTCGGCTTACGCAGTTAGGATCGGATGATTTGTGAGGACCACTGCAATTGGCGCAACGAACAACCTCAGTAGAAGTACAGTCAGTAGTTTTGTGATTGCCGGAGCTGTTGGCACAAAACTTTTGATGCTACAGTTTGAAGAACCATGACCATAAAGCTGGAAATTATGACACTATGTACCTTTCCCGGGATTATGTCTTTTAAAGTCCCAGCGAATAAGAGTTTTAAATAAACTAGGATAACCTCGCCTAAGTTCATTTAATTTAATTGTGCCTCGTTCAAAGTAAACGATATATATATAAATTTTAATCTTGATTTAGCAGGTTGACTAAGAAGGTCGGTAGCCTTGGCTATATATTGGTAGTTTTTGTGATGTTTGGTTAATCTACTGATTATGTTTTATGGTTCCTCTTGGGTCCGTATGCAAATACTCTTATCGTCTTGTGACTTTCCTTGGTGTCGGATGTAAATGTGCTTATCTGGTTGGTGCCGTTTTCTTTGTTTAAAGATGACCTCATCCAGTTTTGGGTGTTGTGTTGTGTGTTATTCTAGCGAGAATACTCCTCTTTGGGTAGGTTGTTGTAGTGGGATCATAACCCCTCCCGGCGAAAGATCGGGCAAACGTTGAAACTCGACGTTTGGCAGATTAATGTTTGTTGTGGTTGTTTTTGGCTTTCGTAGTCTTAATAATATAATGGTTACAATAATGATTATTATAAGTATTACAATACTGGATATATTATCTTGGATTAGTTGCAAATCTCTTAAAATTTTAGTATATTTATAAAGGTTTATATCCTTTTGTAGTACATGAGTGTCTGATAGTTTTACAATTTTATTGTTTTTTGGGAAAGTTTTTTATCTCTAATTCATTATATAATTCTTCAGAATATTTGGGTATGTTTGTTATAATTACCAGATTATCTTTGTAAGTTGCTAAAGTTAATTTTATTTCTTTCATTTTTTCTATGTTTAACTTATGATCAAAGATTTCTTTTTCAGTAATTATGTCTTGTGTTAGCATTCCTGACCTACTTGTCATAATTATGTCATCTATTTTTTCTACAAGTCGTTGTAACTTTACTAAGTTTCTGTTAAGTTCTTATTCTAAACGTATACTATTTATTTCGTCTATAACGGTTTTGTAAGTGTTTAGCGATTTTTGACTCTGTTTGAATATATCTTGTATTTGTTTAAATTGTTCGTTAAATTGGTTGTTTATTGTTATGTGTTTATTTAAGTATTGTCTTCTAAAGCGTCTAGTTTGCTTTCTATAGTTTGTCTATCGTTGTCATCTAATGTTCCAAAAACTACTTTAAATGCTGTTTCGATTATGTTGATCCATCCTCTTTTATGTATTATATGATGGGGAACTATGGTTTCTATTTTTATCTTTAGAGTTCTAACTTCTTCTCTAATGAGGTCATTAGGTTTAGTTATTTGTGTTACTTGTCCTTCTAATTGTGATATTAGTTTCTGACAGTGGGTTAAATTTATTACGTGTAATAATATCTCATAATCTTGAATTAATTTCATTGGCTTAGATTGGAGTACTACTATTTCTTGTTCTATTCTATCTATTTGTATGTTTTGGCTACTTGTTAATGGTAAAGTTAAGAGTATAACCATTAGTTTTGTAATTTTTAGTAAATTTCTTTTTCCTCCTAAATTGGTCTTTGTGTAAGATTTGTTCTCTGACATGTGGTTTTATTATTATCTTCTTGTCTGTTTGTTTTATTTTTTATGTTTTGTTTTTAATTTATCAAATTTTTCTGGGTTATTTATTTTTGTATAATTAGGGTTAATTTCTAAATCCGTACGATTCTTCTTTCTTTTTTCTAATATTTTTTCTTTTCTCTTCTCAATTCTTTTAAATATTATTTTATTGGATATTTTACCTTAGTGGATATCAATGGGTTTTTCCTTAGTAGTTAAATGTATAGTCCTATTATATACGCCTAAGGCTTTGTTTGCTAGTTCTAGCAATCTTTCTGTTTTTCCTAAGATCCTTATATGCTCGTTCAGGGTACTATGTAGTCGTTCGATATCTGAGTTTCCTGTGTGTCTTGGTAATTGAATATGTTTGAAATGTTGGATCGTTATCCATAGTTATTACTTTTGGTGTCTTTAGATACGTGAACATTTGTTCGAGGGGCATTTATCAAATCTTTTTGATTTTTTGTCTTTAACTTCTCTATGGAAGCGAACTTGCAAAATTTTTCGATACATGTTAGATATTTTTCGTTTCTTGATAATGTTCGTGAGGTCCCGTAGGGGTCTCTATTTTCTCGAATGTTAGTTTTATGGGGTTTCTTTCTATCTTTAAATTACATATCTCACAGTTGTTTATTATCTTTGTTATATCTGTTTTAAGGTTCGGGTAATATATTTCTCTTTTTAGTTCTAAGTTTAATTTTTCTATACCTACGTGGTTTAGTTCTTAATGTTTTTTATTGATTAGATCTTCGATCTCTGTTTGTTCTTCAATATCTTTTAGAATTATTTTGCTCCTTAATAGTTTTGTTTTCTTATTTTGGTTTTGTTTCCAATAGTTTTGGAGTTCTAGGAATGTTTTTTCATCTTCTACATAGATTGCGTTTTGTTTGTTGTGAAATATTTCTACTAGTATTTTTTTAAAGTCTTCCCTATTATAATTAGGTTTTTCCAAGTGGATTTTCCTATTTCCTTTATAGAATATTATTTCTTGGTTTTTTCCTGTTTTTACTATTATTTGATTCTTAAAATAATTTAAGGGTTTTTCGGTAATAAATATTAGATTTTCACTATTTGATTCGTTGGAGTGTTTAGTTGAGACTAGATCGAATGTATTAATTTCGGGTATTTTTACTCTGGAGAGTGCGTCTGCTACTTTGTTTTCTTTTCCTTGTAAGTGTTCTATATCAAAATCGAATTCTTCTAACTTTAGTTTCCATCTTCGTAGTTTGGAATTGGGTTCTTTTAAGTTATGTAACCATATTAATGGTCTATGATCGGTTAATATTTTGAATCTTCTACCGTATAGGTAATGTCTGAATTGTTTGGTTGCCCAAACTATGGCTAATAGTTCCTTTTCAATAGTGCTATAATTAAATTCATGGCTATTAAGAGTTCTTGATGCGAAACTAAGTGGTCCATGTGATTGGCTTAATACAGCGCCTATTGCGTAATTGGGTGCGTCTGTTGTCAGTACAAAGGGTTTACTAAGATCTGGGTGTCTGTTTAGTAAGTTATCTGACATAGCGATATCTGTTTGTGTTTTGTTAGGATTTGGTTTTATTCCTTCAGGTGTTATTATATGTCCTAGAAATTCACTTTCTTTCTTTAAAAAGTCACATCCTTGTCCTCTTTTTTGGGTACTACCCATATTGGGGCATTGTAAGGAGAAGTGCTTGGTTGTATTATTTTTTGTTCTAATAGTTCTGATATCTGTTTGTCTTCTTCTTTCTTGTGTATTTCTATAAATTCTTGTGAAGATTGGGTCTTCGTTTTGTGTAGGTATTTTATGTTTTACGTGGTTGGTAAACGTTAAGTCGATTCCTTATCTGTAAAATACGTTGCTATATTTTTTTAACAAATTTTGTAATTCTTTACTTTTCTCGATATTTATATGGCTGAGTCGTGAACTATCCAAATTTTCGATATGATTAGTCTCTTGGTAATCTAAAGAATGTAATAAATTTATTTCTTGGTAATATTCATGTTCATCTTCCTCGGAAAAGAACAGTGGAATTATTTCGTTATTTAATTTCAATATTTTGTTCTTGAAATTAATGTCGGTATAATTTGGATATAATATATTATTTCCAATTAAACCGTCAAATCGAGTATTGAAATTATAAATCTGGAATACGCAATCTGTTTGGGTTGGAAAAATAAATGTTCCTTTAGGGATAATTAGTTCCTCGCTTATAAATATGGGTGTTCCTACGGTTTTGATTTTTAAAGGGGTAGTTCTTTTGGTTATTAATTCTGTTGGTACTTTTTCCTTGCTTATCAAACTATTGGTTGGACCAGTGTCTATTAATAGTTTGAGTGTTTGATTTGCTTTTCTTAGCACAATAAAGGGAAGTTGTGAGTTTGGTTTGAGGCTACTTCCCGAAAACCCTGGTCCTCTTTGTCATTATTATGGTGTACTTGGTGTTTTTTGAGTTGACTTGAAGTGGGGTCTACTTCCATTGGTACAGGTCTATAATTCATTGAGGGTGGTTTGTAATTCGGATTGAAATTGTTTCCTTAGTAGTTAGGATTGTGGTTGAAAGGGGGTCTAATATGGATTGGATTATTAGGCTTCAAATTTTGTTGTTGGGGGTTGTTTGTTTTTTGTTTTTGGAAATTAGGCTTTTTGTCGAAAGTTTTACTACTTTCAGAATGTCTTTCTTCGTTTATGAAGCCTGCTTGTGTTAACTCGTGTAGGGCTTCTTGAAGGGACTTTGGTTTAATTAATTAATTGTTCGCATATAAACTGGTAGTTTTTCTTTAAATATATTTAGGGCGGCTACATTATTATTTTCTATCTCGTGGTTTTTGTTTTCTTGTACGGTTTTTTATTTAGTTCACATATATTCTTTTGTATTTCGTTATAAAATTGTATGACACTATTTTTGTAAGTTGTCTGTCTTAGTTTGTTATATAACTGTAACGAAGATTGAAATCCTCTGAAATTATTTATTAATAAGTTTTTTATGTCTAACCACATATTTAAATGAGCGTGTATCTCGATGCATCTTTTCGCTCGGCCTATTAATTTAGATTTTAAGATATTTATACACATAACCTGACTAGATGGGTCATATTTGTTCAGAGTTGGAATTATTCCATCTACTTTTGTCAAAAATGTGTAAAGGTCTTCTCTTCTACCGTCAAATGGTTTTAATTTTTCTATATATTTTAGTGGATCTAACGTCAGTGTTAGTACCTGTGGTTGCGTCATCTTTGTTAAATCACAATTTAATTCACTTTCACTTTTAAAATTAATTCTACTTAATCTAATACTAGATAGATCTATTACCTCTGAATCTGATGATTCTTCTTCGTCTGTGAATCTCGGATAGGGTTGATTTGATGACTTCTTTGTTTTTTTGTTGAAGATTTTCTTCATGGGGTTTGTTTTGCTGATCTTTCCTTCTACAAGATTCTAGTCATTACCATTTGCGTTGGAGTTGGGCGATAGATTAGCTAGTCTTGAACAGGTGGTGTTGAATTAGTCCTCATATGTTATCACTTTTTTCAAAGGCAGCTGTTAGTTCAACAGGTTTGTTAGTTTTACTTCTGGTCTTGCGGATCCTCGTTTGATTGAAGATGGTTTCTCAGAAGGTCCTTCAATAGATTCTCTCGTTTTCAGCAATGTCCTCCGTTGATGGTTATATGCAGGTTTTTATTTACGGATACACTTTAAGTTTGTGTATCCTGCTGACTGCGCCAATTTTAATCTTGATTTAGAGGTCTTGTTTCTTTGCGTAAATAAGAAAAGAATTCAAACTTTTTATATGTTAATTCAGTTTTAATTTGTTCATAGATTTTCGATGAAGGCGTTATAATTTTTTGCCCGAGGGAAATATTTTTGATTAAATATTTATCAATTTTTAAGACTTTTAGCAAGCTGTGCACTTGTTCACTTGTAGATTTTAACACCACAATTGAAGGAACACTTTCTCTAATGACGTTCGAACGATCATTATTATTTACATTTGTCATTTCTTTCGTATCTGCCACAAGGCTTTGCAACGGTTGTAAATAGTTTTGTCTATTTGACATTTCGGCAAAATAATCTAATTTGGTTATATTTAAATGTTTACTGGGAGGGCGATCATCGTCTTTAACCAAAACCACTACGAACTCGCTTGTAAGCATTTTTTTAAATTATTCCATGGGAGACGATAGAACACTTGCACTCGCTTCAACTGCTAACACAAGCATGTTATATTTATATTCGACTAACCAGTTCTTGATAAATCCAACGATTTCTGCAAACTGAGGAGAGGCTTCATTTTAGTTTGATATGCTCCACCTGGATTTTGGATAGAATTTTTTGTTTACCCTTATAATGTTAGTTAAACACGATGCACATTTATTTTGAAGTTCTTCAAGTTATAATGGGGGGAAAACAGAGTCTGGCAAAGCATTCCATATTCGCGTGGTACTGCTAAAGAAAGAATCCTTGTTTTTTACTGTACGTCCGAAGTTGGGCTCAAGGGTAAATTTATGGGAATTCCACTGACAGGAGGGTTATCATTGAAGATGAGCGTTGGAACAGATAACGACGAAGAATTCCTTATGTTTTTTTACAAATGACCCAAAAAAATTACTGACTTTGGGAAATCGCAGTATTTTTTGTCGAATTTTTTGTTTATGAAAAATTTTTGCGAATATTGACATAGCTTGTCTTTCTGGCTTGTTGAAACTTTTTCCGCTTCTAATCGTTGGGGCTTACCTTATAACAGCGTCAACTTACATCTTTTAACCTGATAACATCTTTACAGCTTGAGTAGAACCATGCGTTATCTTTAGGTTTGATGCTTTTTTGGGTCGAATTTTTTCATTCCTAAAAGAATAATATTTGTTACAATGTCTACGTCACTATCGAGGTTAAATGTCCTGAAAAAAATGTTGAGACCATCCCAATTGGCTTTCTCGTATTGGCAAACGGTTCTCCTAGGATTTTTCCGTTGCCACGATTAGAGTAAGCTGATCCAGACAGCGTCCTTTTTTTATGAATTTATTGTCCGGTATCTTTTTTTCAAAATTTTCCTATTTGTCCTCTTTTTTAAGATCACGAAACAATCCTAAAAACAAAATCTGTTCTGATACGAAATAGGCTTTAAAAAATATTCATTTAAATATTGATCTTTGAATGCACGTTTTCTGAATTAACAAGGCCATCGGTTGTGTTTTTTTACTCATTAAAATTTCACGCTTTCACGACAGCTAATGCAAAAAATAACTGTTCTGATTTTTGTATTTACAAATTTGTGTCTGATGCGGAAAAAATATCTTATGAGAATTTTTTTTTTATTAGTTATAATAAAATGCCAAACCAAAAAGCATAAAAACAATTTACAAAAATAATAATAGTATACTTTATACTATTTGCGAGACAAAGGTTGGCATAAACGAAAGTAAATTGTTTGATAATAATTTTGTAATATGAAAACGTTTTAAGAAAACAAAATTAAAAATAAGTACTACTTTTATGAATACACTTGTTCACGAAAAATGTGTAGACTTTCGATAATTGCAGTTTGTATTTGCTACTCCTCCTTACAATGCGAAATTCGTCAAATTGGAATTTTTGATATTTTTCTTCGGTTTTAGCTTTCAGGCCGTTTTGTTTGGACTAGAAAGGTCTTTTTGGCTCTTCATATTCTGAGAACAAAGTGACATATCAATATCGGAATATGACCGTTTTTTAAGTAGCAAAAATGCAAAAAACTGATTTGCCAATAATTTCGTTTCAAGTAGGTATTGTAGAAATAAACAATATTACCGGTTTCTTCAATTGTGGCTATTGATAATTTTTGACACTTTTATTTAAAAAGAAACCATTTCAGAAAACAAAATATCTCGAGAAAAGGTTTTCTTGGTTTTTTGCTTCTTGTTTTAGATTCCTGTAGATGCCCTCTTTTCATTGTGGAATGATCTGGTCATCCCACACGAATTGTGTTTATATGAGGATTTATTTTAATTTAATTACTGGCTGTTCACATACATATGTTTTTTAATATTCAATAGAATATTTTCTATTTAATTTTAGCTTATTCGAAGCCCGCCGCAGAAGAGCGTTCTACCAAAAATGGAGAATCTCTGCAAAACGATCAAAATGACGACTATGAGTATGAAGATCGGAACTTGCCAGCTGATCAAGTCAAATCAACCGCTTCAAGCCCCAAATCAACAATGTTACCATACTTTGATAATAAGATTGTACGAAAAACCGTGAAACCTTTTGGCAATATTACCTTGGATTGTCCTGTGAAGAACTTAGCAGGTTTATTATTTAATTATTAGAATGACACTTACTGTAATAGAATTTTATATATATTTTCACAGAAATGAACGTGATTCTTTGGTTTAAAGAAGAAAATCCTATCACCAACAATTTGAATGTCCTTGATAACACCTACGAAGTGGCAAAACAGAATTTCAGTTTGGTCATCAAAAATGCCACAGAATCTTTTGCAGGAAATTACTATTGCGAAATTGCACCACAGAAAATTCGAATGCAAACTATTTTAAAAGTCAGCAATGAAACGACACCGATAGTTCCAAATCCTTCAGAATTACCTCAAATCAAAGAAGCAGTCACTGCAACAATGGCTGATGGAGGAGTCACTAGATTATCAGTACATATTTCTGCGATCAGTAGCGCACTATTGGCATCTTGCCTACTGTCACACAGTAAATGCTTTCAGCCGTTATTAAGTTATTAAATAATTTACAATTTATTGCTGAAAGCATATAAAATTAATCTTAAGTTTGTAACAAAAAGAAAAATTGGAAAAAAGAAGCATTGTATGTATATTAGTTAATTTATTGATGAAAGGGTCAACGAGTGCGATTGATATCCAATTGATTTTATCAATAAAACCAGAAGAATGAGCGAGTTCAATTAAAAGACAGACAGCCAACAGATAAATTGGTTAATTGATCTTAATTTCAACATGTTAAAAGGTAAAACATGATTCACATGTAACATACTAGCAATGAATAGCTAAAGTTAGTGTGCTTAGTGATATCAAAATTCGAAGGCCCCCTTACTTCTTTCCAAATTTCGATTAATAATAAAAAAAAGTGATTTAAAAGTTTTAAAATCTATTAATATGCTTAACCAACAAATATGTTGATATTTTTTTTAGTGAAATGTAATAAGTTATGTTGTTAAGTTAAATGATTATACCAAGAATGAAACATTATGTTATAACATTAGGTACACAAAATTATTTTAAGTACAAATTGGTTAGTTTAAAAACAAAACGTTGTTATAATATTATTCAAGGTTATAAACGTCATTTTTCGAAATGTATTCTAGTCAATAAGAAACAACATCTCCGATGAACAGAAAACGGAAAGCTGACATATGTGCAAAGTACCGAAAAAGGTTGAATAGGAATTAGCCAGTCATGAACAACCACAACCAAGTCTCACGTAAAAGTTCCGGAATTAGAATGCACTACTCACTTGCAAATTGAAATGGCAAGGGAAAATCTCGCCGGGTAAACCATTCCAAAGTCCTGTTGTACGGCTAAAAAAAGAATCCCTATATTTCACGGTACGTCCGAAATTGGGCTCAAGGGTGAACTGATGGGCATTCCTAGCAAGACGAGTATTACGGGTGAAACTTTTAAGGGGAGGAATGCAGCTGGCTACCTCGAGTGAACATTTTTTATAAAAGAAACGATAAAATAAGGAAAGACATGAAACATTGCGTCGGTGTTCGAGAGGGGCAATTGTTTCAGCGGCAGTTCTATTTCCTATCAATCTTATCGCTCGATTTTGTATTCTATCAAGCAGGTGAAGCGACCTTTGTGAAGCACCTGCCCACAGGTGGGAGTTATACTCGAGCTTAGGGCGTATAAACGCTTTATAAATTGTAGCCAGATCAGATAGGGAAAAATACTTCTTACACCGATACAGAAAACCTAAGCACTTAGCAGCATTCTTAGCGATTTCAAATATATGGTCGTTCCAACGGAGGTCGTCGTTGACACACATACCGAGTACTGAGAGCTTTTCGGTTTCTTCGATGTAAGTGCCATTCATGGACAATGGCGTTAGGGGTATGTTAAGCTTTAACGACAGAAGACAGCATTGAGTTTTATTAAATTATTAAAATTAAATTAATTAAACTCCACACGATTCTTATAACCCCATTTGACAATGCTGTATAAATCGGAGTCTAACGAGCTTGACATACGGCACCGTTGCAATTGTACGTCCGAAGGCGAAGGACGTGAATTATCGAACGAATATGAAAAGCTGAGGGTAGAGTCGTCAGCAAAACAGTTAAGTGGATTAGAAGTAACAGACAGAAGATCATTTATAAAAATGAGGAAAAGAGTCGGAGACAGAACAACAAATATCAGAATGTATGTGTTAGGATCATTACATTACATTACATTTTAATCTACTTCGTAGATAAATCCGCTAAATAGACACACTTACGAGCACTGGCTACTGAGGCCATCGGCTCAGACAATTACAAGACAACCACGCGCAACGATGCTTGATTTCGCTGATCTCACGGAACTGTTAGGATCAATATTTCTGAATGTTGTGTTTTCGTAATTATTTGGTTTTAAATTTTCGGGGCAAATTGGTCAATGATCAATATTTTTCATTGTTAAGATTTTAGACCGCATTTAAGTTTCGCAACTGTAATGCATTCATTTAGAAAACATTCTCGCATATTATATTATTCTCGTATATTACACAGGCTGCAGTTGATGCTTAAATCCGGTCTATGTGGAATAAAGTTCAATTGCAAAAGCTCCCCTCTTAGTTTAAATAAAAGACTAATATCTTTGTACGACATATTTGAGTGGAAATAATTAACTTCCTGAAGATTGTAGTTCAACCTTTTGTAAGATGTCCGTTCCGTTGAAGTTCTAGCTCGTTCGATTAATGAATACCTTTCATTCTCATCTGAGGTCTGAATTATTTCATAAAGCAATTTTTTTGTTTGATCTGCATCTTTTCCTTCTAAATCAAAGGGGAAACCACAATCTGCAGACAGCTCGCGCCAATCTTCGAACCATATTTTTGTATACTGTATTGCATGCATCCATAGTTGGTTTGGCAGCCTAGAGTTGGCCATACTTGTTATTTTTATAATGTAGTCTGCATTAATTTTCAAGGATGTTATGAAGAGAGTTGGTAGTCCAGTTTCCAGGTAACACATATACGTGGGCGTATTTATTGGGAGGAAAAAGGACTTTCTCAGAAAGAAACGTAAAAGACTTTCTACTACATCATACTTTTTCAACCCCAAACTTGTGCACCATATAAAAGAATTGACTTGGCAGTCGCATTAAAAACTGTATTTTCCAGTCATTGAAACATGTTTGTTAGAAAATATTTTGTTTCAATTTATGCATATCGCAGCTCTGGCTATGTCGGCTTTTTGCTTGAGATGGTTTGTCAAATTTAGATTGAAGGTTAACTCTATGCCCAGGTACTTATATGTTTTAACTACTTCAATGGGGTTATCTCCAAATTTCCAATGCTCATCCCTTGATAGTCTACCACTACCGTTTTGGAAAATCATTACTTTAGACTTTTCTAAGTTAACTTCCAAGTTCCATGTTTTAAAATAGCTTACCAGCCGGTTAATCATCAACTGTAAGGCGGTGGGTGACTCGGCTAATATCACAATATCATCCGCATACATAATGACTTTTATATGAATGGCGCCAATCCTTACACCACAAGGTAAACAGTCAACCAGATCATCGAGGAATAAGGCGAAGAGCAAGAGACTTAAATTGCATCCTTGTCTTACTCCCAGGTTTATTTTTAGTTTCTTAGAAACAACTTTTTCATCAAACACAAATGCCGTCGTCTGTTGATAAAGTTTTTCCAACGCTTTAACAAATTTTGAAGATATTCCCAGATTGTACAGCTTATAAAAAAGGGCATTTCTGTCGATAGTGTCAAATGCTGCTTTGAAGTCCACAAAAAAGCATACATCTTTTTATTTTGGCTGAGCTTCAACCGTGCCAAACTCCATAAAACAAAAATATTATCTGCAGTAGAATATCCACTTCTGAATCCAGCTTGAAACTCACTCAACTTGTTATTTAATTCAACCCATCTTGTTAATCTCCGACAGAGAAGCGAAGTGTAAATTTTTAAACCTGCATTAAGGAATGAAATGCCTCTATAATTGCTTGGATCCTTATCATCACCTTTTTTAAAGATAGGTAAAATAAGAGCTTCATAGAAGTTTTCGGGCGGAATGCCAAAATTGTAGATAATGTTCAGTGCATCAGTAAATTTGTCCTTAAAGTTGCTAGAGTTGTACTTATAAAATTCACATGGAATACCATTGGATCCCGCTACTTTTCCATCTTGGAGGCCATTCAGAACGATTTCTGCTTCTTCTTTTAATATTTCCGAGTCTAACAACTCATTTTGCAAATATGGTCTAGCATAACTTAGGGACATTGGACCAGATATATTGTTTAATAAACTAGAAAAATGATCATACAAAACATCTAGATTAATACTAAGTCCGGACCTCAATCCTTCATCGCCATTCATATTTTTTGTTAAAGTCCAAAACTCTTTAGAATCTCTACATTGGCTCAAAGATATAGCTAAGTTTTCCTCATATTCTCGGTATTTTATCTCTGCAACAGCGTTTGAATACCTTATTGTGGAAGCCAATAGGTTGATTTAAGACTGCGTATGTTGAATTTTCTTAATAATTTAAGTAGAGCCAAAGACTTTTTTCTTAATTTTTCACAGCTTATATCATACCATTTCTCTTTTTCCTTAGAGACGTTGATTGCTGCATAAAACTAGAAGAATCCGTAATTAGTTGCTCTAGTTCGGGTAGTGGAAAGTAGTTTAAGCACAAATTTGATCCTTTTGCCTGTATCGCTCTATCTATTTTTGCTTGGAAATCGGTTTTTCCAGTATTTTTCCATAGAAGGGAATGATGCTTTTTATTTGTGTCCTTCGAAGAAATTTGAACGTCCTCAATTTCGATTTTGATTAAAATTGACAGATGATTCGATAGGGTGAGATCTCCGACCCTGAAATCTGTAATGATCGAATACCACTCACCTCCAACCAGACCGTAATCTATAGTAGAACTTCTTTGTTTCCCTATAAACGTCAATTCCCCTTCTAGATCTCCAAAAGAACATCCGTTTAAAACACTCAAGCCAAAATCATTACACAGTTGCAAGATCTTCTTCCCTTCGGTATTAATTGTCTGGTCTTTAGATTTTCTTTGCTGAACTCCTTTATTGAAAGTCGGTTCTTTGTTAGCTGTTCTCCCATTTAAGTCTCCTATTATAATTAAATTATATGTTTTCATTGAGCAAAGCATATCATACAGGTTATCGTAATCATTCTGCCATCTTGTGCAATTTATATAAATAGGTACAATGAACAGTTTACTTGTATAGTTTTTAATTTCAATATAAAAAAAATTGTTTGTCTGGTTAACTTCATAGTCAATTTCTATATCTTTTTTATTGCTAAAAGAGTACCACCACTATCTCTTCCCATGTTTGAAGTTTTTATCGCCGAAATCCAAAAACATTTTATCCGATTTCACCTCACTGCCATACCTGCGCTACTGTCTAGAATTCTGTTCGGTGACGTTGGCTTTAAGAGATCTGTCATTGACATTTCCATGTTTTGGTTGTAAAGAACATTGAAATATATCCGCCGATAGGCCAAAAGTTTCAGATAATTTATTAAAACCGCTTGTATTTCCATGCATTAAACCTAAAACATCGTCCCAAATAAACAGTAAATCTCCAACAAGAAGCTTATCATCCTTCACAACAGCTTTGATGTTCACACTGTTCTGCTTGATCTGTTTTCGGACGTGAAGCAGATGTGCTCTTCGCCGTCTCATGCTCGGTGGATAATCTTTTTGTATAGTCTAGTGTTTTTCAGATTATGTGCATTTTTTAAAATTGAATAAACATCGTTTTTACTTCCAAACTTAACTACAAAGTTTTTAAAATTTGGGTTCCATGACTTGATTTCATTGATATCTTTTGTGTTTGTCGCGTTTATGTTGCCATTTGATAGCTGTGAACAAATATCAATTACTTGCTGTTTTTGTTCGATCGTGTTATTAACTTCGAGTTTAAAAATCAAGTTCTTCTCCGTATTTTGTTTTTGTATAGCTTCTATTTGGTTCTCTAATAAGTTTACTTTAGATTGAAGAGTTTTTATATGTGTTTTGAGCTCGTTATTTTCTTTTTTGATTGCTCCTAAATCTAAACGAAGTTCATCTATATCTGATTTAGTGGCCAGATCTTGTTGTTTTAGATCAAATAGTTGCATTAGGTGTTCTGCCGTCATATCAGCCACTTTACTTGGAATTTCAATTTGTTTACCTTTTTTAGTAATTATATTCATTTTTTCTGGAGATATTTCAGATATTAACCGCTTTGACATTCCTTTTTGCCGTTTGAGAATAAAAAAAACCTTTGTCTCCCGGTGACTTTTAATTCCCCAAATATAAGAATGATTAAGTGTTCACTTGCCTTTTTTATAGATATTTTGTTCCTTAAGCGTTTATGTATGTTTTTGACCACTTTTAGTTATTGTTTTTAAACTTTTAAGTTAAATTTTAATATAAATTTCTTGGAGGTAATCAAAGCTAAACCTTGCACTTTCGCACCAGTCTTGCCACTCAACTTCTTACTATATTTATAAAAGTAAGGGAGTTCATGGCATGTACTTGCGTCTTTAGAATCGGGTATAAGAATCATTTTTTATAATTATTTTATGTTGTGTGTGTAGGAGACGTTGCCTATCTAAAAGATTAAAAAAAAAAAAAAACTCGTAGCACGTATGGTATATTAAATGTCATAAAATATGTCTTATTGAAAAAACAAACTCAACAATTTAGAATTATTGAAATCAATCACTTTTTAATGGAAAAATACACAATTCCCAAATGCAAATTGAACAACCTGATTCTCATTCGCAAAAACACCAAATGTTTAATTTTAATCAAGCTACTAAAAAATAAAAGTGCTTTTTAGAATAAATAGTTGTAACTTTAATAGTCATAAGCTTATACACATAATATGCAGTTTTATTGATAGAAAATTTACAACAACATTTTTAAATATTGTGATGTGGCAACAAGTTTAGATACATTTTGTAAATTAACGCCATCTGTTGGATTCATTGTGTACAACAACCAACATTTATTGTGTACAACAACCACCATTTATTGTGTACAACAACCATGCCCCTAGAAGTATGCTACATATTTGCAACATGTTTTAACTTAGTACTAAATCGAACTTGACGAAACAATTCGAGACTCGAATTAGTACCGAAAGCTTAGATTGTGCCAGAACCAGACAGAAGCTTCCAGAAGCTTTTAAAGTTGTATAAATACAAGAGTAGATTGCATTGACAGTTCAGTTTATTTTCGAAAGTGGAATTGTTAACAACTGGAAGTATTAGTAAAAAGTGATTGAATTGAGATTAAATAAAAAGTGTTGAATTATAAAAACGTATTTGAATTGTGAATAAGTGAAATAAGTTAAATTGGTGTTATTTAAACTGAAAGACGTTGTGTTTTATAAAAATAAAGAGATTTGTTTTATTATTGTGGAATTTTGATTGAGTTTTATTTGTCGAACCCCAGGCCAAAATATCACATTGGTGTCAGAAGTGGGATAAAACTCAGTAAAGTGCTAGAAAATTCCATAGTGACATTTTCTAAAACAGTTTCGGTGACTCATTTAATTGTGAAAGTGGAATTTTCCAGAAACTATTGAACTGATTGTGCTATAAAACTGTGAATAGCGAGTATTTTTGTTAAAAATAGTGTTGGAAAAAGATCTTTCTAGAAGAGACATTAAAATAAAACTGACTGTGTTGTGAAAATAGTGTTTCAGTTACATAAAATGGGTCGCAAATTAGAACAATTGACAACAGCTGAGTTGAAAGAAGAATTAGGAAAACGAAATCTTCAGACTTCGGGGCTGAAAAAGGAACTATTGCTCCGACTTCAGAATGCTATCACTCAGGATGGTGGAGACCCCGATACCATGTTGTTCGATGTTGAAGAACAAGGGAGAGAAAGCACAGTAAGTACAGCCGATGAAATGCCTGCTTTCATGAAGTTGCTTCTGTCGAAATTCGATGCTCTGGAAAGTTCCTCGAAAGAACAAAAGAACGTTCTCGAACGTAAATTTGATGAACAAAAGAATGAGCAAAAGAATTCTTTAGAAGTTCTCCAGAAGCAACTAAGCGAACAAAGGGATGCTCTCGAAAATAAGCTCGATGCACAGAATGTTTTCCTCGACAAAAGACTCCAAATAGTAGACCAGAAAATAGAAATTTTAGAAGAAAAATTCGGAAAGCAGATAGAAAGTGTAGAACAACAGTACGAACATCTGGCTAAGGAGGTTGATTCTCTGAGGAAACAGAAACTTCGGGAATATTCGAGCGACGGTCCACGAAGAAAGGAAATGCAGCCCCCTGTCTTCGATGGTCAAATATCATGGCCAATTTATAAGAGGCAGTTCGAAGCTGCCGCCTTGACGAACAACTGGGACAACGAAGACAAATCAATTGCTCTTACGCTTGCTCTCAGAGGAACAGCTGCCGAATTGCTGCAGACCATTCCTGAAGACAAACATCAGGATTATGATGCCATGGTCAAGGCAATCGAGATGAGGTTTGGCGACGACCACATGCAGCAAGTTTACCGAGTCCAGTTGCGCAGAAGGGTCCAGGCAAGAGGTGAAACGCTACAACAATTGCAAGCTGACATTGAGCGCTTGGCGAATTTGTCTTATCCCAATACCAGCAGGGAAATCATAAACGAACTGGCAACCGATGCGTTCACTAATGCCATTGCAGATGGAAAACTACAAATGGCTGTGAGAATGGCAGGTAAGAAAACGCTCGCTGAGGCTTTAGCATTTGCCCTGACAATGGAAGCAGCAGACCAAGCTTCGCAAGGTAGCCATCGCGTCAGGGAAATGGCTACGCTAGAGTGCTCATGTCAACGTGTCGACATTGAAAGACAAAACCCGAGCACTGTTCGAGGTCAAATGAGATGCTGGAATTGCAACAAGCTAGGACACCTACAGCGACAATGCAGATCTATGCCTAGACAGGTAAGCTGCCCACATTGCACAAGGAGGAGGCAGAATGACGAAGCATCTGGCAGGAATAACACTCACACTGCTGGACAAGCTTCTGATCAACAGCAGGCGGGAAACGCCTAAGAACCAACTTCGCGGGGCTGAAGTTGGTTGATGGAATCGACGCCCCCAGGACCATCATCCAAGTTTCGCAAACTACACGCTGCAGCAAGAGCTTGACAGTGGAGACAGTCATCAGAAACAGAAAATGTGTGGCCACTATCGACACGGGTGCCACAGCCTCCATAATCAGAAGAGACCTTGTTCAGACATCATGGCTACATAACACCAGCTGCTACACTCTGAAGACAGCTACGGGAGAAGCAGCAAAAGTATACGGGGAGGTATTTCTAAAGATACAACTGGCAGGGTTGACCTTCTCACATGCATTCTTGGTAGCCGACATATGCGACGAATGCATCATTGGAGTGGATTTCATGAAGGCACATGAGGTAATCATAGACCTTCGAATGCAAGTATTAAGGTATCGAACCGTTGAGATCCCTATGGTATACGGAAACGAGAACGCTGTGAATCTTCGGGCGGTTATAAGCAGAGATGAAGTCCTACCACCATCTTCAGAGACAGTTCTTTGGACGCGTTTGGAGGGTGATCCTGGGAACCACCGATTCTATTTCATTGAAGCAGATAATAAAGAGGACTTTCCAAGCTATATCGTTGGAAAGATTTTAGTGGAACCAAAGAAAAACATGGTTCCGGTAAGGCTGATGAATCCGAACAAACACTCCGTCAAGCTCAGACAAGGAGAGGTGATTGGAAGATGCGTACCCATTGCAGCCATATCGACAACATCTGGGAGTGATTCTGCGAGTCCTGTTTCTGCAACAAAATTGGCTGAGGTATGTAATGCTATCCTTGGAAACTGTGAGCTAAATCAGGAGCAGAAAACCATGGCCAAAAATCTCATTGGCGAGTTTGCTGATATATTTGCATCGCAGGATGGAGACTATGGTCGAACACACCTTGTACAGCACCGAATAGACACCGGCGATAGCAGACCGATCCGACAACCTGCTAGAAGACTTCCATTGGCAAAACAGTCGGAAGTCGATGAGATGATATCAACCATGGAAAAAGACGGTCTAATCGAAAGCTCAAAAAGTCCGTGGGCATCACCCGTTGTACTAGTGAAAAAGAAGGACGGCAGCACTCGATTCTGCGTGGATTACCGGAGGCTCAACGATGTCACCAAGAAGGACAGCTACCCCTTGCCTCGAATAGATGACACCTTGGATACCCTTTCTGGAGCGAAATGGTTTTCCACCCTCGATCTGAAAAGTGGTTACTGGCAGGTACAGATCCATCCAGAAGACAAAGAAAAGACCGCTTTCACAACGGGAAATGGACTATGGCAGTTTACCGTTATGCCATTTGGCTTGTGTAACGCTCCAGCCACCTTTGAGCGTTTAATGGAACGTGTGTTACAGGGTCTGACATGGAAAACCTGCCTGGTGTACTTGGATGACGTCATCGTTGTAGGAAAGACGTTCGCTGAACATCGCGACAACTTGAGGGAGGTGTTTACACGACTTCGAACTGCACATTTGAAACTAAATCCAAAGAAATGTGCTCTGTTCAAAGCTGAGGTGAAATATTTGGGACATGTGATATCATCAAATGGAGTAAACACTGACCCGGAGAAAATCGAAACCGTGAGAAATTGGCCAGTTCCCGAAGATAAACACCAGCTGAGGAGCTTTCTAGGTCTCGCCACTTATTACAGGAGGTTCGTCAAAGATTTTGCCGGAATCGCAAAGTGTCTGCACCAGCTAACTGAGAAGGGTAGACAATTTAAATGGTCAGGTGAGTGCGAAAGAAGCTTTCAACATCTAAAACAGCGACTTTGTGAGGCACCAATACTAGCTTACCCCACCCCTGGCAAAACATTTATTGTGGACGCGGATGCTAGTAACGTGGGTGTTGGAGCAGTTCTGTCGCAGATACAAGATGGGCAGGAGAAAGTGGTAGCCTATTTCAGCAAAGTTCTGTCGCGACCAGAGAGAAACTACTGTGTAACCAGACGGGAACTCCTTGCTCTGATACTGGCGACAAAACATTTCCATAAATATCTGTATGGACAGAGATTCATCCTGCGTACCGATCACGCCGCTTTAAAATGGTTGCTACAGTTCAAAAATCCTGAGGGGCAGGTAGCAAGATGGATCGAACGATTGCAGACTTACGACTTCGAAGTACAGCATCGCAAAGGAAGACTGCACTGCAATGCGGACGCGCTTTCCCGCAGACCATGTGAGCCCAGTTGCAAACATTGTGCGCGAAAAGAGGAAAAGGATGAAGGTATATCTGTCCAGAGAATAAGAGCCGAACCTGTAGAGGGTTGGAGTGCCGAAGAAATTCGTAATGCACAAAAAGAAGACCCTGACATCGAGCCAATCCTTGCATGGAAGGAATCTATGGAGAAACCAAACGCAAGAGATATCTCCGACAGAAGTCCTACTTTAAAAGCATACTGGGCGCAGTGGGACTCTCTCCATGTGGAAGATGGTGTTTTGCGAAGAAAATGGGAAATGCCGGATGGAAGATCCTTTAAGATGCAGCTTGTGGTTCCACGATCGAAAGTAGAGGAGATCCTACGAGAAATGCATGATGGAGTATCCGGTGGGCACTTGGGAATCAACAAAACACTGGAAAAGGTACGGGAACGCTTTTATTGGCTAAGCGTGAGAAACGATGTAGAGAGCTGGTGTCGAAAGTGCATAACATGCGCAGCTAGCAAGGGACCCAAAGTCAAAACACGAGGTAAAATGCACCAGTACAACGTGAGCGCCCCTTTTGAAAGAATCGCCGTTGACATCACAGGCCCGTTCCCGGAAACTGAAAACGGTAGCCGTTACATCCTTGTTGTCATGGACTACTTCAGCAAATGGCCGGAGGCTTTTGCGATACCCAATCAAGAAGCTAAGACCGTTGTCGAGCAGATAGTGGACCACTGGGTCTGCAGGTTCGGGGTGCCTATGGAATTGCATTCCGACCAAGGGCGAAACTTCGAGTCGAAGGTATTCCAGGAAGTATGCGCATCACTCGGGTTAAAGAAAACAAGGACAACACCTCTTCATCCACAGTCTGATGGAATGGTAGAAAGATTTAACAAGACCTTGAAGGAACATCTGTCCAAAGTCGTGAACGAGAACCAACGGGATTGGGATCGGCGAATTCCTTTATTTCTTATGGCCTACCGGAATGCGGTTCATAGTACAACTGGATACACTCCATCCGAAATTCTATTTGGACGAACTGCCCGGCTTCCAAGTGAGCTAAAATTCGGATTTCCTATTGAAGACCCAAAATGCGAAGAGGACTACGTGTTAGATCTTAGAGAAAGGATCAACGACATTCACCAGAGAAC
Organism: Platycheirus rosarum; assembly: GCA_963971375.1. Classification (NCBI taxonomy): domain Eukaryota; kingdom Metazoa; phylum Arthropoda; class Insecta; order Diptera; family Syrphidae; genus Platycheirus; species Platycheirus rosarum. The sequence continues at coordinate 213,210,867 of OZ020507.1, read as the reverse complement.
AAGAAACAACATAAAAATTGCGAGTGACCGCATGAAGACCAGATACGATGCGAGAGCAACAGCACCTGAATTCAATGAGGGAGATCTGGTATGGCTTTATAACCCACATCGCAGAAAGGGAAAATCGCCCAAGCTTCAGCAGGACTGGGAAGGTCCCTACCAAATAGTTACGCGCATTAATGACGTCGTTTTCCGAATCCAAAGAGGACCAAGAGCAAAAATGAAAATTGTCCATGTGGATCGACTGCATCGTTACCACGGAAACAATGATGATGTGCTTGTTCGGGACGAACAAAACTAAGAGGGGGACAATGTGATGTGGCAACAAGTTTAGATACATTTTGTAAATTAACGCCATCTGTTGGATTCATTGTGTACAACAACCAACATTTATTGTGTACAACAACCACCATTTATTGTGTACAACAACCATGCCCCTAGAAGTATGCTACATATTTGCAACATGTTTTAACTTAGTACTAAATCGAACTTGACGAAACAATTCGAGACTCGAATTAGTACCGAAAGCTTAGATTGTGCCAGAACCAGACAGAAGCTTCCAGAAGCTTTTAAAGTTGTATAAATACAAGAGTAGATTGCATTGACAGTTCAGTTTATTTTCGAAAGTGGAATTGTTAACAACTGGAAGTATTAGTAAAAAGTGATTGAATTGAGATTAAATAAAAAGTGTTGAATTATAAAAACGTATTTGAATTGTGAATAAGTGAAATAAGTTAAATTGGTGTTATTTAAACTGAAAGACGTTGTGTTTTATAAAATAAAGAGATTTGTTTTATTATTGTGGAATTTTGATTGAGTTTTATTTGTCGAACCCCAGGCCAAAATATCACAATATGTATACACTGAATTTGGTTCTTTTGATGCTTTACAGTTGTTTACACACCTAAGCCAAGGCCACCTACCCAAATGACCAAGAAATTGCTATAATTTTGTTTTAGTACATATTTTTGAACTTATAAAAAACATATTAATTATGATCTGGTTTTTTATAAATACTATCCTTCCTTAGTGTCTGTTTCAGAACATACTTATAAAATATGCATCTCTATTGGTTTTTCACAATATTTGAAAAATCTTAACTTTTAATTGTTGAGTGTATGAAGTACGCGAAACCACAGATAACTGGCAGTTAAATAGTTTGGTATTTTTCATTTATTCGCCATTCCTTTTCCTTCCCTTCCACACTGTCTAACTTTTTTTTGTTAATCTATTGTGTGTATACTTTTTTCATATTTTGTTAATTTTGTATACTTAAAACAAACACTGATTTTAAATTGCCAATTAAAACAATAAAATAAAGATCAAAGGTTTTTCAGTCAAATTCTGAAATTCTGCATTTTCTCAATTTTTGGATTTCGATATGCGAGCTTTTGACGAAATCCCAAACATTTCTCAAAACAAACAAACAAACTTGAACAATCAATTTTTTACTCGCAGACGCAATTTAAAAGACAAGAAAAACTTTAAAATCCTGTGATCTGACTGCTAATGTTGCTATAAATTGTAGGCATGTAAAAACTTAAAGTCGAAACTTTAAAGTTTCGATTCAAAAATCGTGTTGTGGGAACATTAAATTCGAGAGAAATATATAGATGTTCTTTTCCTTAGTCTATGGAAGAACTAATAAATAGTTACGCGAGACATAATTTTTTTCAGAAGGACGTTTGTGAAACAGGCCATTAGCTACATTTAGAGTTTTACTATGGAATATATTAACTAGAGTTACTAATTATGATTTTAATTTAGTTTCAGATTGTGAAACAGGCGCACTTAATCTCATATCAAATATTCTATTAAAACATTTTTTTTTTCTTTTTACTCAAAGGCTAAAAACGAACCACTGTAAGACATAACATCAATATATTACGACGTACTTACATATAAAATCATATACAAAATTACATGAAAAATTACAAAGTTATACAATAAATTATTAAACATTTAATTGTATATCAATGTTTTTAGATCAGCAAATGTATAAACAGGGAGACAGAGACAGAGACAGCACAATATTTATCATTTACAATTAGAAAATACTCACGCATATTTAAATTATACATAAATAATAGTAAAACTTTTGAAATAAATTATATTTATTAATTATATGTAATTTCTAAAGTAAATTTTTGTAAGAAAGACAAATATTTGAATGATGAATATGTTTGAAGATGTTTGAATTTTTTATACAAATCGTGTTTTTTGTTCGTTTTGTTAACTAACGTATAAAAGGTAAACATGAAACATGATAAAAAAAATATTTAAAATTTGTAAAACGACTTTAGTAAAATTACAAAGAAATAAAAAATCTTTGCGTTTTTCATTTTTTTTCAATAGATGGGGGATTGGGTATAAAATTTGAATCTTGAGTTGAATATTAAAATTAAGGCAAATATTGTTTCATGGTTAATAGGTGATTATACAATTAATTAAGTTATTTCGAATGTAGTGCCCCGTCTGTTAGTGGTTAGTGTGTCGGACTGCTAATTATAATATCAATCTTTAATAGCCGTGTTTTTTGGCAAAGTTATCCGCAGCGTAGCTGGATCTTACAGGCATTACAAAAACAACAACCACCTGCCGATAAAAAAAAACATTTACCTGCCCATAAAAGTAGATGTTGAATTTGGCTGGGGATAGAATATTTGACATAAAAAGATTTCATTCACAATAAATCATTTCGGTCATCGTATAAGACTAATATCATGCATTTCTGTGAATCTGAAAGGCTTTGTTTATAAAGTAGATTATGTGTTTATAGGTACTCAATCAAACAAGATTATGGGAAGTAGAAGAATCATGATTATGTTCATTTTGATTAAATAGCATTTCGTCTGCACGATAGTTTGATTCATTTTGACTCATTTTCAGAGTTTAGTCAATTCTGGTCATTTTACATTTAAAAGAGTAAAATCATTAATTGATTATAAGAAACTACTATTACGGGTAGTGCCCCGTGGCTTAGTGGTTAGTGTGTCGGACTGCTAAGCGAAAGAACCTGGGTTCAAATCCAGCTCATAGCCACCTATTTTTCTGGGGTACTGCCTCTTGCGAGGAACTGACAAAACCTCCAAGAGTAAAATTTGTCTCGAAAAAGTGCATCTCATGTAGCCGTTCGGACTCGGCGGTAAACTGTAGGTCCCTTCCATTCTTGCAGAGTAACAACACACACACAGGAATGGTTGAGAGTATAAGTCACTAGGCCTTGGCTCCTTAAGGAGCTGCCGCGCCAATAAATTTATTTATTTATTTATTATTGCATTTAAAGCACTTAAGTCCATTAAGTTGATATGATGCATCATGACCCAGTGCTGAGTTTTACCAATCCTCATAGTACTTTAACCTCTTGAAATGTGTGTAAACGGCAACATAAGTGGTTGAATCCTTATTAAAAAATTATTCACATTTCTTAATTTGGTAAGAAAATACATGTCTTTCGATATTTAGAAATTTCTTTTGTAACACAACCTGTAGAGAATTATTTGAACAATGCTATGAATACTCTTTATGGCGTGATTTAAGGGGGAAATTCTTTTAATAATTCATAAGTTTGAAGTTTTCTATTGGTCTTTCAAATCCAAAATGCGCGCCATCTACTGGATATTTATTTGCATATACGAACAAACAAACAAAACAACAAAAAAACAAAATTTTTATGATATATTAGATGTTCAATATTGATTGAAAAAATTAAAAACCGAGTCAAGACTGAATCAAACAATTGTCCAGATGAAATGCTATAAGGCAGATGAACATGATAGTCTTTACTATAATCTGCAATCTTCATGACTTGTATTTGACTTGTATAAAAATGCCCAATCAAAACAACAGAACAAAATAGAACTGAAAATGTTAAGAGTCTAATAAGAATAAAAAGTTTTTATAAAACTAAATTACTTGCATATGTGGACTATTTTTGCAAAAAAAGTGTCTGCACTTTTAAGTTCTTAAATTTCAAAATTGAAGCATTGTGAATTAGGTATTTTTGTAATTTCCAAATCAAAAATTCTGCTGAGAACGTCAATCTTGAAATTATTTAATTAATATGAGGAGTATGTTTTAAAAAATATTTTAAATATTATTTACTATTTACTGTTGCAATTTTGCAGTTTTGAATGTAAATACATAGTTGCGTCATTAAAATGGATTTTTGTAACAAATCTCAACCACTAAGCACAATTGTCATTTCATCATTGCCTTAAGTATTCGAGATGTCAATTTTGTATCTTCCAATTTGGTGTGGTGTGTGATTCTTTTGACATTCCCCAGAGGGGAAATTGAAATTTTATTTGTAGGCCTAAAAATAAACGGTACCTGCCATATGACCGTTTCTTCTTCTTTGTTTCCGGAAGCTGTTGACAGCAACACTTTAACTCCTACTGGAGCATAGGGCGGCAACCAGATCCTTCCATCTCTCTCTATTCCTCGCGCGATACCTCAGCTGTGAAAACGACTGTAAATTCTGGGACCGAGCTTCCTTCATGACAGTTGACCTCCATGTTCCCTTTGGTCTTCCAATCCGTCTCGCACCTTGAGGATTCCATTCAAAGCACTGCTTTGCTATATTGTCATCAGGCTTCCTCAGTGTGTGTCCAATGCAGCGCCATTTTCTTTGCTTGATGTCTTCATCCACTTTTGTTTGTCCAGTCCTAAGCCACAGATAATTGTTGGATATTGTTCGGATCTTTAGGATGTAACGCAGACAACGGTTGACAAAGCCTTGCAACCTACTCGATATGTTAGTAGAGCACTTCCACGTTTCACAGGCATAAAGCAGCACAGATTTAACATTGGATTCAAAGAGTCTCAACTTAGTTCGAAGTGATATTTTTGAAGAGCTCCACACTGGGGAAAGCATTCCGAATGCACTACGAGCTTTATTTATTCTATTCCTGACGTCCAAGTCTGTTCCACCGTCGGGTGACAGATAACTACTCAGATAGTTAAACTGAGTAACCTCTTCTATTATCTGCTGCCTCACAATAACCTGCTGTTGTTGGTTCCGGCTGGTGTGCATTATTTTTGTCTTCTTGGCGTTAATCCTTAAGCCAGTTGCCTCACCATTTTGTTGAAGGGAGTGACACATTTCGTTAAGGGCTCCAGCTCCGTTTGCCATTAAGCAGATGTCGTCAGCATAGTCCAAAAGGCTTAACTTGTGAAAGAGGCTCCACTTTTTCACCTTCACCCACCGTGGCAGTCATAACATCATCGATTGCTAGTAAGAAAAAAACAGAACATCACCCTGTCTCACTCCTTGTCGAACTTCAAATGCATCGGAAAGCTGTCCACTGTGCAGAACGACACACCTTGGGTTGTTGTACGATTCTTTTATAAGAGCAACAATTTTATCCGGGATACCTCTAGCACCAAGCGATCTCCAGATAGCATCGCGACTAACGCGATCGTAGGCCTTTTCGAAATCGACGAACATGAGGTAAAGCGGTGATTGATACTCCGATGATTGTTCAAGGATAATTCGCAAGGTGTTAATGTGATCGACACATGATCGACCACTGCGAAATCCCGCTTGATGCTTCTTGAGAGTAGACTCGATCTTAGATTTTATCCTCTCGAGAATAATAGTTGCCATTAACTTCGGAAATAGGGACAAAATGGTGATACCACGCCAGTTATTACAATTCTTTAGATCACCTTTCTTCGGTAGTTTGACGATAACTCCGTCTTTCCATTCCCTGGGAAAGGCTTCGTTTACCCAAATAGCCTCAACAAGTCACAACAGTATATCGGCTGCCAAGTCGGGGTCTGCTTTGAGGAATTCGGCAGGTATGCCATCCAGTCCAGCTGCTTTGTTGTTTTTTAAAAGTAAGATCACGGTTCTTAACTCTTCACTTGTCGGGGGGTCAATATTAATGCCTCTGGCAGATCTACGTATGTCCGGCAGTAGGTAATCGGCATTTGCATTCTGCTCATCGTTTAACAGTGCACAGAAATGCTCCTTCCACCTTCGCAACTGGTCTTCTATTGACACTAGAATACGTACGTTCTTGTCAAGAACAGGGTGGTTGTTGTTGCTACTTTGTTGACCTACAAGATCCTTAGTAATCTTATTATACAACACCCTTGCGTTACCTCTTCTTGCAGTATTTTCCGCACTCTCCGCCAATTTGTCCAATCTGGCCCTCCTATCTCGTCTCACACACCTCTGCACTACCTTGTGAGCTGCTCTGTACTCGATTCGCATAACAGATTTCCGATAAGCATCAGTTTCCTTGTTTATATTTATTTTGAGTGCTCTGCGGTGTGTAATTTTGTCCCAGGTGTCTTGGGATATCCACGTGTCTCTATCTCTAGATTGCCTCGGTACCGTTTCAGATCCAGCTTCCATAAAAACCCTTTTAACTTTTTCCCACATCGTCTCAATGGGAACATTAACGTTTAAGTCCACATTTGACGCCTTGTCGTTTAGGGTGTTGGCAAAATCACGACAAATATTTGGGTCACTAAGAGCTGTTGTATTGAATTTTGGCCTGCTTGCTGTATTTTCTAAACGTCTCCGGATAGCAGCTGTTCGTAGCCATAAAGTTGTTAGTAGCAGATGATGGTCGCTACCTACATCCGCATTTCTCTCATTCCTCACATCGCAAAGTGATTTTCTCCATCGTTGTTGAATAATAAAATGGTCGATTTCATTTTGTGTTTGACCATCAGGGGAGACCCAGGTGACTTTGTGACAGGTCTTGTGTGGAAACAGGGTTCCACCAACCACCAGCTGATGAGCGTTACAAAAATCGACCAACAAATCACCATTGTTTTCGCTGGCCCAAGCCATGTCTACCCATAACGAGTTCAAGGCCTACGTTGTCTGGGCCAACTTTGGCATTGAGATCCCACATGATGATAGTTATGTCTCCTTTTGGAACATTGTTGAATACCGAGTTCAGCTGAGCATAGAACGCGGTTTTGTCATCCTCCGCTGCATCGTTCGTCGGGGCTTAACACTGGATGATGGTGATTTTGTGAATTCTCGAGCTAAACCTTGCAGTCATTATCCTCGCCGAAACTGGTTCCCAGGAAATTAAGCTTTTTCTAGCCTTCTTATTTAGCATTTAGGCAACACCGTTCAGTCTTTGACCACTGCCTATGTCCTCCTCCTCGGAATACAACATCTTAGTCAGTCCTGAGGTTGCGCTGTATTCAGCTTTTCCCCTCCACTTCGTTTCACTCAGCCCAAGAATACTGATGTTTTGTCGAATCATTTCGCGTTCCACCTGTTCATAGCTTCCCTGCGCATACAGAGAGCGAACGTTCCATGCTCCGATTTTAGTACGTATTCGATAGCCAAAAGTATTGTCTACAATATTTGAGAGATTTCCAGAGTTTCTTCTGGTTGTTGACGATTCATCATCACGATCACCCCCAAATCCGATGTGCGGTTTACTACAGTCGGTGGGACTGTAGAAGGATTAACCAAAGCTTGGGTACCTCTTGGGGAATTATTTCCGTTCGTTGTCATATTTCATAGAAAAAATATCTTCTCGCTCCACTACCGTGTTTTCCCGGTAAAAAAATACATTATACACACAAGCCTTCGATTCGACAGGCACACTACGCCTTCTTGGATAGTCGAACACATACATATATAGGCCGCCCACTATGGGAAACAGACGCCTTTTGCAGCCGCCCACTATGGATACAGACGCTACTTGCTGTTGCCGTTGGCCTTGCAGGATAGGCTCCTTCGCCATCAGACTTTCATACCGTTGAGCGCCATATGCAGTTCCTCCGCTTTAAGGGAGCTTTTTGTACTACCTAAGGACAAGATCGTGCCCTGACCAGCAATGCTGGGTTGTTTGCTTATCCCGGCAGCCATTCGGTCCCCTTGTGCGTTAGCGTTACCTACCCTCTACCGCGAGGAGGTGCACATAGGGATTTTCCTGTTAACGAGCCTAGGACCACCGAGGTGGCATTTCCTAGTGCTCTCCAGTACTTTTAGAGGGACGTTTAGAAAAGCTTATTTTCCTCGAAAACATCTCCAACGATTTTGATGAACATTTTTGAGATTGTTTTTGTTGGTATTGGCTATCATTTGATTAGAACCAAATTTACGGGAAAAATCTTTTAACGGTACCTTTGATAAAGGGTATTTTTAATTTTTGGCTTTATCAGTAACAACTTTCTGTCAAATTTTATAATTGAGAAGATCTAAGTAGCCAAATTAATTCTGCATATCAAAATTTTGAATAACTTTTTGTCTACTTAAAATTAATTTTAGATTTTTTTTTTTTGCAAAATCAATATTTTTAAAACTAATAAAGAAAAAATATTTTGAATTTTATAATCACATGTATATTAATAAACTCTGCTCCGAACATCTCTGTGATGAGTGAAAGAAGGTAGCTGAAAAATTAGCTCTGCAATAAGTTTATATTTCCTTGTAAAAATAGTCTAATATAGTTAATAAAGTGCTCTAAAGTATAAATATACTATTTATCTACACACATAGTGTTAGTCTCATACAGACAGTTGATAAATTGTTCAAGTAAAAAACTTTTTAATTATTTTATAAAGTTGTCTGAGTGAAAAATATAAACAGAATGGCAACAAACGAACAACAAAGAAAGTTGAGGTCGGAAAAACACTCAACCATAAACCACTCTGCATCGCCTGCAACACTGACAGCCACGACAAAACTATGGAACAAAATCGAATCCCGTCTTGAATCGCTTACAAAAACCCTCACTGACTCAATTGTATCTCAACTAAAAGCTGAATTTAATACCATAAATAGTGACATATCTAAACGTATTGATGACATTGAACTTGATTTCGAGAAAAAAATGAAAGCATTCGAAAAAACATTCAAAGAAAGACTAAGTTCTCATAACCACTCTTTATTTACATTTAATAGCAGAGTTGACACATTGGAACAACAATATAAAGATTTGCACAGTCAAGAAGAAGAACTCGCGCTTGTAAATGCTTGAAAATGACAACTCCAAACTTAAGCTTCAAGTAGATGCATTGGCGAGGCAAAATATATCTGGTGATCTCGTACTTCTTGGTATTCCGATTGTTGAAAATGAAAATCTCGAAAGTATTTTTCTACGCTTTTGCACTATAATAAATACTACAACCACTAAACCAATTTGTGTTCTACGTACTACCCCAAAAAATGGATCTACAACGAGTGCAATTATAATTAAACTTCCGCATGCACAGCAGAAAATGAATGTATTGAGGAAAACAGCCACATTCTACAAACAAAATCGCAGAGCGGTTACATTAAATGATCTTGGTTTTGTAGGAAATAGGTTTGTGCGTGCATATGAATGCTTAACAAAACAAAATCATGAAATATTTTCTAAAGCCAATGAGTTAAAAAGGAAAGGATACCTGCACGCTGTCTTCACTAGGCGAGGGAGAGTCTACGTAAGAGTAACGAGTGAGACGAATACAAAACCTGTTGGTATTACCTGCATACAATGGGCCAGCACACACGAGACTATTCAATCCGGACTGAAACCGGTTTTCTGGACAAGGGAAGGGAAACGTGTGGTATAAATTGGACTGAAATCTTCAACCAACTTTTGAGTGGATGAACGAAGACTGAAACTAATACACACACAATTTCTTACAGTTTGGGGTCTAAAAAATGTACAAACACATAGGAAAGAAGTTCATGTATACTTTTTCTTCCCCCAGAGTGGTTCATCCCGTGTGTGCTTGATGTAAGGTTTGAACCTGGTTTCCCCCCGGATTGAGATAGTCTCGTGTGTGCAGGCCCAATCTCTCGAAGCTATTTGTTCTAAGAACAAAAATAAAAGAACAAATAATATGACCAGAAATGATGTCGTCGATTATGAGGATGACGAATTGAGTGAAATGAATGGTGACAGAGAACTGGTTTTTGCCTCTTCACGTATTGATGCTGCTGGCGGTGCTGAAGGGTTAGGTGGGGGTGGTAATGATGTACAAAGTACACCTATGCTAGACGCTGTTGATACCAATGGAGGTGACTTAAACGATGGTAGCTGGTACTGGCGTATGAATTTTGTATCTTATGTTTTATATTTTTATGTATATTATGTTTACTTGTTAATGAATTAAGTAAGCAGAGCAGAGCTTTAAATTTCCTCATATTAATTCGAAAATGTTTTTTTATAAGCAGTCTTTATTTATTTACCTTTTAAACTTAACCAACCGATATTCAAATCTAAGCACATATGAGTATGATTTTGAATGTATTATCATTTATATAGTTTCCTATTCAATGTTATTGGTGTTGGTGATCTTGTTTTATCAATTTAATTACGGTTCTAGGTACAGATCCTGATAACATAAGATGCGTTCTGAATGTACTGTGTGAGGCGTTTCAAGGGCTTAGTGTTTGCTGCTTGAATGTTGAGAGTATACGATCAAAATATACAATTGTTGTATCAAATATTTAGCACCTCTAATTTGGATGTCATTATGGTTTCAGAAACGTGGCTGGATAAAAATATTGCTGATGCACTCGTTGACTTTTCAGGCTTTAAAATACACAGAAACGACCGTGCAAATAGGATTGGGGGTGGTGTCTGCAAATTTCTAAGAAGAAATTTAATAGCCTCTACAGTTTTTAAATCAAATAGACCTAATATTGATTTTATATGTGTTGAACTAAAGAACTCATTTGAAAAATGCTTACTCGTTACCGTTTATAGTCCACCAAATATGTTTAGTGAAGAAAACCTTGGGAACTTGAAGATGCCTTACTGAGACTGAGACATTTCGCCGAAATTTGTGAAACTTATCCTCCCCTTAGTACTGAACTACCTCCTTCACATCTTCAATTATTGTGTTTACAGCTGCGAGTTTCCCGTTGTTTGGAAAAACGCCATCATTTTACCAGTTCCTAAAAGAGCAAACTCTACGGATCCTTCTGATTTGAGACCTATAAGTATTTTATGTTTTTTGAGTAAAGTACTTGAAAAGGTGTTACATGAACAAATTCATATCTTTTTGACTGCTTATGACAAGCTTTCTAAATGGCAATCGGGTTTTCGTTGCAACCACAGCTTGAATCTGCAGTTCTCAGAGTTACATCTGACATCCGCCAGGCTTTGGATTCGGACAAGTTTGCCGTTTTAGTTCTATTAGATTTCTCTAAGGCCTTTGACAGCATCATACATTCAGTACTTCTATCAAGGCTGAAAAGGCAGTTCAACTTCTCTAACACTTCGCTTAAACTTTTGTGGAATTATCTAAAAGATCGAGCTCAACGAGTTAAAACTGAGGTTGGCACATCAGATCCTCTCGTTACATATAAGGGACTTCCTCAAGGCTCAGTTTTGGGTCCCTTATTATTTTCACTATTCATAAATTACCTTCCCGACGCAACTCGCAGTTGCCAAATTCATTTATATGCTGATGATGTGTCACTCTACATTTCTCGTACAATTGGTTTGATGGAGGACTGTATAGCACGTTTAAATGAAGATCTGCAAAATATTCTTACTTGGTCAGTTGATAATGGTATGAGACTTAATCCTGCTAAGTCAGTTGCTATGTTATGCTCTAGACCCCAACTTAACCCTACAGAATTTCCCACTGTTGTTCTTGATAATAAAGTTATTGTTTATGTGAGTCAAGTTAAATACCTAGGTTTTTACATCAATAGTGATCTTACCTGCTGTAATGCCATCAGTGATGTTGTTAGAAAAATTTACTGTGGACTTCGTTCACTAAGATCAGCTTAACTTTCACCCAGTATTAGAAAACACCTGGTTAAATCGCTCATCTTATCATATTTCAGCTTTAATAGTTCTGTGAACCCTGTGTTGCACTGTGAGTGTAAGCGCAAACTAAATGTATCTTTTAACGACTGCATCCGATTTATCTATTCCATATCAAGGTATAACAGTATATCACATTTGCGTAACTCACTATTTGGGATTAGTCTTGATGATTACTTAAGGTTCAGGCTGATTCTGAAATTCCATAATGTCATTCACAATAGGTGTCCTAGTTATCCTAGTGAAAAGCTTGTATTTGCCCAGTCGATTAGAGGGCTGAAATTAATTCTGCCGCGCTTTTTGCACAGTACTGCGAACGTTCATTTTATGTTTTTGCAATTCATTTGTGGAATAGACTTCCACATGAATTGCAACGAACCACCACATCAGTCGCTTTTAAAAGGAAACTATTTTTACACTTTTCAACTCAAACTTAGGTATTGTGCTTAAATTTTCGTTTTTTTTTCTATTTTTCAATTTTTTTGTTATAAATTTAAATTATTAATAATTTTTTTTTATTTAAATGATTATTATAGTAGTTTGTAATTTAAGTCTTTGATACTTTAAAAGATTCAAATCTTGTTGTATCATTGTAATGTTTATACTTCTTTGAAATAAATGAAATAAATAAATGCTAAAAAACTGCATACCAAAATTTCAAGAAACATTTTTTTTTTCAAAAAAACTAAAAATAAAGAACAGTATTTTATCAAAATCCGACCTAATGTTTTCGAAATACTTTTTTCATAAATTTGTTATTATACAAGACGTGTGATGGCGTACTAAATTTTTACAAAAAACCGTTAAGTGTTGCTGTTTTGATACTCTTTTTTAAGTTCAGATACAAAGTGTTATTTCTCTACATTAATGGTATCTATTTTTTTAATTTTATTCGACGATGTGACCGCACATATGAGCAATTAAGTGTGATCTAGTCTTGTAGTTTATGTATTTATTTTCAATTTGGTACATAAAATATATGTACTACATTTTTGATATTTTAAAATATCATAACAACATTATTTCAATAATAATTTGATACAAAATATATAAATATTATATTTTTGATTTTGAATTATCAAAATAATATTAATATTTGAACATCATTTCGAAAATTAAATTTATATTTCAAAACATGTTGTTTTGAAATGATATACATATCAGTTTTGGAACGATCCATTTTAGTGAAATGAATTTCATTCACCTGCAAAATGGAAACTAATTCCTTTTACTGAAAGGAAACTTAGTATATAGGTAAACTGAAAAATAAATATAAGGTTGGGACTAACTCAGGTGTGGATACAGGGGGGGAGGACAGGAGCACTTAAATCCCTGTATAAGACTATAACAACCAATATGCAAACCTTGTTAATAGGGTTATCAACACCCTTACTTACTTACTTAGGTGGCGCTACAGTTCGGGACGAACCTGGGCCTCAACCATCATGCCTCTCCAGCCAACTCGGTCTTTGGCTAGCTGCCTCCAGTTTTGCACTCCAAGTTGGTTGAGGTCGTCCTCCACTTGAGCGCGCCACCTAAGGCGAGGTCTTCCTTAACTGCGTCTACCCTCTGGGATGGAATCGAAGATCCTGCGACCCGGAGCATTGTTGTCCATTCGCTCTACATGACCTAGCCATCTTAAACGTGATATGCGTATTTTTTTGACCAGGTCAATGTCGCTGTACAGCTCGTATAGTTCTTGGTTGAACCTTCTCCTCCAAAGCCCGTTAACGCAGATAGGGCCAAAAATCTTCCGAAGAATCTTACGCTCGAAACGACTAAGGATATCTTCATCCGCTTTAGATAGAGTCCATGCCTCGGCGCCATAGAGCAGGACTGGGATGATTAGGGTCTTATACAGAGTCTCCTCTGTCTTTCGAGAGAGGGCTTTGCTACTCAATTGCCTTCCTAGCCCATAGAAAAAGCGATTGGCAAGAGAACTTCGCTTTATTTCTGAAGAGATGTTGTTGTCAAATGTAATTGCGGATCCGAGGTACACAAAGTCCCTAACTACCTCAAAGTTGTACCTGTCTATTGTGATGTTTTGTCCAATCCGCCGGTGTTGTGTGTCCCTTTTTGTGGACAGCAGGTACTTCGTTTTGCCCTCATTGACTGCTAGTCCCATCTTAGCCGCTTCAGCTTCAATGCTAGCAAACGTTCCAGTGACAGCTCGCCGAGTTCTGCCAATGATGTCTATGTCGTCAGCGTATGCTAGCAATTGCACAGACTTGAAAAAAATTGTCCCACTACAATTGACTTGCGAGTTTCTTATAATTTTTGCAAGTATTAAGTTGAAGAAATCGCACGATAGCGCATCACCTTGTCGGAATTCTTTTTTGACGTCAAAAGCTTCTGTGAGGTCAGAACCAACCTTGACGGAGCAGCGAGAGTTCTCCATCGTCATCCTGCACAGTCGGACGAGTTTTGTGGGAATGCCAAAACCTGACATGGCTCTGTATAGCTCGTCTCTATAAATGCTATCGTACGCGGCCTTAAAATCGATAAAGAGGTGGTGGGTATCGATTTGGAATTATTGGGTGGTTTCCAGGATCTGCCGTAGCGTGAACATTTGATCGATTGTGGACTTTCCTGGTCTGAAACCACACTGATAGGGGCCAATCAGGTTGCTGACGAAAGGTTTCAGGCGTTCACATAGTACGGCAGAGAGGATCTTGTAGGCGATATTCAGGAGACTTATTCCTCTATAGTTGGCGCAGTTTAGAGGGTCTCCTTTCTTGTGGATCGGGCAAACGATGCTGAGGTTCCATTCATCAGGCATAATTTCTTCTGACCAAACTTTAGAGATGAGTTGGTGTATGCACTCCACCAGGTCATCTCCGGCCGCTTTAAAAAGTACGGCGGGTAATCCGTCGGGTCCAGCAGCTTTGTTGTTTTTGAGTTTAGATATTGCTATCCTTACTTCATTTTGGTCAGGTGGACGGAAGTTTTGTCTGTCATCATCCATGTTGAATGGTTCATTCTGCCTGACAGCGGGATTTTGGCCTTCATCGCCGTTTAACAGTCTGCAGAAATGGTCCTTCCATGTACTCAGCACCGACTGTGACTCTACTACGAGGTTTCCATTCCTATCTCTACAGGCTTCTGTGCGGAATTTTTTTCCTTGGCATGTTCTTTTTACCTGTTGGTAAAACTTCCGCACGTTGTTCCTGGAGTAGCATCTCTCAATATCTTCGATCGCGCGCTTCTCATGCTCTCTTTTTTTCTTTTGGAGAAGCCGGTGTTCTTCCCGTCTTTTCTGCTCGTAAAGCTCGCGAGCAGCTCTCGTCTTTCTTTGCAGCGTCGCTTTATATGCCTCTTGTTTGGCTGCATGGGCCTGCCTGCATTCGTCATCAAACCAGAGGTTTCGTGGTGGTGGTCTGGTGAAACCTAGCACATCAGTTGCGGCATCTCTGATGGCTTGTTGGCAGTGTTGCCACTGATCTTCGGCACTTGATGCTGGCGGTACTGGATTTCTTGAGAGGTTACGGGATATTCGATCGGCATAGGTTCTGGCGGTTTCTTGCGATTGCAGCTTTCCGACGTCATACTTCCTCACAGTATTACTCCGTTGTTGTGGAGTTCGGGTTATTCGCATTCTTACCTTTGCTGCAACAAGGTAGTGATCCGAGTCGATGTTAGCTGCTCGGAAAGTGCGAACATCCAAGATACTGGAGGCGTGTCTTGCATCGATCGCAACGTGATCAATCTGATTGACGGTTCTTTGATCTGGGTGTCGCCAAGTCCCTTTGTGTATATCGAGATGAGGAAACCGTGTGCTTGCAATGGTGACGTTATGTGCCGCTGCGAAGTCAATTAGCCTAAGTCCGTTTTCAGACGTTGTGTCGTGTAGGCTATGTTTTCCGACAGTCCTACCAAAGATTTCCTCTTTACCTATTTTGGCATTAAAATCGCCGAGTACGATCTTAACGTCGTATTTAGGGCATTGCTCATAGGTTTTGTCGAGGAGCTCATAGAAGTCATCCTTGGTGGGGTCATCTTTGTCCTCTGTGGGGGCATGAGCGCATATTAGGCTAATGTTGGCGAATTTAGCCTTGATACGGATTGTCACAAGTCGCTCACTTACGTGTCGAAAGCCCAAGACTTCTTGCCTAAGTCTACCGCTTATGACGAATCCGCACCCAAATAAACGCTGTGGTCTTCTTGCGCAATCACCGTAGTACACGTCACAGTTTTTCATCCTCCTTTTGCCCGGCCCATTCCATCGCACTTCCTGGATGGCAGTAATTCCTGCTCTGTAGCAGTCTAGGGCCTCCGCTAGTTGTTTGGATGCACGTGGTCTGTTAAGAGTTCTAACATTCCACGTGCACATCCGAAGGTCGTTGTCCTTGATTCGTTTTTCCGGGTCGTCAACAGTAAATCCGTCCTTTTCCGAGGCTATTGGTCGCTTCGCAACTTTTTCTTTTTTCCGTGGCAGGGTTGTTAACCCCACGCACAACCCCCAACCTGGAGGGCCAGGTCCTTTGTTGGATTCCCTGGACAAAAGGAACCGGGGAATCCGGAGTCAGTAACCCACTTCGGGGATATGAGCGCTGCCGTTGGCCCATTAAGGGTTCATCCGCCACCATCTCTATTTCAATGCCCTGACTTGCATTGAATTGTCCTAATGACCTTATCTCCAAATACGTCGAAGTAGCTCATTAGGGCGTCTGCTTCGTTGGCTGTTAACGCCACCGTTGGTCCAATTGGTTGGGCTCATCCGCCGTACGTCCTCTTTCTGAGGGGCTCGTGCAAGACTTCTGCGAATCGATCAGAACAGTCATTAAAGCAGAGCATTATAGTGTTGCTATTTTTTCTGTGTTCAACACTCGCGCTTATAAGTTTAGCAGGAATGTCCGGATGGACAAACCAGTACCCGGTGGTTACCGCGGGGCACAATTGATGTGTACGATATAGTTGCAGCGACTGTGCATCACCAGTTTGATGCCTTTCAGTGCCTACCCAATTCATACAGCACCCAACCAACCATAAATGAAATAAATAAATGCTAAAAAACTGCATACCAAAATTTCAAGAAACATTTTTTTTTCAAAAAAACTAAAAATAAAGAACAGTATTTTATCAAAATCCGACCTAATGTTTTCGAAATACTTTTTTCATAAATTTGTTATTATACAAGACGTGTGATGGCGTACTAAATTTTTACAAAAAACCGTTAAGTGTTGCAGTTTTGATACTCTTTTTTAAGTTCAGATACAAAGTTTTATTTCTCTACATTAATGGTACTTATTTTTTAAATTTAATTCGACGATGTGACCGCACATATGAGCAATTAAGTGTGATCTAGTCTTGTAGTTTATGTATTTATTTTCAATTTGGTACATAAAATATATGTACTACATTTTTGATATTTTAAAATATCATAACAACATTATTTCAATAATAATTTGATACAAAATATATAAATATTATATTTTTGATTTTGAATTATCAAAAT
The DNA here is from genome assembly GCA_963971375.1 of Platycheirus rosarum. Classification (NCBI taxonomy): domain Eukaryota; kingdom Metazoa; phylum Arthropoda; class Insecta; order Diptera; family Syrphidae; genus Platycheirus; species Platycheirus rosarum. The sequence goes on along the minus strand of OZ020507.1, from coordinate 213,193,659 downwards.
AATATTAATATTTGAACATCATTTCGATAATTAAATTTATATTTCAAAACATGTTGTTTTGAAATGATATACATATCAGTTTTGGTATTTTTAATGTTGGGCCACTTTTGTCACACAAAAATATCAATTCTACAGTTGTTTTATCAGATTTTTTTTCGCTGTGAATATCCGACTCAATTGGAACGATCCATTTTAGTGAAATGAATTTCATTCACCTGCAAAATGGAAACTAATTCCTTTTACTGAAAGGAAACTTAGTATATAGGTAAACTGAAAAATAAATATAAGGTTGGGACTAACTCAGGTGTGGATACAGGGGGGGAGGACAGGAGCACTTAAATCCCTGTATAAGACTATAACAACCAATATGCAAACCTTGTTAATAGGGTCATCAACAGCCGGGGCAATAAACGTGACATATGTACGATTAACTCAACAAACTACTGCAGCGCTATTACGGCACTATCTCGCTCAACTAGATGCTGCCTGATATTAGTACTATAGAAAAATCAAAGAGAAATCCAATAATTTTTGTTTCCTTTACTCTACCATACCATATGGCCTAGTGTCACTTTTTGAACCATTCACTCGTACCTATTATTCATTATTCCTGCAAATGCTTGTATTCATTACATCTTGTTTTGTTTACGAAAAATCAAAGAGAAATCCAATAATTTTTGTTTCCTTTACTCTACCATACCATATGGTCTAGTGTCACTTTTTGAACCTTTCACTCATACCTATTATTCATTATTCCTGCAAATGCTTGTATTCATTCTAACTCATATCTTTCTGAAAATATAACATACAACCTACTCTTTCATCATTATATTTCATTCTACTCTCCAAAACCCAAACAAATGCATATAAAGAACTACTGCAGCGCTATTACGGCACTATCTCGCTAAACTAGATGCTGCCTGATATTAGTACTATAGATTTCATATACAAGAATTTTCTAAACAAAAATTGGTTTTCGAAATATTTTGAAAACCAGTTGATTGAATTTTTTTTTAATAATTTTCTGGGATGGAAACTACAGATTTTCTTATATATACATATTAAAAAAAATTTAATTTTTTTTCGAAAAGTTTTTTTCAAAAAAACCACTTTAAAAAACTGGTCGAACGATGTTCAATATTTTTTCCCTTGATAGACATTTAGTTTTCAAATTTTATTGCATACTTAGTTTTTCTGAAAAAATCTTTTAAAACTAATTAAAAAAAATTAAAGAATTTTCGAACAAAATAATTTTTTTTTTTAATAATATATAATAATAATAAATTTGTCTTCGTTTAAGCTATTTTGCAGGCTTCTGCGATGTACCGTTTACGAAATAACTCAATTTTATTACGAAACCAACCTTTAAACAATCCATGATAAAAAAACAAAAAATTAACGTCAATATATTATTACTTCAAACTAATGTTTTTTCTTAGTATAATACACCAGTTTTATTTATGTATATATACAATTTACTCAGCTAGGAACTCTATATAACGAGATATAGTCATGTGAAAGCTTGATTTAAAAAAAAATATTTTCTGACACGCAACCCTTTAAACAGCTCCTGTAGGGGGTTTTTATTCTTCCGGGAAATCTATGGTATAAAGATCGGGTACCTGTATACCTTTTGATAACATGGAATGACCATATAAGCTATGTAGTTGGTAAAACATATGGCATTCTACACACCTTATGGACACAACAGTTCTTCACCCCCTTGAAAGTGCGCATTCTTCTTGCAAAAACACTAGTCGTACCAACTCTTATTTATGGTTGCGAAATCTTTTCGCACTGTGATTCCAGAAACAAAAGAAAACTTAATGTTGTGTTCAATAGTCTTATCCGTTACATCTTTGGACTACGCAGGTATGATAGCATTTCTAACTACTCTGTCTTCTTAATATGAGCTTCGACAATTTCCTTAAATACCGTACCATTTGTATGCTCACCAACATTCTCTTGCACAATCAACCCCAGTATTCCAGGGATGTGTTAAGGACGGCATCTTCGCTGAGAACACGAATTTTGATTCAACCACATTATGCTTCTCTTACATCTGAACGCCAATTTTTCGTTCATTCTACACGTTTATGGAATTCTCTACCTCGGAATTTGAGGAAAATAAACGATGCTACAAGACTAAAGAAAAAAATAAGAACTCACTATACTAAGTTAACATCCACATTTTCGCATGATTCAATCATAGCAATCCATAACGCTAGCATAAACAAGAGACCCCACATCCCATAACGCAAGCATAAACAAAAGACCCCACATCCGTTAAACCTCAAGAATGTTAACATAAACATCCCTTCGGACAATATGACCAATTCCATGGGAAGCGGCGACAAAACAATATCTCATCAATACATAAGATGATACAATGCAGAAATTGGCGAAAAAGCACTATCTAGTCATCTTCGAGAATACACCATTTTTGATTGGTTGCCGATCACATCATCTCTTTATGATAAATGTATCTGCTGGATGATCAAGGAGGGGCTTGAGAACATTAGCATTCATTCATATCTCCACCACCGGAATATTCGGATCACTCTTGTCTCGCGGATTGAAATTACTAACCTCATAGATTAGGTGGATTTAAAATAAAATTATTTTTAAAATTGCAAAAAGTAGACAAGTGTATTAATTGGCGCCCGAGCAGGGACCTGTAATTTTTGTCACGTTTATTTATTAAATTTTGTGATCAAATTGATTTAAAATAAGGGTAAAATTAAACCCGATCGCGAAATTTAAAAATTTGGTGCATCAGTGAAGTAATTTAAAAGGGTATAATTACACCCAACTGGATCACACCGACAAAAAAAATGCATCCAAAGTGGTGAAAACAAACAAAGTAACCACTAGCAACAGGAATCTTGGCGATTATAGCTTAGAAGTGTTTTAAAAAAAACAACACAATTCAGTGGTCCTACCTGACTTAAAACACTAGGAGGCAACAAGGAATTAATATTCCTATATGATAAAGAGAAGTACGGGCAAAAGCACCGAAAAATCTACTAAGTTAAACTTTAGAATAAGTTAAAAAAATGAAAGGCATTACATTTCAAAGTGAATACAATTATGTGGGCAAGTGAAGATACAAAGAAATACAAAAAATTAAAAATAGAGTAAATGAAGAAGTTCGCCAAACCATTAAAAACAAATATCTCGTAGAAAAGGCTTTGAAAATAAAAAGGATTTAGTAGAAGGGCAACAAAATATTAACAACAATAACAACTAGTGCAAAAAAATTCCTCCCAAAGAGTGTTAAAAGCAAAACAAAAACGTAAAGTGATTAACAATATAAAGGGCAGCACCGTAAGGTGAAATTTAATGAAATTATCATTGTAGTGTGATCCAACGAATTTTAATTGAACAAACAAAATAAATCTAAAGTGAACGAGGAGTTGGAAGCAGGGTTGCAAAAAAATATAAAGAAGCTGTTAAAAATAATAGAAGTAAGAACATTTATATCAAAAAAAATTGCATCGTATATAATATTGGATTAATTATAAAAAAAAAAACATTGAAATCCAAATATAAGTATTTATTTAGTTGTATCAATACACATACATAAGAACCAGCATTAAAAATATTGTTTTTTTTTTTTTGGTTTTATAATTTTTTTTAATTTTATTTAACAAGGAGTGAAAAATATATGAAATAAATGGCTATGATATTAGAACAAATAACCGAAATGGTTTCACGTGTTGTTACAGAACACACTAGTGAACTAACCGCAAAACTTCCGACAATATTTTGCCCTACGAAGATGTTCAGATAAACCCCGAAGTCGCTTCACAGGCTAATTTAGACTTAGCTAAGAGGTTAACGACATTCGAAAATGATCATTATATCAGTATGAGAACTTCTGTTATCAACTGTATGAAAGTTTATAACTTAGAAATAGGTAGTAGCAATTACTACACTGCAGTAAATATAATTAGAAATAAAGTTATTGGTAGGGCTAATGATGTGCTTACATCACACGGAACTCCATTGCACATAGATGCAATAATAGGTCGTCTAGATTTAACCTATGACGATAAGCGGCCCATACTTATGCTGCAAACAGAGTTAAACAACCTCAAGCAAGGGAAACGATCTCTTCAGGAACATTATGATGAGGTAAGCAAGTTACTTACGCTTATCATAAATAAGACGATAATGAGCTATGGTCAAAGAACTTCGGAGACCGAGTGCTTAACGCAAGTCACAAATTGCGGGAGAAAACGCTCTTAAAGTTTTTATAACCGGGTTGAATCAACCAATGAGCAACATAGTATTTTCACTAAATCCAGGTGATCTTCCTAACGCACTAGCAAGGGCTCAAGAAATTGAAGTAAACCAACATAATAGGTTTAGAGGGTCAAATTTTATATAGCGCCATAATACACGACCTCTTGGTGGATTACAACCAAGGCAATATACGCCACAAATACACTTTAACCGAAACGTGCCAAGGCCAATCGAAAATCATCAAAACAATTTTCAGCGACAAAATAATGTACCACAGCAAAGAATGGATTTGGGCAGTGGAAATTATAGACCTTAATCCCGTTATAATAATAACAATTTTAATAAGAGTCCTAATTTAAACCAGTACAGAGATCAGCGTTACAATTACGAAATAAGGAATAATAATAATCCTTTTAAAAGAGATAGGCCAAACAGTGACCAACAACCTTTAAGCAAAAACCCGAGAATCAATCACTTAAGCGAACGTGATTCTTTTTTAGAATAAGGCATGACTTGCCGACAATCCGAAGAACAAACTATGCGACAGGTCAAATATACAATATCCTAATCGATACAGGTGCGACACATAATTATGTCAAACCCGATAATAGTAAGAGTAAGAAACCAGAAAATATAAGTAAAGTAAACAGTGTTCATGGGAGTAGTATCATAGATAGTGATCAGCAGTTAAATATATTTGGGAATTGGGACAAATTTTATGAATTAAAACAACTCAAGGAATATGATGATGATGCAATTGTAGGCATAAAGACTTTAAGGAAAGTTAAATGTAACTTAAATATTAAAGACAACGTTTAAGAGTATGAAGGAGGTATAGTACCTTTGATGTTCGATGATAAGTTATTAAACAATTTAGAAATTAACACTCATATGCATGTGAAATATCAAGATAAATTAAAAGAAATACTAAGAAGATTTCAGGGCACTTTCGCAGAAAAACCAAATTATATACCTTACAACACAAACGTTAAATGTTGTATAAATACAACACACGATGATCCGGTTTGGCAGAGAGCCTATCCATACCCGCAATCCGTTGCAGGATTTGTTAACAAAGAAGTGCAAACTTTGTTAGAAAACAATATTATTAGACCAAGTAGAAATGCATACAATAGTCCAGTTTGGGTCGTTGACAAAAAGGGATTCAATGAGGATGGAACAAAAAAATTGCGCATGGTCATTGATTATAAAAAGCTCAACTCATTTACCAAATCAGATAAATATCCAATGGCAGAAACTTCAGTTATTTTGTCAAATTTAGGTAAATCAAAATACTTCTCTACCTTAGAATTACAATCAGGATTTCATCAAATCCTTAAACAAGAGAAAGATAGACCAAAAACTGCATTCTCAGTTAACAACGGTAAATATGAATTCAAGCGCATGCCTTTTGGACTTAAAAATGCTCCGGCAATATTTCAGAGAGCTATGGACGATATACTCCGCAGTATATTGGGAAATTCTGTCACGTCTACTTAGACAACGTTATTATATTTTCAGAAACACCCGAGGAACATTTAAATCACATTGAATTCATAATCAGAGATTTATCGGAAGCTAACATGCGAATAAGTAGTGAGAAAAGTAAATATTTTATGGAAAAAATTGATTTTCTCGGTTACGTGGTTTCATACAACCACATCAAGACACACCCAGATAAAGTGAAATCAATTCAGGAATATCCCGAACCAAAGACTTTACGTCAGTTAAGAAGTTTTTTAGGACTATCAGGCTATTATAAAAAGTGTATTCGCAACTATGCAATGATAAGTAAGTATTTAAGAGGAGATGAAAAGCTAGGTAGCAAGCGAATTGACGTACAATTAGACGCGGAAGGTAAAAAAGCATTTCAATTATTAAAACATAAGCTTATAGAAGAAATAGTGTTGAATCAGCCAGACTTCAGCAAACCATTCGAATTAACCACGGGTGCAAGTAACTCAGCCATAGGTGCAGTTCTTAGTCATAGCGATAGTGTGGAGTCTCAACAACTTGAGGAATTATCTCTATGGTCAGACTGGCATCCGCATATATACGGACCATCAGCCATTAAGTTTCGCGATTTCTGATAAAAATCCGAACGCAAAATTAAAGCGTTCGAAAGCGTTTATAGAAGAGTATGCCCCAATCATAATTTATAAACCTCAAAAGGAAAATGTGGTAGCAGACGCTCTAAGCAGACAGGAGCTGAAAATGTTAGAGGAAGAAAACAATGACTATAATGTATGATAGACATCCAAATAGACACTTAATTAGAGAGGCTCCAATTCCGGAGAAGGGACAACGACAATAAAATTTTGTTGACCATGATTGACATTTTTTCAAAATATTTAATAGTTTCCCATGTTACAAGTAAAACGGAACAACGACAAAGCACTATCTCGTCATCTTCGAGAATACACCATTTTTGATTGGTTGCCGATCACATAATCTCTTTATGATAAATGTATCTGCTGGATGATCAAGGAGAGGCTTGAGAACATTAGCATTCATTCATATCTCCACCATCGGAATATTCGGATCACTCTTGTCTCGCGGATTAAAATTACTAAACTCATAGATTAGGTGGATTTTAAATAAAATTATTTTTAAAACTGAAAAAGTAGACAAGTGCATTAATTTACTATTGTATGAAAGTATTCGTAAATTTGTGCACTTTTAACTATCTAACTATGCTATTTTTCTCCCTTCTTTATTTCTTTATTTCTCATTTCTATATTTATTTGTATACTGTACATTCATCATCGGGGCACATTCGTCAAAGCCAGTTTCGGTTGAATGCACTCCGAATTAAAAAATGAAAATAACACTGAACGCATCCTTTACTGAAGTCATGAACACGCTCTAAGTTTGAAATTTGTAATTTCGCGCTAAAAAAAGTTGTGTTTTGTTTTTTGTTTTTGAGTTTTCCGGTGTAATTTTGGCTACTGGATAAGTAAGTGATTTTTATATTGAAAAATTAATTGTAGGAATCCAGGTTTCGCTAATTGTTTAGTTCAATAAGTAAGGAACTGGAATTTAATTAAGAAAAACCCTATTTAGAATTGTTATAAGAATATGTGCAAGAAATTATTTTTTTAAGAAGTCGGGGTAGATTCGTCATTTTGATTCACATTCAGCAGGTACCGAATGTACCCCGGATTTTCATAAAATAATTGATAAGACATTGTTTTTTTTTGACATTTTATTATGCAGTTTTTTAGAGTTTATCAATGTACAGGCAATCATAAAATTTAAAATAATTTCTTTTGACTACTTTTGAAAATACATATTGAATTTTCTAAAAAAAAAATCAAAAAATATTATAGAAAAAAGGCTTTTCCCTCAAACTTTTTTGTTTGATAAAATGATGGACCTCCCAAAATATTTTTTTTCAAAAATTTTCATCAAAATCTTTGGAGCCGTTTACGAAAAAAATAATCTTTCTAAACCGTACATGTGATTTTTAGCCCTTAAAATAAAATTTAAAAAATCCCTTTGAGGAATACCAAAAGAATCACACATAATCATTTGTTTATTTTCTTTATTTAATTTAAAGGTATCTATAAGGTAGGTATTTACTTCATAAAATATTAACGGAAATCGTAGTATGAATTTTGAGAGATAGTGATTCGTAGAAATAAAGTTGTTTATATTTGTTTATTCTTTATGATTTATATTTCCTAAATGCAAGTACCAAAGCTCCAAGTTTGCATGTGGGCAATTCGCCAAAAACATTTAACTGTGGTAATAGTACCTATTTTTCAGAGATAATAGATGAACTTTTGTTTTTCCATGACAAGAAAGTGACATAGTGCTTTTCCTTTTAGAAAATGGATTCTCATTTTTTTATTCCAGATATTTTGGGAGGGGGATCAACCCCTAAACCCCCCTGAGCTCGCGCCTGACCAGAAGTTGTTTTTGTCTTTTATTCATTCATTTGTTTGTATCATGACATTATGTTTTTTGATTGTTTTTTGTTTAACTGTATTACAAACAGCAAATAATTTTTTAAGCATTTGAGTTCCTTGACATATGATGTTATATTTTTTAGGGTTGAAATGAAGAAATTTTTGTTTTTTGAATTACTCAATTATTTAAGTTATATAATGTTGTAGTATGCAAAAGCTTTATCATATTTCGTAGTGAGAATCAAGATCAATCATGATTCCTACGTTACGAATATGAAACCTCCTCATCAGCATTCAATTCATCTTGGGAACCATTCCTACTTATGGTTCTCCAGGTGTATCATATTGAACACAATGCTGCATGCGCGCGTGACTGCTGATCTAGCATTTTGCCTCGGTTAGAAAATGTATGCTTAGTCAATGCCAAGTAAACTCAGTTCTAAAGATACCGTCGAGCGTTTCATTACATGGCGATCGTGATACTTTGCGACCGTGACCGTGTTGAAAAACAGACAACATAAAACAGTGACAGTGTTATAAAAACAAAAACCAAATAAAATAAAATAAGTGTCCCCAAGAAAGTATACAAAAAAAAATGGGAAAGAAACAGTCCAAATTAATCAACCCGAAGGCGAACGTTATCAACGAGATATGTATAAGAAACAGCAACAATAATGAACATAGTCTGGAAACAACGAATTTTTTACTGGCAATAATTGCCTTTGTGTGCGTTGTGAGTTTTGCATACAAAATTGTTTGTCTGTACCGGGCGAATATTAAGCGAAAATATCTCAATCGCGCGGTATCAATGGATAAAATCTAAAAAAAAAAATTACAGAATTTTAATGTTACCAGTGTGATTTTGCTTCTTGATATATTGTGCCCAAAATGTGCAATTTATTTTAACGAAAAATAAAATCTTGCAATTGGTGATTTGGCTACTTGATTATACTAAGCCCGCAGTGTAAAACTTATTGAAACCAAAAACAAAAAAGAAAGATAAGAAAAAAAATAAAACCCTATACCAGTGTGATTTGCCTCGATTAACAAAAAGAAATATAAAAAAAAGAAAACCATATACCAGTGTGATTTGCCTCTATTACCGAACATATAAGAAGATCTGACTCAACCTTACAACTGTCCGAGGAGGAAAGAAAGAGTTAAATTAACTAAGTTCCTGAACAACGCAACGGAATTATGTTTTCATATGTAGAACTAATAAATATATTGTAAGTTATGATTTTCATTTACTACTATTATTCTTAACAACTTCTATTAATCGCCTTTGAATATAATTTTTTTTATATACTTACCTCAAATAAAAGTTCATATTTGTTTAAGTTATGCTTTTGTTGAATTTATAAGCCCTTATTAGGGGGATCAGTGCGCTAAAAATCCTGAACGGAAATTTAAAATATATATGTTTATTTTGCCCTTATTAAAAGAACCAGTGCGCTCAAAATCCTAAACGGAAATTTAAAATATATATTTTTTTCTTTTTGTTTCTTTCAGTGGTCATCAAAAATTGAGCTCAGTTTAGAATTTTTTTAATTTTTTAAGAAGTATTTAGTAATTCAACAAATGGACAAATGGTCCGAAATATTAAAAGAAATCGAACCATTTAAAGTAGAATTCCTGAGGTCTCATAAGTGTATTAAGAAAAATAATACACCTATTTCGTCTAAAACTGTGAAGAACCATATAATTACATTGGTTCAAAATTATAATCAAATAAGAGCTATTTTAAATGTGAATTATAGTAGGTTTACTAAAGCGTATAAGGAAACGGCTTAAGGAATATTCCACAATATCCAAGATAAATTATTACAGGTTTCAAGCAAGCATGGAATAGAATTAGAAATACCACTGAAGATCGATAAGGAATTTAAATATATCGAAGAAGAATCTACCTCCGAAGACTTAATAATTTTATCTAGCACAATGTCGACTACACCACTTCAGTTTATGGACTCTGTGTCAAAAATATTGCCTGAGTTTGATGGGAATCCTAACAGCTTAAAAGGTTTTCTAGACGCAATTTCACTGGTAGAACCAGTCACACGAAGACATTGCAGTAACTTTGGTTAAAACTAAATTAAAAGGAACTGCGCGTGACCTTATAATAACAGAAACTACCCTGCAAGCGATTGCAACCAAATTAAAATCAGAAATAAAGGGAAATTCATCAGAAATTATAGCAGCAAAGCTAACTGGCCTAACGCATGGTCAAAACAATACTGAAGATTTCATTTCAAAAATAGATAAATTAACCAAAATGTTAAATTCAGCGTACATAGCTGAAGGCTTTACTTGTGAAGCAGCAAAAAAAAGCTTCCACAAAAGTAGCTGTAAAAACATTAATAGATAACGCGAGTAATACAGAATTGAGAATCACCATGCGTTCTGGAACATTTGCAAATGCAAGTGAAGCCATTATGAAATATGTACAAACTCATATAGATATAGTTAAAAAACAAGCCGATATAAGACACTACCTCGGTGGTCAATCACGACCAAACTTTGGCAGACGCTACACCAATAACGACAATAATAGCTATAGGGGTCAAAACAGACAACGATGTGGCAACCATATTAGTAATAGACGCGGAGGACGTGGTTATTATCATAATTATAACAAGAACCAAAATAGAAATAATTACAATTCTAACAACAGAAATAACAACCTAAATAGACCTCAGAGACAAGTGCGCATAGTTACCAAACTAGACCAGGGAAACGTGGAGAACCCTGCAGATATTCAAATACAAATTTAAACAATTCAAACATTTTTACATTCAACCTAAATCTAAATAGTTATGTTCAAATAAGTACAAATATTAGCAACGACAAAAATTTATTTTTAATTGACACCGGTGCAGTTGTATCAGTACTTAAATATAATAAAGTAGATAAAAATGCTGTAATACATAACACAACTATACAGTTGTGTGGAATCGGGCAGGGAAATATTGAATCAATAGTTGTTATAGAGCCAGACCTTGTTATACAAAATTTTTTAATAGCACATGAATTTCATGTGGTCCCTAACAATTTTCCGATACCATGTGATGGTATATTGGGATTAGACTTCTTAAAGAAATATAACTGCGTATTGGATTACCAACAGGAAAATGATTTCTTAATAATATAAAAAAAATAATATAAAAAAAAAATAAAAAATAAGTATAATATCGTCAGAAAGCGAATTTTTAATTCCGAATCAAGAATTGGAAAATGGTGTTTTTGTTGCGAACACAATAGTTTCAAAAAATAATCCCTATGTCCGTCTGGTAAACGTTAACCAAAATGATGTTTTAATTAAAGGTGTAAAAATAAAAAACAGAAAGTCTTTCTGTTTATGACATAATGTCACTCAATAAAACTGACTCAATAAGACAAGAACAAATTATTCAAAAATTAACAAAAAACTTTCCAGCTTTCGCAAACTATGAATTAATAAAACTATGTTCAAATTTCGTTGATATATTTGCGCTTGAATCTGATAATATATCAACCAATAACTTTTACAAGTAAAAGCTAAGATTAAAAGACGACACACCAGTTTACATACAAAATTACCGAACACCACACAGCCAAAAGGAAGAAATAAATAAGCAGGTTGAAAAATTAGTAAACGATAAGATAATAGAACCTTTCGTATCTGAATACAATAGCCCAATATTATTAGTTCCAAAGAAGAGTTTACCAGGTAACACAGAAAAACGTTGGCGACTTGTAATCGATTATAGACAAGTCAATAAAAAACTGGCAGCCGATAAATATCCTCTCCCCCGTATCGATGATATCTTGGACCAATTATGACGAGCAAAATATTTTTCATGTCTAAATCTAATATCTAGTTTTCATCAAATTGAATTAGAAGAAAACTCAAGGGATATCACATCATTTTCGACGGAAAAAGGATCTTCCTGTTTTAACAGGTTGCCCTACGGTTTAAAAATAGCCCCAAATTCTTTTCAGAGAATGATGTCACTAGCATTTTCAGGTCTAGATCCATCACAGGCATTTCTCTATATGGACGATTTAGTTGTAATAGGCTGCTCTAAAAATCATATGCTTCAAAATCTTACAAATGTTTTCAAAATCTGTAGGAAATACAATCTGTCTGCACCCAGACAAATGCTCATTCTTCAGTCATGAGGTAACCTTTTTGTGCCACAAGTGCACAAGTGAAGGAATAATGCCGGACGAATCTAAATTCGATATAATTCTCAACTACCCCATCCCAAAAAATTGTGATGAAGCGAAAGGATTTGTAGCTTTTTGCAACTATTATCGGCATTTTATCTAAAATTTTGCACATCATGCACGTCACTTAACCCATTTGAGCAAGAATGTTAAATTTTAATGGACTGAAGATTGTCAAAAAGCATTTAACCATTTAAAAAATTGTCTATTGAGTCCTTTCGTCTTACGGTATCCAAACTTTCAAAAGGAATTTTGCATAATAACTGATGCCAGCAAATTTGCTTGTGGGGCAGTACTAACTCAAAAAATTAATGAAAAGTATATGCCCATATCTTTTGCTTCTAGAGCTTTTACGAAAGGAGAAAGCAATAAATCAACGATTGAGCAAGAGCTCGCCGCAATTCATTGGGCATTAACACATTTCCGGCCTTACATTTACGGAAAAAAGTTTTTGATTAAAACAGATCACAGACCTCTAACTTATCTATTTTCACTGAAAAACCCAACGTCCAAGCTTAGCCGCATGAGATTAGATTTTGAAGAGTATGATTTTGAAATTGAATATCTCAGGGGAAAAGAAAATTATGTAGCTGACGCTCTGTCAAGAATAGATTTTAGTGAGATTAAATCTATTCGAATAGAAAATTCGATAAACAAAGTAACAACTCGCCAAGAAACAAAAAAGTCAAAGCATCGATTGTACCACTAATGACCCAGAGTTTATGAGGTAATTAACTTCAAAGATGTTAAGAAATATACCCAACTTAAATTTAATCAACAAAAATGTTTTTTTAAACGTGGAAAAAAAATCTTAGGCGCACTAGAATTAGAAAACTTTGATATTAATGGAAAACTTTGTTTAGACAAATTTTTTCCAGAGCTTCAGAGAGAAGCCAATATCAAAAATCTAACGAAATTGCGGTTATCACTCAATGAAATAATATTTGAAAATACCATGGTTAATGAATTTAAAGAAATCGGCAATAAATTATTAAACACAATTAACATAGCGCTTACGCCGAAAGTGATAACTATATACAGTGATGAGGAGATAAAAACAGTACTAAAAAAATATCATGATAATCCAATATGGGTGGCCACCCAGACTACGAGACTATTTGTGAAAAAGGTAATGAATACGCAGTTACAATTGCATGCGACCTTACAAAATACATAGTAACGATACCAATCAAAAACAAAAGTGCAAAAACTGTAGCGAAAGCTATTACTGAAAATTTCATTTTGATATACGGCCCTATGAAAAAAGTCATAACAGACATGGGTACCGAGTATAAAAATCAAATCCTTTCGGAACTCTGCTCACTTCTGCAAATTGATAAAACAACATCGACCGCTTACCATCATCAATCCTTAGGTACAATAGAACGAAATCATAGAACATTTAATGAGTATATACGTTCATATCTGTCCAGTAAAAGAAATGATTGGGATGACTGGTTACAGTTTTTCGCATACTGCTATAATACAACTCCTTCGGCGTTGCATTAGTGTTTGGAAAGATTCCAAACTCTTTGCAGCTTTTAGAAACAAATACAATAGACCCAGTTTATAATCTCGAAGCTTATGAAAAAGAAGTTAAATTTAGGTTGCAAACGGCCAATTTGAAAGCTCAGGAATTTCTTAATAGGGCGAAAATGAAACAAAAGTTGAGCTACGATATAAAAGAAAGCGGACTAGTAATTAAGGCAGGAGATTTGGTGTTACTAGAAAACACTGCTGGACATAAATTACATAATGCTTTTAAAGGACCTTATAGAGTAATAGAGGTGAATGAAAACCATAACTGTACAATAGAAGATAACAATCTGAAGCAATATAAAGTGCACAAAAATAGACTTAAGCAATATACAGAAAGAACTTAATAATTTGTTTATTATTTTTACATACACGGAATTAATATAAGTATTTAAAAATTTAATTTGGTATATATATATAAATACATACAAAAAAATAGAATAAATAAATAAAATCAAAAAGAAAAGAATATGAAGAAATATTAATTTTTTTTTCTCAAATACTTTTCCCTTTAGTTTTTATATGTATTAAGAATATATAATGTAGATTTACACATGGCGCCATAAACATAGTATAGTAATCATAATATGTAGGTGTAGGTATCTTAGTAACACACTGCTGCATGCGCGCGGGTTATATCAAGTTCAGGGAACCAACCAGCAACGGATGTTCCCACCGCTGCAGTTACCAAAAAACCAACGTCAGCGTCTGCCAATACGACGACACCAAACACGAGCTTTGGTTTGGCAATCGATTGGACTCGTTAGAGTTCACTAAAAGCTGACCCAGCAATAACGGATTGATATAAAGAACGTCGAATGCAAACAATATACACAGTATACACAGTCAACAGAGTCAATATAGAAGCCGTGGTTAACAAGTAGTTTTAAGTTCATTCGTGTAATTTATATGTTGAGTAATAAAGTTATTTTTTTTATAAACCTTTCGACTTAGTGAACATAATTGGCGCAGTCGGTAGGATTTCAATCCGAAGATTGGAATTAAATAAGATAGAAAAGTGAAGTGATCAAATTAAACTAAAATTAATTTGCACCACCAAGAATCAAATACTGAAGTGACAAAATAGAACTAAAATCAATTTGTGCTACACATTAATCGTCAAAAAAAAAAAAAAAAAAAAACACAAAGAACTCACATAAAATGAACACAAGAACAAGAACAAACTCAGGCTCAGGCTCCTCCCATGCCGCCAACCCCAAATCTGTTTACATCAACTTTAACAGAATTAATGAAGGAGTCAGCAAGGATCAAGGAGTATTGGGGCTCTAACGAATACGCCCTGACATCGTTCATTAGGGAAGTGGAAATTTTCCTGCCCTTTTTCGCCAACACAACGCTGGAACAGTACTTTCTTCAAAGGAACGTGGTCAACAAGGTGCAAGGACAGGCTCTTCAAGTCATCAGAACTCTGGGAAAAAACGCATCGTGGGAAATTATAAAAGCGGAACTCATACGAAACTTCGGTGTCAGAGAAACTTACTATAACCTGCATCACCAGGCCTTAAGCCTAAAGAACAATAATGTAAGTGAATATTTTGAAAATCTTAAGTCTATATTGGATAAGCTTAACACCAAATATGAATTTGATATTAATAAACCATATGAATTCTCGCCTTCAGCGAATGAAAATATGATTTTAAATTTTTTTATAAACGGATTAAATCCGAATCTAGCCAGTGTTGTAATAAGTAGGCAAATTAATAACTTAAGAGACGCTTATTATACTCTTGAAGAAACAGGTATGATTCAAACAAGTCCAGATAAACAAAAATTTAACAGACAAATACCACCCCATAAACCTACTAATACTAATAATAATAACTTTAATAGATCTCAAAACAACCAACAGCATCAAAGTAGGAAGAAGTATAATAATTACAATAACTCAGGTCAGTATAGGAACCCTCATAACCAAAATAGAAATAATTCAGGTCAGTACAGGAATCCTTTTAGAAATAATTCAGGTCAGTACAGGAATCCTTTTAGAAATAATTCAGGTCAGTACAGGAACCCTTTCAACCAAACTAGGAATAATCCAAATAACAATAATGACAATTATATTCAACCCATGGATTGTGACCATGTTCAACAAGGTAGGGAAGAAAATTTTCACTCAACGCCTCCAGATCGGATCTACCGATAGTAGAATTGACAGTAGGAGAAATTAAAATAAAATGTTTAATTGATACGGGATCAACCACAACCCTTTTAGATCAAACAAAATTACAACATTACGAACGTATCCCATTAAAAGACAAAATAATTTTTAACGCACTTAATGCAAGAACATTTATAGAAACTGAAATTCTTACAGAACTTCCAAAAGAATTTAAAGAGAAAGCTAGAATGTACTGGAAACTTACTTCCTTTAACCAGAAAGATTTTGATGGCATTATAGGACAAAGTCTATTGAGACCTCTTGGAGCAAAAATTAATTTAGAAGAAGATTATGTAGAAATACACGGTAATAAAATTAAATTTTTATGTGCTTGCCCATATAATTATAACGAGGTATATGCATTAGAAAGTATTATAGAAGAGCAAAACATACTACAGAGCCTTTTCGGAGATCACTTAAATATCGAAGAAAAGGAAATACTAGAAAAAAATTTGAAAAGAAATAAAGATTTATTCTTTCATGAGGGACAGCAACTCACTAGCACTCATGATGTAAAACATGAAATCGTCACAACTACGGATAGACCAATTTACGCGAAGACATACAGGTACCCTCAGGTACACGAACAAGAAATTAGCAAACAGATTGAGGAAATGTTGAAACAGGGAATCATAAAAGAAAGCAATTCTCCTTATAACAGCCCATTGTGGGTTGTTCCAAAAAAAATTTGACAACTCCGGCGAAAAAAAATCGAGAATAGTTGTCGACTATAGAAAACTAAATGAAGCAACAATTGACGACAAGTTTCCTGTTCCTAATATAGACACTATATTAGATAAATTAGGAAGGTCGCAATACTTTACGACTTTAGATCTAGCTAAGGGTTTTCACCAAGTCTTAGTTAGAGAAGAAGATAGAAAAAAAAAAAGAATTTTTCGACTCTTCTTGGGCATTATGAGTTCACAAGAATGCCCTTTGGACTCAAAAACGCCCCTGCTACGTTTCAGAGGTTAATTAACTCGGTACTTAGGGAACATATTAATCAAATATGCGTCGTCTACTTAGACGATATTCTGATTTTTAGTACATCCCTCAAAGAACATATCATCAGTGTTCAAAAAGTGTTAGATAAATTGAGACAACACAATCTCAAGATACAAATAGACAAATGCAAGTTTTTCGCAAAAGAAACCGAATATTTAGGTCATGTCTTAACAACCGAAGGAGTAAAACCAAACAATAAGAAAATTGAAACCATTCAAAAACTTCAATTACCAGAAACTACAAAGCAAATTAAGTCATTTTTAGGTATGACGGGTTATTTGGGTTATTTTGCGGAACCAATGACAAGATATCTTAAAAAGAACGCAAGAATAAACCTGAACGAATCAAATTATATAAGTTCTTTCGAAAAATTGAAAATAATCCTCACAAACTCACCAGTTTTAAAATATCCTGATTTCAATAAAAAAAATTCAACTAACTACCGATGCAAGTGATTTTGCTATCGGATCTGTACTTACGCAGGATGGACACCCAGTGTGTTATGCTAGTCGAACTTTAAATGATCACGAGCGAAATTACTCAGTCACTGAAAAAGAACTATTAGCAATAGTTTGGTCGGTAAATTGTTTTAGACCATATATATATGGTAGACCTTTCGATTTATTAACAGATCATTAGCCCCTTAAATGGTTGCAATCCAAACATAAAGGTAAGGATATTAATCAACGCCTTCAAAGATGGTTGCTACAACTAGGAGAATATAATATTAATATTGATTATATAAAATGAAAAGAGAATAAAGCCGCGGATTTTCTAAGTCGAATCAATACCGAAACAGGAGAAATAAATGCGATTGAGACAATCACACATAAGGAGGGAGAAGTGACACCCTACCCAAATTTAAATTTTTGATAATATGAGTGTAGATAACAATACAATTCATTCCCAAGAAGAAGAACAGAATGACCATTTCCCAATACTAGACACAATAGTCAATAGGTTTTATACGCAAATCATTCTAACAAACAATAAGACAAAAGAGATAGAAATACTAAATAATAAGAGAATAATATATATCAATTCTGAAGATATCCAAGAAGGGAGAATCATAAATATATTCAGAAGGTTCATACAGAGAAGAGGTAAAATAGGTATATACTCAGAGTTAACAGAACATTAATATAATTTGGTTCAACTAAAACTAATTGAATTATTTGACATAGAACATATTAAATTTTATAAATGCATGTATCACGCAAAAAATATAAAAACTGAAGAAGAAGCCTATAAACAGATAGCACGATATCATAAGAACGAAACAGGTCATGCAAGCATAAACGAAAATTATGAAGGTTTAAAGAAACTCATATACTTTAAAAACTTAAAAGAAATCATACAAAAATATATTAACAATTGTGACACATGCAATCGAGCCAAGTACGATAGAAAACCAATAAAGCCAAAGTTTCATCACACCGAAACACCAAGTGACATAAATCAAATAGTACACGCAGATATTTACACTAACTCCAAAAACAACTTCTTCACTTTCATTGACAAATTCTCTAAACACTGTACTATTCTACTGTACTACTTCTATTTAGAAGACAGAAATAGTTTAACTATCAAAGAAAAATTGCGACTATACTTTTCTATACTATTTAGAAGACAGAAATAGTTTAACTATCAAAGAAAAATTGCGACTATACTTTTCTATCAAAGGAAAACCCAGCAAAATTATTTTAGACAACGAATTCCAAAGCATAAACGTTAAAGACTTCTTAAGGCAAGAGAACATCGAAGTTCACTTCACCAAACCGAATAGCCATACAGGTAACTCAGACATTGAGGGACTTCACAGCACCATCAGTGAGAAAATGAGAGTACTCACAACCGAAAAATCAGAATTAACAACAAAAGAAAAAATATATAAGTGCGTAGAATGGTATAACAAATCAGTACATTCAGCAATAAAATTCAAAACAATAGATGTTCTAGAAGGTAGAGTAGATAAACAAAAAGTTAAAATAAACATGCAGGATATAAAGGACAAGATTATTAATAAACTAAACGCAAATAGAGAAGAATATAACGAGGAACGAGAAGAAGGACTAGTTAGGAATTATAAAGCACTTAGACATAAAGAAGAACCTAGATATAGAAAACTTAAACTACATAATGTACATCCTTCAAATATTAAAAGACCAACTAAATTTTCAGATCAAGTGGATATTAGTAATTCTACTAATGACAGCGACGACAATTGACGCTACATTGACCATAGAAAAAATTGATACAAACAGTGGATTCATAGAAATTAAACTAGGAATCGTTGAAATAGTAAGAACTTATGATGTCATACTACACATTATAAACCCCACAGAAATTTTGAAGATAATTGAATGCCTAGAGGAAAATATTTCCAATATTCAAATTGACAACGGAAAAGAAATTTTATTTCATGAGTTAGAATCACAAAAATACAAATTACATACAATTATCCACAACAGACACAAAAGAGGACTCATCAATATAGTAGGTACAGGTATGAAATGGTTATATGGAACAATGGACGAAGACGATAGGCAAAACATCGAAGAAGATCTAAAAGTCATCGATAAGAATAACCATAACCTAATAACCCAAAACAACAAACAAATATTCATTAATGATAGTTTTAATCAAACTTTTGTAACGTTAAAACAAACTATTGAGAAAGATAGATTTAAAATTTTGAATCAATTCAATAATATTAAAAAAGAAACTATTAAATGGAATAACAAACTTATTTACTTAGAATCATTATTAAAAATTGGAATAATAAAAGACAATATCGAACACATTCAAAATAACATTGCTTCAAGTAGAACAGGAATAATGGGAAACAATATTTTAAGTAAAGAAGAAATAATTAAATATGACAAGTTTCGAGAAGCTAAAAAATATATAAATTGGAACAGCTCTGTATAAAAATGAAAAAATTATTTTTATTATTAAAATACCCAATGAACTAATAGAGACAAGAAAATATTTAGTTACCTCCTTAACAAATATGAATTTTGAAGAATTAGTAATAGATGACGAAGAAATCATTAAGATAAACGAAACTATATATAAATACGAACCAAATGTAGAATTTAAAAAATTAAGGAAACCAAATTTATGTTTCAACAATACTGTCTGTATGAAAACGAAGAACTACCGAATGAAAATTAATGAAATTGAAAA
Source organism: Platycheirus rosarum (assembly GCA_963971375.1). Lineage (NCBI taxonomy): Eukaryota > Metazoa > Arthropoda > Insecta > Diptera > Syrphidae > Platycheirus > Platycheirus rosarum. The sequence continues at coordinate 213,173,382 of OZ020507.1, read as the reverse complement.
TGGTTTGTTATTGTTAAAGAATATTAAAGATACAAGTTTGTCAAGTACTTGTGATGAAAGAATTACACCTTTAAATGGAAACTTTTTATTAAACTTTAATAGCTGCAAACTCAAAATATTGAATAACACTTTTACCAACAATAAAGATGTATTTGAGGAAAGATTTATTATCCCTTACGAGATAAGCCTTAATACAACTAAAGAACAATTAAGTTTCGATGATATAATAATAAAACAAATAGAAAATATCGAAAACATTAACCATTAAGAACCATGTCATGTTTAATATTTATGTTGGAATCATAATTGTACTATTAATTATTAGTTTAATAATTTATGTTTATATAAAATCAAAAGAACTCAAACGTACATTCTATATAACTCAGGAGAGTTTTCATCTTAAGGAGGGAGAGGTTATATCAAGTTCAGGGAACCAACCAGCAACGGATGTTCCCACCGCTGCAGTTACCAAAAAACCAACGTCAGCGTCTGCCAATACGACGACACCAAACACGAGCTTTGGTTTGGCAATCGATTGGACTCGTTAGAGTTCACTAAAAGCTGACCCAGCAATAACGGATTGATATAAAGAACGTCGAATTCAAACAATATACACAGTATACACAGTCAACAGAGTCAATATAGAAGCCGTGGTTAACAAGTAGTTTTAAGTTCATTCGTGTAATTTATATGTTGAGTAATAAAGATATTTTTTTTTATAAACCTTTCGACTTAGTGAACATAATTCGCGTGACTGCTGATCTAGCATTTTGCCTCGGTTAGAAAATGTATGCTTAGTCAATGCCAAGTAAACTCAGTTCTAAAGATACCGTCGAGCGTTTCATTACAATGTGAACTATTGTTTTGTTTAAATTGCATTTTTAAAGAAATATAAATACGCTTTTAACAAACTTTACACGTATTCTTAAAAGTTTTTTTCGATGCTGAATGTTCCCCATTGAATGCAGAATTGAATTTTTAAAAACGTTAACATTACGTTTTGGTAAGTAAAATAAAAATTTTGTCTCCTTAAAACTAAAGGCAAATATTGAAACAACCTGTTAAGCCAACAAAAATTATGTTCAAAGTATAAACCACGAACATATAACCTAATGAAAAAGAATTGCCGAATGTGCCCAAGTTTACCATTTTGTTCTTCTTTTATGCATTGTTTTTTTTTATTTTTTATTATAAATGTCCTTCTGTTAACTGTTCAAATTACATAATTGAATTTTTTTTCCATGAATTTCATATCAGAAATGTTATAAAATTTTAGCTTTCACACTATCTTTTGTAACATCTAAATAAAGCTTGTATCTATTTTAAAAGACAATATGTCTTATTGTATATGAGCAATTCAAGAATAAATATAAATATAAATAAAACTGTACTCTGCCAGGACCTTTACAAAACAAAATATAAAGATGTGAAGGCTTAAGGGAAAAAAAATTCTGACCCACGACCCTTCAATCCGTAGGCGCAATTATTCCAGGAAATCTGTTTTATATGGAGCAGGTAGCTGGATCTTATGTTTATCTGACAATGCAAGAACCTCTTAGCTAGGGCCACTAAATAAAAAGATATAGACGTGTAAAGGCTTGAGTGAAAAAAATTATTTTCTGACAAGCAGTTAAGCAGCAAGAATCATTCACCTAAGACTTCTAAATAACGAGATATAGGCGTGTAAGAGCTTGAGTGAAAGATGAATTTTCTGACTTGCGACCTTTCAACCCGCTCCTGTAGGCGCAGTTATTCTTCCGGGAAATTTTGTATACATATATGGAACGGATAGCTGGATTCAATCACTGTTTGACAGTGTAAAAATCTTTTTCCTAACAACTAAATAACGAGAAAAAGGTGCATATCTCAGGTAATTCGCATATATTCGCGCAGATTTAAACATCTGCTAGAACACCGGTAACAATTTTCTTTTATAATTTTGAAACCGGTTTTCTATACTGAAAGTAATCCTTAAAAGATTAGAAGACTTTTTCAATCACACAAAGGAGAAATCCTAAAAAGGGAAGTCAATTTGTAACTTTTTTTTGAAATATCTCACTTTGAACGAGTTTTTAAGGAGTTTGTTGTAATGGCGTAAAATTTTATATTTTATTATTAAATATTATATTTAAATATAATTATATATTCTCAGATGATTTCCCATACAAAGCTAGTTTCTTAATCTTTTATATCATGAGTTATAGCCATTTTAAAAATCTCGAAAAATCAAAAAAAGTGATCAAACCTTAAAACTAAAGTACCGCTATTTTTACTTGCGATTATAAGTACTATAATACCAGTTATGCATTCGTGCAGATTAAAAATGTTGATATAACAATCAAACATGACATTACGATGATAGAGAAACATATTTGAGTTACTGGCAAAATTCTGTCCGTCTGTCTGTCTGTCTGACTGTACGGATGTATTTTGGACTACAGCGGTTGGGCCAATCGTCAAAGCCATTTTCGGTTAAATGCACTCCGAATTAAAAAATGAAAATAACACTGAACGCATCCTTTGCTGAAGTCATGAACACGCTCTAAGTTTGAAATTTGTAGTTTACCGCTAAAAAAAGTTGTGTTTTGTTTTGTGTTTTTGAGTTGTTTATATTTGTTTATTTTTTATGATTTATATTTCCTAAATGCAAGTACCAAAGCTCCAAGTTTGCATGTGGGCAATTCGCCAAAAACATTTAACTGTGGTAATAGTACCTATTTTTCAGAGATAATAGATGAACTTTTGTTTTTCCATGACAAGAAAGTGACACAGTGCTTTTCCTTTTAGGAAATGGATTCTCATTTTATTATTCCAGCTATTTTGGGAGGGGTATCCACCTCCAAACCCCCCTGCGTTCGCGCCTGACCTGAAGTTGTTTTTGTTTTTTATTTATTCATTTGTTTGTATCATAAATTATGTTTTTTGATTGTTTTTTGTTTAACTGTATTACAAACAGCAAATAATTTTTAAGCATTTGAGTTCCTTGACATATGATGTGTTATGTTATATTTTTTAGGGTTGAAATGAAGAAATTTTTGTTTTTTGAATTATTCAATTATTTAAGTTTTATAATGTGAACTATTGTTTTGTTTATATTGCATTTTTAAAGAAATATAAATACGCTTTGAACAAACTTTACACGTTTTCTTAAAAGTTCTTTTTGATGCTGAATGTTCCCCATTGGGGCATTTTCGTTAAACAGAATTGAATTTTTAAAAACGTTAACATTACGTTTTTGTAAGTAAAATAAAAACTTTTTCTCCTTAAAACTAAAGACAAATATTGAAACAACCTGTTAAGCCAACAAAAATTATGTTCAAAGTATAAACCACGAAGATAGGCTAATGAACAAAAATTGCCGAATGTGTCCCAGTTTACCATATTGTTCTTCTTTTATGCATTGTTTTTTTTTTATTTTTTATTATAAATGTCCTTCTGTTGTTAATTGGTCAAATTACATAATTGAATTTTTTTTCCATGAATTTTATATTAGAAATGTTAAAATTTTAACTTTCACACTATCTTTTGTAACATCTAAATAAAGCTTGTATCCATTTTAAAAGACAATATGTCGTATTGTATATGAGCAATTCAAGAATAAATATAAATATAAATAAAACTGTACTCAGCTAGGACCTTTACAAAACAAAATATAAAGATGTGAAGGCTTGAGCGAAAAAAAAAAAATTCTGACCCACGAACCTTCAATCCGCTCCTGTAGGCGCAATTATTCCAGGAAATCTGTTTTATATGGAGCAGGTAGCTGGATCTTATGTTTATCTGACAATGCACTTAGCTACTGCCACTAAATAAAAAGATATAGACGTGTAAAGGCTTGAGTGAAAAAAAATTATTTTCTGACACGCAACCCTTCAATCTGACGCAGTTAAGCAGCAAGATTCATTCACCTAAGACTTCTAAATAACGGGATATAGGCGTGTAGGAGCTTGAGTGAAACATGAATTTTTTGCGACCTTTCAACCCGCTCCTGTAGGCGCAGTTATTCTTCCGGGAAATTTTTTATACATATATGGAACGGATAGCTGGATTTAATCACTGTTTGACAGTGTACAAATCTTTTTCCTAACACTTCTAAATGACGAGAAAAAGGTACATATCTCAGGTAATTCGCATAAGTCTCACTTAAAATGATGCATAGCGCAGATTTAAACATTTGCTAGAACACCGGTAACAATTTTCTTTTATAATTTTGAAACCGGTTTTCTATACTGAAAGTAATCCTTAAAAGATTAGAAGACTTTTTCAATCACACAAAGGAGAAATCCTAAAAAGGGAAGTCAATTTGTAACCTTTTTTTGAAATATCTTACTTTGAACGGGTTTTTTAAGGAGTTTGTTGTAATAGCGTAAAATTTTATATTTTATTATTAAATATTATATTTAAATATAATTATAAATTCTCAGATGATTTCTCATACAAAGCTAGTTTCTTAGTCTTTTATATCATAAGTTATAGCCATTTTAAAAATCTCAAAAAATCAAAAAAAGTGATGAAACCTTAAAACTAAAGTACCGTTATTTTTACTTGCGATTATACATAGGTACTATAATACAAGTTATGCATTCGTGCAGATTAAAAATTTTGAGATAACAATTAAACATGACATTACGATGATAGAGAAACATATTTGAGTTACTGGCAAAATTCTGTTCGTCTGTCTGTCTGTCTGTCTGACTGTACGGATGTATTTTGGACTGCAGCGGCTGGGCCAATCGTCTTCAAATTTTGAACTTAAGGTTCTTTTGACATTCTACAGAGGACTTTTTTCAATTTTTTTTTTAGCTCAAAAATTAACGATTCCTGCATTTTAACCGTTATGTTAAAGCTTATTTTTCTCGAAAACGGCTCCAAGAATTTTTATTAAAAAAATCAGTGTACTAATGTAGGTATGCATTGTATTTTGGTGAAAAAAATGTAATATGGTGGGCTAAAAATGGTACCTCCCATAGGACCGGTTTTTTTTTCTTCGACTTTTTCGAAAACTCGTGATCCGATTACAATCAAAATTGATATTCAAGAAGATGTAGGTAGCCTGAGTAATTTTGCATAAATATTTTTTCGAAAACTTTTTTTTTGTATTTTTAATAATTTTTTTGAAAAATCAATATTTTGGAAACCGGTAAGTGATTTTTTTTTTAAATGAACGTTATTTTTGTGCTTAAGTTTGTATTCTTGAATTATTTTTTTAATTTTTTAAAAAAAGTTGTTAAAAAAACCGTTTTATTTAAAAACGGTTCTAACGATTTTGAAAAAAAAATCACACTTTTTCACATTTTTTAAAGAAACAAAATGGCGTTTAAATTTTTCCCATGAAAAATATTTACGTAGTTTTTTCAAACAATCAAAAGTCAGAAAAATCGAATATAATCTTTGAAGTTTCCTTAATATTTTTCAAATTTTATTCCAAGTTGTAACCGCACATAGGAGCAAGTACGTGCGATCCAGTCGTGCAATTTATTTTGTTTGCTTAACACATAGAGGTGGAGATTTTTCTGAAAAGATGTGCCGAAGTAAGGTGGTCAAACGGTATTTTGGCCATAAATGTACTTGGCTTGTGTTTTCATCTCCGCCCTTTATTCGTAGTATTGAATGCGGTTACAGTTTTGCTAAAAATCGCTTTAAACTTCAAAGATATTGCTGGGCAAAATATAGATTTGGAAAACCATGCTTAAAACATTTATCACAAACGAGCTGTTGAAGCCGGGACTGCGTTTCTTCAAGTAATAACAACCAAACCTTGGAATTCGTTAAACGAGTAGATCAAAAACCGCCTCAAAAAGAAAGAAGAAAACAGGGAACGCCTTCGTTTTGATAGTAGCAACCATCATCTTGTGTTTTTTTAGAGGTATAAAACTTTGAAATAGAATAAAACAAATATGATTTTTTAAATTGACATGAAATTTTCTTTATTCATAAGATAATCTTCCGGCATTATAATTTAAATATGATTTCTGGCATATAACCGCTACGGCTGGCTCGGACGTAGTCTAATCTGGAGGTCCAGTGTTCGATGACGTTTCCCAACATTTGTGGCCGTAACGCGGCGTTGTCCTCCAAGTGGTCAATCCTTTCGGGCTTATCAACGTAGACTAGTGGCTTCACATATCCCCAAAGAAAATACTCAATAAATTAATTGTGGCACGAGCTGTATGACATGCTGCGCCGTCTTGTTGAAACCACAGCTCCTGCACATCATGGTTGTTCAATTGATGAACGAAAAAGTCAGTAATCATGGCTCTATAGCTGTCACCATTGACTTTAACGTTCTGGCCAGCATCGTTTTTAAAGAAGTACGGACCAATTATTTCACTAACCCATAAAGAACACCAAACAGTTAGTTTTTGTGGATGTAGCGGTGTCTCAACATACACTTCATGATTATCATCACTCCAAATACCGCAGTTTTGTTTTGGGAATAGGAAAATTGTTATTTTTAAGATTTTTAAATATAAAAATAAAGAAAAACTACTTCTTTATCATGTGTCAAAAGAAAATAAATGTAAAACTTTTTGTTAAGGAGGGATTTAAGAAATAAACACTTAAGCTGTTATGGCTTATTGCGAACTAAAAAAATAAATAGCGTATCTCCAGTCAGGTTGTTTTGCTTTATTTATTTTTTTTGTTTTGCCTTCAATGAAATGTCGCGATAGAGTTGTTTTTGATAAGTTTAGTTTTTTGTTAACTAAAGTTTTGAACACTCAAAACCATAATTTTTTAAGATAATTATATGGTAAATGGATTTTTAATAAAGGAGCAGTCCCAGTTGATGTTGTTTTATTTTTTTTTTAGTAAAAAGCCATTGTCTTATCAAATACACGTTATCATCATATAAGAAAATAAAAAATCAAATATTTGAAATGTTTGCATTTTTGATGTTAAGTTTGTTGTTTGATTGTCTTTTTTAAAGTGTTCATGTCAACTTACATCCAGCAACTTTTTTTTAGAAAGTACAGATACTTAATAGAAAAAAATCGAAACAAATGATTTCATAAAAACATAAAAATGTAAATAAAAAAAAATTTGTTAGTCTAATCTTTTCGCCAGATCAGATTCCATCAAATCGGGATGACAGTTTATCTCGTCAATGTATTTCAGGTTGTCATAAAATGAATGGAAATCAGGATTTATGTATTGCTTTATGTCCATGAGGTTTTTCTTTTTCTCCTTTAAAATGCAAGGTATTTCCCTGACGCCTGAAATTTGGCTCACATTTACTGCACCAGCTCCTCTTTGCCATATTTTTTAAATATTGAATTTACTACCATCTTCACCCATTCTTTTTCAGGAAAACTTAGACTTGGACAATTTTGCAAAATCATAAAAATCTTCCCCTCCCATTTCTATGGCTTCCATATTTTTGCAACCGAACCGATGAACCAGTCTCTTAGTGTTTCTATTTTCACATTTGTTTTTTTTTTTCGCTCGATAAGAGCATGATCGCTGTCGCACTCCATATGGGTATGTCCTGGTTTGAGGAACTTATGATCTATTTGATCAACATTTTCTGAGTCCAATAGAAATAAAATAAACATTGCAGCTACGAAGGAATTCTTGTTCTGTCCAGAGCAAGAATCACTGTAAAATAGTATTTCCTTAGTTTCTTCTGGAATCGTCCTCAAAAGCTTGTAAAGGCAAGATGACACTTCATTCCCACCACGGCGCACTATTCCTTCATGCCACATAAAACATTTTGCAACGTCCAAAGTTGTCTTTTATACATACTTATGGAGTTTCTTAAAAACGGCGTCGGTAGGTATTTTGTTGCTTCTGTTTTGTTAATGCGTTTTGCTTCGTTAGCCTTGTTTAAATGATTAGCTTTTTGTTCAATTAGTTTTAATTTGATGTCTTCGGTCTCTGCAACTTTGATTTTGGACGAAATATTTTGACAGGCTAACAGGATTTTCGGTTTCTGTAGTGTAAAGGCGATGGATGCATGGATGTATTAGATTTTTAATGAAACTTTCTGTTTCGTCAAAACAGAAAAGAAATTTTTTTTTACAAACATTCACAGTATTTCCATTGACTGTCAATGAATATCTCATCGAATGTTCAAGTTTCCGCTTCCTGTTTACTTCATTCACCAAAGTATCACATTTTATAGCCCCTATGGTAATTATTAAACTCATATACAAAATCCTCTGATCGTAGCTTCCTAGCAACCAGTATTGGTTGAGTAAAGTTCAATGTTTTCAATGTCTACTTTTTCATGACATTTGCTTCTGCAGTTGTCAAATGTTTTAAAAAATCTAGCCCTAACGGTCTTTCCAGTGACTGATTCGTACATATTCCCACTGTTTCGTTGTGCAACCCGAATTTTTTTTTTTTATTTTGTGAACTTAGCATCAAGGCTTGTTCAATTTGGGCATAGCAATTAATTCCTCATCACTCACAGAGCTGGAATAACCTGAATAACTTCCTGATAAATTGAAATTCGGATCATTCAAAGTATCATCCGAGTAGTAAAAATAATTGTCTTTGCAAAGCTTAATACGAACATTGGATTCAATTTAAAAAAAGTAAAGATGAGATGATTTGATAACTAAATTAATATATCTGAGTATCAACTACAACTTTTCTAACATCGGAGAAAGTCTATATCAAAATTTATCCCGTTCGATGAAGAATGTGTTTCGTTTTGTACACTAGGCTCAAAGTTAGGCATCTCATCCATAACAATCTCTTCAGGGCGTAATAATTGTGGTCTTAATGCAGGATAATCGTTTTTTGAACTTATTTGACGATGAACTTTCATTTCATTTGGTTTTTCTAAGTGTTGAAAATAAATATTTCTGATTTAGATCTGAGCTTTTTAACAAATTCCTAAGTTATGTCAACAACACCAGGATATTGAAAAAAAATGTTCACCCTGAAAAGTCCCATTTTCAAAACACCGAATGCTTTCTAAAACAAAAGGTTATAACAATATGTAAGATAAGTATCTGAAATTCGAGGCGTTACAAAAGATGAGGTATTGCTTAAACTTTTGAAAACAGTATAAATTTAAATTGGAATTATAAAGGAGATAAATAAATCAGCCGTTTTCGTTTAGAATGGAATGGAGTGAAGACACACGCACAGACAAACGGACTCTCACTCACTTTTTACTTCCACAAACCACAATAACTTCTTAAACAAAAAACTATTTTTTTAAATTTATCTGATGCGACCGGACACAACAAAACTTAATCAACTTATGACTCATCTCCTCACGATTTTGTTCGAGGCAGAAAAACCTATGTCTACTTAGATATGCGATTTTTCAGATTAAAATATGGAATAACGGCCTAACACGATGTATTATTTTGAAATTACTAATATTAAGGATGCCATGACAACTTAAGTTAACTTAAGTGCATTAAGAATCAAAAATTTAAGTATCCAAAACGGCCTAACTCAAGTTACGAAAATAATATATCTATTATGCATTTTGGAATAACAGCCTATCTTGAGTTATGAAATGGAAAAAATACAGTTTTTAAGATATGGGAAGACAAAAGATATCCTAACTCAACTTATAAATTTATGGCAAATTTATATTCTCAAAACGCCAGATAATAATAGTTTATCTTAAGATAGGTTTTTACGGCAAATCAAACTATTGATGCTTAAAAAAATTTAACTTAAGTTATGAGGTGGTCGTTATAAAAAAAATACATATTTTTCAAGTTAAGTTTTTTGGCTTATGACATTTTTAAAACTATGACTATGAAGCTATTAGGTTTTTTGGTTATAACTTTCATTTGAGAAAAGATACAGATCTGCAAATTTGAGTGTCTATAGATCTTAATATTCTGAACACGGCTATTACAAAAAGTCATTTTCGACTTTACTCGACTTCAGCGGTTATGGATTACGACCACAGACATATCCAATTCCTGTGTACGATGGCCGATAGACTGATTCGGGTCTTCCTCTTCTGTACGCATTGTACGACGTCTCTGTGGATGCGTATTATCATTTAGAGTAAACGTAGTGCGAAAACGTTCCATAGTTAATCGATTTAATTGCTCGGATGGACGATTATGTTGACCGTAAAATGAACGTAGTCCGCGATACGTATTTCGGACAGAACCATGATTTTCAAAATAAATGTTCACTATTTGGAAGCGTTGTTCAGGCATCAGTATATTCTTGTTGAAATGCCAAACCAAACTAAAATAAATCACTTGACAGCTGACCAAATGGCCGCCAGTTAAAATAGTTTGCCAACTTAAAGTTCTATAACTCTAAAAAAAAACACCCTTTAAAAGCAACATTTGCAGTCAACTTTTTCGAATGCTACATTATGTAAGTAAGATAACACAAAAACGTGAGATCAAATTTTGAGTATCATTCGGGCATCAAGATATTATTCAATACTTTTTGATGACACATCCGATGTATCACACCTTTCCCAGCAGAGTGTTATCCCACGATAAGTGCACAAAGGTAATATTCGTGAGGATTTTATAGTTTTCGTGGATATAATGGAGGAACTGACTTATTCCTTCTGCAAATCTTTTCCAAAAATTGTCGCTATGATCACCTTTGCGTGTGTGGTGGGTAGACAGGCATGAAGGTGTACACCAATTTTTCTTAGACCTCGTCAAAATTGTGGAAACACTGAAAATGATTTAGTAGTGGCATGAGCCAAGTACAGCTAGGAAGGCTTCTTCATTTGTAGCAACTTTATGTTCATAATATACAGTTTATGCCATCAGTATTGTGCTTTGTTGTGATGGGTTCTGTGCTGTCTCTAACACAGTCTCGGAGCAAGTTGCTACAAACAACATCTCTTGACATTAATAGCAGTACAATGTACGGCATCCAACAAATTTGTGTGATCAATTGAATGTTGAGTTGAAAGTTCCTCGTATTTAAAAAAATTACTGAGCAATGTTGGCACTAATTCAGCAGAAGAGTACTACAGAATATCTTTATATGAACTTCTTCTTGACTTTGTCCTAACCGATTTCCGTGAAAGTTTTCAAACCGAAACTTAAGATGTGTTTAAACTAACGATTTTCATCCCGCAAAATAAAGTTAGATATAAGAATTATTAGATTGATACCACCGTTAAGTCTCTATTGGATGCTTTTTGGAAAACTCGACCTAAATAAATTTAGACAGTAGACATATAACAAAAAGAACAGAACAATCATGTTGCCGTTACTGTTTTGGATTTAATTAACAAATGAAATAAGGATGTGTTTGGTATAATATAATATAAATGCACATAAATTTTCTTCTTATTCTTGAAATGTCTCTGGTTACAAATTCTTCGGCGGTGAAGTTTTCAACCTTCACGGTATGGCACTCGTGCACATTCACAGTTCAATCTCTATCGCTGTTGAAAGAGTATTTACTAGGTTTTCAAAAACGGGCCCCACCAAATGATTATAATTAAGTAGATAAGAACTGTTCATGTGTATATCGTGTACATACTACTTATGTACCTTATTTTATTTAAATCAAAAATCTCTTGAAAAATAACTGAGCGGATTTAAAAAGCCCGAGTCAGAAAATATATTTTTTTCACTCAAGCTCTCACATACCTATATCTCTTTATCTTTATGTAGAGGTACTAGCTGATTACGTTTTGCATTGTCAGAGTCCAGCTACCTGATCCATATACCAAAAATCACTCAAAAGAATAACTGGTCACAGGTCAGACATTTTTTTTAACTCAAGCTGAAAAAAAAACTGAAACTTCGATATCAGGGTCGCGGTTGGAAAATACATTTTGCACTCACACCTTCACCCGCTTATATTGCGTTATTTTTATCATTTTCCTTGTTTTTGTATTGTTAATTACATTGATATTGCCCTCAGAATCGTCTGTGATAATTATTTAGTAGTGGAGGGGAAAATCGATCCGAAAAGTATAACTAAAATCAATGTCAACATGATGTGAATATGGTTGGCTTTCATCTAAGAAGAAAATTATTTTTTGGTTTGTAGGGTAGGGGAAGGGTTGCGGGCTAAATTTTAAAGGTGTGAACAGCTTTTTAATTTGTCCAAGAATAATAATTACAACAAAAGTTGATCATAAATCGAGTATAAGAGAAGAAATGAGGGGGAAATTTGCAGTTTTTGGCATTTTTTAGCGAAATTTGAAAAAATATCTTTTCGAAGCGTCATATCTTGATAACAAATTTACATACAAACATTTTCGAATCACCAATATTGTAGGAAATTTATTATATTTACAAAATATACCTAAATTTCTGTTAACGTAGGACGTAAACAAAAAGTTATTAATGGAAAAACAAAATAAGATCGCACATTTTGCGTATCATATCATATTTGAGTTTTAAGGACTCTCGATTTATTAAAATGAATTCTTGTAATATTTTCGAACTTTCGAAGCACGCGTTTTGTTTTTTGACGAATATTATTTTTTACTTCTGATGTAAATTAAACTGGAAAAATATCAAAAGCCATTTTCCTTGTTTTATGATTGTTTGCTACTTCTGTGGTTAGTAAATAATATCGACAACATTGTTTTTTTTTCGATGGTTATGTTTAAGGAGACGTAGAGTCTTCGATGACTTTTCCGACGAAAGTATTGCCACATATCGCACCTCCACTCCGTTGCAATACCGAAAATGAAGACTCAAAATAGAGGGTTATCTTACAAAAGGTCGGGTAGTTGTGAATTGTTGGTGTTGTTTAAGATGCCCTGTAGATACAAAAAACAAAATTTCACAACCACACCCCCTCCGCAACTTCAAAATCGACGAAAAATTACTGAAAATCGGCACTTTTTCCACTCTTTGCCTTATAACTCCTTTCTGGTGCATTTTAACGCAAAATGACTCAATTGGCTAACGTAGTAAATAAAATTTCCTACAAGTTTGGTATACAGTTTTTTTATACAATTATGAGGCCGCCAAAAATGCTTAAATTTGAGTACGTTTTAGAAATTCGAGTTTTATGTCGTTGACAAGTACTTTTGGATGGAAAGAAATCGGAACTTATTTGAACTTTGGGATATTAGTCAGGAATCGTTATTTAACATTTTCTCAAATTTTGGACCTCGAGGACCATGTGCAAAATGGAAAAGGGTGGGGATAACTGCAAAATTTTCAAACATTCTAGAATTATACATGTAATAATTTTTTTAATATAAAACAACAAATTTCCTACATTTTTCAAATTTCGCAAGAAATACAAAATATAAAAATCAAAAAAATTCATAATTTCACCTTAATACTTTTGTTATACACGAATAAATAATGAATTTTGTTATTATAGTTACTGGTTAAAATTACTATCTGACAGTGCAAAATTACTCAGTCAGAACTTCTAAATAACAAGATATAGGCGTGTCTAGGCGTGGGTAAAAAATGTATTTTCGGACATGCGACGCTTCAATCCACTCTTGGAGGTGCAGTTTTGTCTGGAGGGTTTTATGGTGTATTGACCAGATAGCTGAATTCAATAACTATCTGACAGTGCAAAAATCACCTTGGACTTGGACCTCTTAATAACGAGATATATGCACGTGAAACTTTGAGTGAAAAAAAGTATTTTCTGACATGCGACCCTTCAATCAGCTCCTGGAAACGCATTTTTTTCTTAGTGGGATTTATGGTGTATTTTCCGGATAGCTGAATACATTACCTAATCACTCACATAAGACCTCTAAATAACGAGGTATAGGCATGTTAAGCTTTGAGTAAAAAAAATATTTTCTGCAACGCGGCCCTTGGATTCGCTTCTGGTATATGGATATTATAGCCCAGGAAAAATAGCTTTTTCAAAGGAAAAAATTAGTTACAGGCTGATTTTTGGTATACAGTTTGGTATTGATGTGGCTTACAATATGAGAAAAGTCCCCAACTGTCCCGTGTACACTAGGTCCGTTATGGTGGGTCAAAGGTCAACGAAATGGGTTTTTTTGCTTTTATTTCAAAAACAGCAGGCTAAAATACAAACTAACTATATATCAAAAATCAGCCTGTAAGTAATTGTTTCCTTTCTTCGTCATTTTTTACTTGCGATTATAGGGATTATAAGACAAGTTTAGGATTTGTGTATATAAAATAAAAGGCAAGACTGGGTCGCACGTACTTGCTCCTGTGTGCCAATCCTTTTTAGGTACAGGCGTCTTTTTGACAAAGATTTAATTTTAATGTTTTTTTGACGTGCAACTTCTTTAAAATCGTTGTGGTATGAAGCTCGTCACGATAAATGGATAAGCACATAAATATATAGGATTGTTAGCTTTTGCAGGTTTTTAGTGTATTATCTTTCCACTTGTTGTTTACTGTTTATAATATAATTTGCTAATAGAAAGATATAAAGGACTTTTTTCAGTTCAATTTTCATTTTGGTATGGAAAAATTTAAACAACTGGCATAAAGATTCGTGGGAATCAGCAATAGGGCAATGCTAGGTATAGGGACCTATAAAGGTCCCAATAACAATAATTTATTTTTTGAAATCTAATTAATTAAAATAGCTTAATTATTTTTGATGGATCGATAAATGTATGGTGTGGGTAGGTATTAATGGAATTTATTAAGGATATCAGGTTGGAAGGAGGTAGGTACTAAAATAAAGATACACATTCCAACTTCTGTTAAGCGAGTGGGTATAGAGACAAAATTAGAAGCTAAGACAGTGGTTTTGTTTATTTATAGGCAGGTGTTAACTTTTGTTTTCTTGATTGAAATTTATGCATTCAGTAGTAATCGAATAGTTTTTTTTATTTGTTAGTGGTTTTTTGTGTATTTATCATTCCTTATTTATTCTGTGTGCTTTTATGATGATGAAATGCTTTAAAATACGTAGGTATGTATGTAGGTTGTCACCTTCTTTTATTTGACTAATGGCTAGGGCTTAGCCGAGCAATATGAAATAAAATTTTGGGGAAAATATTAAACAAATTAGATATTTATGAAATCAAAAAACCACTATTCATAAGGTTTTTTGGAAAAAATGTTGTAAGCCATCTTATTCCTTTTTCTGATTTCTATTTTATGAATTTTTCATTTCAAAATCGTTCGATCAGTTTTTTCAAAAAAATGTTTTTTTTTGAAAAACTTTTCGAAAAAATATTTTAAATTTTTTTAAGTGTGTCAATTTAAAGAAATCTATAGTTTATACTAGGAGAAAAATTAAAAAAAAAATATATACATCCGTTTTCAAAATATTCAAAAACAAAATATTTTTTTTTAAAAATTATTAAAAATTAAAAAAAAAATTATTTGAGCCGATGGCCTCAGTAGCCAGTGCTCGTAAATGTGTCTACTTCGTAGATTTATCTACGGAGTAGATTAAAATGTAATGTAATGTAATGTAAAAAAAAAATGTTTTTGAAAATTTTAATAAACAATATTTTTTAAATCATAAAATACTATATATTTTGAAAATTTCATCAAAATCCGTCAATTAGTTGACGAGAAAGTCTAATTTTAAAAAACCGGTCATATGGGAGGTACCGTTATAAAACTATTTCTGAAAAATCCATTAAAACTTTAAGATAAATTTTGCATAGAAAACACCATTCAGAAAGTTTTATCAAAATCGTAGGAGCCGTTTTCGAGAAAAATAAGTTTTTCATTAAAAGTTATATGGCAGGTACCGTTAGTTTTGGAGCTATAATGACAGTTCGAAAAACTGTCGGGTAGAGTATTTTAAGAATGCTATACACCTAGTTTAAATCAAATCGGACCAACCGTTTAGGCTGTAGGAATCGATACGGACAGACAGACAGACAGACAGACGGACGGAATTTCCGGGCCCACTTGTTTTAACTTCTCTATCATCGCAATGTCATGTTTGATTATTAGAATTTTTTTTTACGAATGCATAACTTGCCTTATAGTTCCTATAAATCATAAGTAAAAAATGAGATAACAATTGAACATGATATTACGATAATAGAGAAGCCTAAAAAAGTCATTGGCAAAATATGTCCGTCTGTCTGTCTGTCCGGGTGTATATCGATCTGCAGCCTAAACGGGTTAAGCGATTGCGTTCAAATTTGGTATTGGCATTTCTCAGAGGGGAAATTGATATTTTATTTTTAGGGAACAAAAAAAAACCATTTTGATGAACATTTTTGAGAATTTTTTTGTTGGTATTGGCTATCGTTTGATTAGAACCAAATTTACGGGAAAAGTCTTTAACGGTACCTTTCATATAACGGTTTTTTTAAATTTTTGGCTTTCTTTGGATTTCTTTCAATTTTTTTATTTGAGAAGATCTATGTAGCCAAATTAATTCTGCATATCAAAATTTTAAATAACTTTTTTTCTAATTAAAAATAAGTTTTGAATTTTCTTTTTTAAAAAAAATTATATTTTGAAAACTAATCAAATATTTTAAATTTTATAATCACACGTGTATTAATAAATTGTAAAATAATGCATACCAAAATTTCCAAAAAAATGTATTCAAAAAAAAATAAAAATAAAAAAGAGGATTTTTTAAAACCGGCCCTAAAATTTTCGAAATACATTTTTCATAAATTCTTTGTTATTTAAGACGTGTGATGGTGTACTTCATTTTTACTAAAAACCGTTAAGTATTGTGGTTTTCATACTTTTAATAAGTTCAAACTGTGATACTTTCAACGCAAATGTTACTTGTTGTACAATGTTATTAGGCACATAAGAGCAAGTACGTGCGACCCAGTCGTGCCCATTTTTACTTGCGATTATAGGTACTATAATACAAGTTATTCATTCGTGCAGATTAAAAATTTTGAGATAACAATCAAATATGACATTACGATGATAGAGAAACATATTTGAGTTACTTGCAAAATTATGTCTGTCTGTCTGTTGGTTGTTGGTTGGGCCAATCGTCTTCAAATTTTGAACTTAAGGTTTTGACATTCAATTTTTTTAGCTCAAAAATTAACGTTACCTGTCATATAACCGTTATGTAAAACTTATTTTTCTCGAAAACCGCTCCAAGAATTTTTATAAAAAAAATCTGTGTACTATACTGTAGGTATGCATTATATTTTGGTGAAAACAAAATTTAATATGGTGGTCTTTAAACGATACCTCCCATAGGACCAGTTTTTTTTCTTCGAGTTTCTCGAAAACTGGTGATCCGATTACAATCAAAATTGATATCAAGAATATGTAGGTGGCTTAAGCAATTTTGCATTAATTTTTTTCGAAAACTTTTATTTTATATTTTTAATAATTTAAAAAAAAAATTTTTTATTTTGAAAACATGTATAAGTGAATTTTTTTTTTAATTTTGTTTTTAAATGTACGTTATTTTTGTGCTTAAGTTTGTATTCTTGAATTATTTTTTTTAATTTTTAAAAAAAAGTTGTTAAGAAAAAGCCGTTTTATTTAAAAACGGCTCCTACAATTTTGAAAAAAAAATCACACATTTTTACATTTCCTAAAGAAATAAAATGGCGTTTAAATTATTTCACCCTTGCTTTAATGTTCACTTTAATTTTCTTAAATTTTATTCTACAATTTGAAAATTAATGTTTCAATAGTTAAATCTAATAAAGAAAAACATAAATTGTGTGTTGATAAAACATAGGTTTTATTATGAAAAGTTAAAAGAGTTAAATAAATGTAAACATTATAATAAATGGGCATGTGCATAAAAAACTGAATCGATTTTTTTTTTAAATAAGCAGAATTAGTTTCTTTTTTAACACAGAATTTTTTGAGAAGCAGAATTTTGAAAAGCAGAAAAAATTGAAAAAAGCACAATTTTGAGAAAAACAGATTTTTTACATTTTAAAAGCAGAATTTGAAAAGCAGTATTTTGAAGCCAGAAATTTGACCCCTTCCCTAAAAATTTATCGAAGTTGTAATGTAAACAAAGTTCCAAATTCGAGTTCTGAGGCGTAGAACTTGGTGAAGAAATGAAATTTAAACAAATCGAGTTTTATTTTTTCCTAAAACTGAGTTTTAAGAGCTAGAACTTTGTCAATAAATCGGCCTTAATAGTCTTCAAAACGTAATCAAAAAAAAGTATTTTACTCATTAAATTAAATTTCAAAATATAGGCAACAAATACATAAGTATGTATGGAATAAATGAGTTTTGATTTGAACGATTTAGCGGAATAGTGTAGTTTTGAGAAAGAATCGAATTTTTAAGCTACGACATGAAGCGCGCAGACTGATAGAACCTTACACAGATTGGATACTGCATCGACCTCTTGATCAAGTAGGAATTTGCCTCGCGCCCTTTCCTCTGTTTGTTATTTAAGTAACTAATTTTCCGGTGAGTTGTTGCCGAATTTCAACGCCTCTATTTTTTCGTTTTTCTTTCCTCTGTTTGTTATTTTACAAAATCCCTTTGTTATGTTTCGTTGATATTAGAAACAACATATATGGTATTTCTAAGGCAACGAAACAAAACACACTAGGAGAATATAAACTTTTTAAATTTAAGTCATGACTGAAGAGACATTGTGAAATAATACTACCATCACGGAATGAAAAATGAAAAAGGAATTGAAAAAAACAGACATGCCAGAAGGAAATCTACTGCCGTCTATTTGACAAGGCCTACAAGCTGGTCAAATAGGTATTGGTGTAGAACTGTCAAAAAATTGACGCCAATTGAGAATGAAGTAGTGCTGAACTGTCAAAAAATTGACGCCGATTGAGAGTGTAGTAGTGCTGAACTGTCAAATAATTGACGCCGATTGAGAGTGTAGTAGTCAAATAATTGACCTCTTCTTTTCAGTTTCCTTTTTTTTTCATCACGAAATTGGGCGTGTTGGAAGATACTTCATAATAAAAAACGCCATCCCGAAATTGACGTCATCAGGGACTCAAACTGACTAAAATAAATTACCATTTTTGGAAAGAATCCGAAGGGTTAGTGGACTTAAAATGTATATTAAATCAATCAGATAAGACATTGGACCAAACCTGCATCAACTTACTTTTCCGTTTTTTTTCTAAAACGGAAACTATTTTTTTCAACAGGGTCACTGATGACGTAAAAATCCGAAAGTCGCTATCTTGTTTTCTTGTATCATGAGGAGACACTAGCAAGTTAGTTATATTTTATAAGTTATACTTTATTATTTTTTCCCCTGCCTTTTACATATTGTGTGCTTGAAAACTCAACATAAACGTTTAAAACTGGTTAAACAATATTAAAGAGTTTCAACCATTTTACCTGATACTGATGACAGGGTATTGATTGTTCTAAGAGCATTCGGTCAGAAGAACACCTACTATGTACATTTGCAAGATTGTATTATAATAAGTAGCGATAAAGGTGTACTTTTTTAAAGTTAAATTATCTTTCTTCACACCTATTATATTCGTTTACACAGGAGTAGAAGCCTTGTCAAACATAGCGCGTTCTGACGCCGCGTTGTAATATACAGTAAAACAAACATATCCCAAGTCACATAGAGCGCGTTTTTAACGCCGCGTCAAGTTCCACACGGCGTCAAAACATTGCGTTGTGATAATTTACAAATTTTTTTTTTTAAGTCTTCGTAAACAGAACGCATTTTTAACGCGGCGTAGAGATTATTTTACGCTGCGTTGAGACAACTTTGACGCGGCGTTCCAAAATAAAATTTTGTTTTCAATATTTTGTATTTGGTAATTAAGTCATTCTGAATTTGTTGTAGAAATTTATTTTACTAAATTATTTTGTTGACTTATTTTGTGTCATTTAATATTGTATTGTTTAAATGGAAAAAATAACCTAATTGGCATTTAGTGAGAAAATGAAAATCAAGATTCAAATATTAAACGCGCTGCGGATAGCTCTCTGTCTGACGTTCTCTAACGCCGTGTTTAGAATGCCGTGTTAAAATAATCTCAACATAAGGTAAAATAATCTGCTTTATGGCAGCTTTGCCGTTGACAGCTCGGCCTCTCCTGATATTTCGTCCTCATCGGACGAATATGCATTTTCGGGTTCAAAATCTGGTTCACTTTGGTTCACGTCCATATCAGGGCTAAGTCTGCACCATGGCTTCAGATGATCGCTCGAGATGACATTGCTGTAACGTTTTTGCTTCAACTGGTTATCTGGCAGATCTTCAACGATGTATCTATCGAGATCCAATACCTTGGTAATGATGTATGGACCCTTGTACTTTGGATCGAGTTTATGTGATTCTCCTGTTGCTTGAGGAACATAATCTATGACAACCAGGTCACCTTCGGAATATTTGTATGGCTTCTGGTGCCGTTTATCGTACCGCTCTTTCCATTTACGTCTTTCTTACATAATACTGGTAGCTGCGGTTTGCCTCTTCACCATAACATCTTCGCGTTCGTCTGGTGCATCATTATCTTGTATCGCTTGAATTAATCGGTTTTGACTGACGTCTCTCAAATTGAAGTTAAATACCAGTTCGTTAGGGCTAAATTTCGTTGTCGAGTTCGGTTGTGAGTTCAAGTTCCATTGAACATCCGGCAATGCTGAATCCCATTCCTTGTCGGCCTTGATTGAGCACTTAAGTGTGGCTAGAAGAGTTTTGTTCACCCTTTCGGCCTGACCATTAGCTCTTGGGGTACGTACGGCTGTCTTGACATGCTTTAAGCCATGCTGAGTGACAAAGTTCCTGAATTCCCGCGAAGTGTAAGCTGTGCCCCTGTCCGATGTGATCCGTAGAGATTGGCCAAAAATTGACATGATCTCATCAGATTAAAAACTGGTGCTATCACAGCTTTGAGGATAACGTACTTGCTGAAAGAACATACAACAACAATTATGTATAGGTTACCTCTTTTGCTCTTTGGAAATAGTCCCAAATGATCGATGTTGACACTTCGAAACGGAATCGGCATAACTTCCATGACAAGGAGCTGACTTTCAGTCTTACCACCTTTGACTTTATTCACCCAACATTCTGGACATGCTGCAATATAGGATTTCACATATCGCCTTATTCTCGGAAACCAAAAATGCTTCGTAATACGTTGGATCGTTTTATCAATCCCAAAATGTCCAGCTTTGTCATGACAAGCTCTGCTTATTCGCCATCTTACCAGCTCTGGTATCACTAGTCTTTGTGTCCCATCAACTTTGCGATATAATCGTCCGAATCGCATCACATAATCGGTTTTTATCTGTTTTGTCACTGGATTAGCTTGAGATGTTTCGGTTTTGAGGAGATTGATAATATTTGCGAGTTTCTTGTCCTGTAGTTGCATAGTTGGTATCCAGTCATCATCCAAAGTACTTATCTTCAAGACATTATCGGCTACTGTCGGTAGTTCTTTTGGTGGTAAGGGTGGGATACAACTCATTCCGTCAACATGCTGCACTCTTATTCCCGGTCGATGTACACACTCGAAATCAAATTCCTGTAACCTTAACCACCATCTCGCTATACGTGGCGGTAAGGGAGATGTTGTTTTAGTTGTGACAATCGCACTACAGTCTGTGATGACCCGAAACCTCGTTCCAAGTAGATAAATTCTGTATCGTTCCAGAGTTTCAACGATAGCTAAGATCTCTAGTTCATGACTGGCAAATTTACTTTCGGAATCACTGCCTTGTCGGCTAAAGTGCGACACAGGTTTGAATACGTCTGTTTCTCGTTGCATCAGGATTCCAGAAAGTCCAATGGAACATGCATCTGTGTGCACTTCGTGTTCTTTCTTAGCGCCAAAGAGTGCGAGAACTAGTTCCTTCGTGATGGCAGTCTTAAGACGTTCGAACGCTGCCTGCTGCTCCGGTTCCCACTGAAAATTTTTTGTCTTTTTGAGAAGTTTCGTAAGCGGCTGAGAGATGTGAGAATATTCTTGCACAAATTTCCTAAAGAACCCCGTCACACCCAGGAATTGACGCACCTTAGTTGCATGCGTTGGTCTTGGAAACTCTTCAATGCATTTTGTTTTGTTTTCGCCTGGCCGTATGCTTTCAGGGCCCACAATGTGTCCAAGAAAACTAACCGTCGTCGCCATGAGAACACACTTTGATGGTCTTAGTGTAAGTCCAGTTCGTTTCAACGCTCGTAGCAACTCCTCGAGTACCTTCATACCCTCTTCAAATGTATCTGTTGCTATGATCAGTTCATCCACGTAATTCACCACATGTTTGCGATACATGAGGTTCCTCACTATTTCCTTCATAGCCTCTTAGAAAACCATGGGTGCATTGACTAAACCAAATGGCATAACGTTGTGCTCAAACAACCCATCTGGAGTTAGGAATGCGGTTAATTCTTTGCTTTCTTCTTTCAACGAGATCGGATAATATCCGGCTGTCATGTCCAAAGTTGAGAAGAATTTACTCCCTGCTAGCTGAGACAACTGTTCGTCTACCACTGGCATTATGCACTGTTTTTTGACGGTGACTGCATTTAGTACACGATAGTCTATGCACATTCGACTGACTCCATTAGATTTTGGAACTAACACCACTGAAGCTGCATGTGGTGAATTGCTTGGACGAATGATATGGTGTTTCAAAAGATTGTCAGTAATCGCAGATAGCTTATCCCTCAACGCAAATGGAACCTGGTACCGTTTACCAACTATAGGGTTAGTAGTGTTGACCGAAATTTCCATAACCTTGGTGTTGCATCGACCCAGCTGAGATAAATTTCACCAAAACAATTATCAAATCTGGAAATCAAATTTAGCACCTCTCCCCGCTGACGCATACTCAACTGTTCACATATTTTTGGGAGCTCTGATGTTTTTGATTGGATTTGCAAAACCCCAGCTTCGAGGATCATGCGATGTATTTTTCGGCATAGGACATCACGACCCAAAAGTATCGCTTGAGGTAGAAACTCATCTGGCACGATGTGGAACACAACGTCCAGTTCTTGATTATCCATCAGCATTAGTACTTCAATGACTTCCTTTGAATCTACGATTGATCCTCCGAAACCTTTGAATTGTTTTGTGAGTTCCTGCCGTACCAATCCTTTTGGAGATGTTGTCTCTTGATAAGTGAGTAATCACTACCCGATATATAATGACGTCCTTCATGACTGGTGGAAAGAACTCTGCTATTACCTCGTTCTGCTCAACCTTGGCGATGGTTGACTTGTTTGCACGACAACTTTTCGCTTAGTGGCCTACCTTATTGCAAGCCGTGCCTTCCATGGAGGTTGAGGACACTTCGAAGATATATGCCCCATCTCGTTACAGTTGTAGCATTTGATGTTCGATGATTTCTGGAAACCGGCCGCACGTCCAACATCTGGTACCTGTTCTGTTGCTTCAGAAATTCTTGCCGCCGATACAGATACGTTTGACAAATTATCTAATGATCTCAAAAGATGGTTGCATGTGAGAAAATTCATAGCCAGCAGCGTTCGTGTAATGTTGGCATCATTTACACCATTAATTATATAAGAATTAAGGGAAAGATCATCCAAATTACCACGTCTTTCGATGGTAAGCATAGCATAATAATACTCAACTAATGATTCACCATGTTTACGTTTACGTTTCATTAGCTCTCGATGTATCTCTGCCACATTCACAGAGCTAGGAAAATCGTTGAGGAGAGCACTGGTAAAATCCGACCAGGTCTGGAATACTGGCAGTGCATCAATCCATTCCTTAGCTATTCCTTTTAGCTTGTGCTGTACCGCAAAGAGAATTAATTCTTCACTCCAACAATATATACAACGCAGTTGTTCGCATTTGTTGATGAATTGGTGGGAATATAAAGTCCGTTTAATTGGATCAAACTCAGGGAGGATTCCTATGACATCGTGGGTGTTGTTTGGAAGACGCATTTGAGTTATGGTTGGCATTGCAGCTATTGGAGAGACATCCGTGGTCTCCGTGACTCCTGTTCCGTGCGTCGTTGCAGTTGACGGTGCTGTGTTCAGATTAATTTGCTGACCTTCTTGTCTGCTTGCCTTCGACTGCGATTGTGCAGCTGTCGAATCATCGTTTCTCATACTTACAGCCATTTCACCTACCATTTCCGCCAGGTGTGTCATTGAACTCTTCAAGTCATCCATTTGTGTCTGCCAAGATTCTGTCTTTAAATGGCTTGGCCTGAGGCTGTCTACCAGACTGACATTTGCATTATAAATTATGTGTATACACACTAAAGAAAAACTAATATAAAATATTTCATTACTTAATTTAACAATTTTCGAATCTTCAAAAACTTTCATGAACTATACATCTTCTATGTATAAAAGGCCC
This sequence comes from Platycheirus rosarum, assembly GCA_963971375.1. Taxonomy (NCBI): domain Eukaryota; kingdom Metazoa; phylum Arthropoda; class Insecta; order Diptera; family Syrphidae; genus Platycheirus; species Platycheirus rosarum. Next base: position 213,149,279 of record OZ020507.1, on the reverse strand, counting down.
AACCTCTTTCTCCATTTAACAAATTTATCGATTCTCCTAAATTAAGGGTTTCCACTCCAAAGTATCGCTTACGGAATTCTTTGAGAATAGGACAAACTCCCAAAAAGTGGAAAACGTCTTCTCGTTCTCTGCGATTACATAAATCACACAATATAGGAAGATCTGGACGATAAGGAATAAAGTTCAGACCGATGAGTTCGCCTCTTACTTTAAAAATCAAACTGATTTTGTCTGCGGTGTTGTCAGCCAAGAAATAGGTCTTTTGGTCTAAAAAGTGGTTTACTCTACTGTAGTAAGTTCTGTATATTGACGATTCTGCTTCCTCAATAAACTTGTCGTACATTCTTTTCCCGATTTTCATTAACAAATCATCGAATTTCAATTTGATAGATGCAGGGCTTTCTTCAGTTGGTAGTGTGAAATTTATTGAACAATCGGTTGCCAGTTTATACCATTCTCTTACACACCCTCCTCCAGAATTCATGATTTGAGATAGCACCAGTCTCGGAATCCTATTTTCCCCCATCGCCATAACTCTTGTCACATAATTAAAATGCAAATTGACTGTAACCAGGAAAAGAAGACCTAATCCTGTTTCAAGGTGCAGCATATAGTTGAGCGATGTACTTGGGAGTCTAAAAGTGGTTTTGATAAAAAAAACGCAAAAACTTTTCCACTGCTTCAAACGGGAGATAACCCCAAACTTGGGCCGCGTAAAACAGTATTGCGATAGCAGTTGCTCTAAAAACTTTGTATTTGGCTATGTAGGAAAGGTTTTTTTTTTTTTTTATAATTAACGTGCGCACAAGGGATTATGTGTTTCCCTTTTAGGGAGGGGAGAGATAGGAGGTGCCGATTAACATTGGTTTTGAATGTTAGCAGATCAAAATGGCAAGGCAAAATCCCACCGGGTAAACTATTCCAAATTCGTGTTGTTCGGCTAAAAAAAGAATCCCTATATTTCACGGTACGTCCGAAATTAGGCTCCAGGGTGAACTGATGAGCATTCCTTGCGAGACGAGTATTACGGGAGAAACTTTTAAGGGGAGGAATGCAACTGGCTACTTCGAGTGAACATTTTTTGTATAAGAAATGATAAAATAAGGAAAGACATGAAACATTGCGTCGGTGTTCGAGTGGGGCAATTGTTTCAGTGGCAGTTCTATTTCCTATCAATCTTAACGCTCGATTTTGTATTCTATCAAGCAGGTGAAGCGATGTTTGCGAAGCACCTGCCCAGAGGTGGGAGTTATACTCGAGTTTAGGGCGTATAAACGCTTTATAAATTGTAGCCAGATCAGATGGGGAAAAATACTTCTTACACCGATACAGAAAACCTAAGCACTTTGCAGCATTCTTAGCGATCTCAAATATATGGTCGTTCCAACGGAGGTCGTCGTTGACACACATACGGAGTACTGAGAGCTTTTCGGTTTCTTCGATGTAAGTGCCATTCATGGACAATGGCATTGGGGGAATGTATAGCTTAAACTCCACACGATTTCTATTACCCCATTTGACAATGCTGTATAAATCGGAGTTTAATGAGCTTGACATATGGTACCGTTGCAATTGTACGTCCGAAGGCGAAGGACGTGAATTATCGAACGAATAAGAAAAGCTGAGGGTAGAGTCGTCAGCAAAACAGTTAAGTGGATTAGAAGTAACAGACAGAAGATCGTTTATAAAAATCAAGAAAAGAGTCGGAGACAGAACAGAGCCCTGGGGCACACCAGCATTTATTTTGTGCAAATCAGACTTGAATCCGTCCAATACAGCTTGTATTGAACGGTCCAGAAGATAGCTTCTAATCCAACGAACAAGTGTATCATCGACCCCAAAAGCACGCATTTTCGATAAAAGAGCTCCATGCCAAACTCTGTCAAATGCCTTGGAGATATCAAGAGCAATAATCTTACTTTCACCAAAGCGATGTAAAGATTTGTTCCACTGTTCGGTGAGATATGCCATCAGATCACCAGTGGAACGGTTGCTGCGGAAGCCGTACGGACGGTCATGGAGAAGCTTTCGATCTTCGAGATATTCCTTAAGCTGACGGTTAATCAGCGTTTCCATGACCTTAGAAAGAAGGGATGTCAGTGCTATGGGTCGGTAGGAGGAGGGGGAGGATGGGTCACCTTTCTTAGGGACAGGCTGGACAAATGCTGTTTTCCATCTTCCAGGAAAGATTCCAGAAGAGTAGGAGCGATGGAAAAGCTTACGCAGTGGCTTTGCCAGTGTGGAAGAACACCTCTTCAGAAGAATCGGGGGTATACCATCCGGGCCAACGGATTTGTGTATATCGAGATCTTTGAGAACTCTTGCTACTGTACGAGTGCGGAAAAAAATGTGTCCCATGGAAAAATTTACATTCTCAAGTACAGGAGGGGCAACGTTGCTTTGAGGCGGCGTGAAGCTAACAGCGACATGGGCGGCGAGCAAGTTTGCATTCTCTGAAAAGTAATCAATTGGTTTGTTACTGTCGATGAGCGTTGGAACCGAAGATGTCGAGGAGTTTTTTATATTTTTTACAAATGACCAACAATTTTTACTGCCTTTGGGACATTGCAGAATTTTTTGCCGTAATTTTTGGTCATGCGAAAATTTGGTTCTTTCAATAACGGAGTTATATGAGTTTCTTGCTTGTTTGTGCTTTTTCCGATTTTCCTCTGTAGGGTTGGCTTTGTAAGATCGGAAACTTACTTCTTTGAGCCTGATAGCTTCTTTACACTCAGAATTAAACCAAGACTTTTCTTTAGGTTTGATGCTTTTTACTCTGTTAGGAATAAAAGCACGCATCCCTAGAAGAATCACATTTGTGATAATTTCAACACTGGCATCAATGTCACTATCGAGGAAGCATAGTGACCAGTTAAAGTTTCGGAAAAAAATATTCAGGACGTCCCAGTTGGCTTTCTCGTATTGCCAAACGGTCCTGGTGGGTTGTTCTTTAAATAGCAGTTTCTCCATACAGAACACATGGCACGCTTATCTTCTGCTACTTTTGAACGGAGGTGCTTATCTAAGTTCAACTTCGGTGTTATCAAGACTCCTAGGTATTTATACTCCTTAACTATTTCCACTGCCTCCTCTTCGAACGTCCACTTTTCCTGTCTTGAGTATCTCCCGCCGCCTCTTCTAAATGTCATCATTTTTGACTTCGAAAGGTTAACGGATAAGTTCCAGATCTAGCAATAGCGTTGAAGTCTATTCATCATCAACTGCATCCCGTCTATAGAATCGGCTAGGAAAACTATATCGTCTGCATACATGAGACCTGGGATAGTTTTTCCACTCAGCACTATGCCACCTTTTACTGATTCAGTGATGTCATTAATGTATAAAATGAAAAGAAGGGTACTCAGGTACTCCCATCGAAGTACAAAACTCATCTGAAAGCAGATTCCCGTCCCACACTCTCGCTTTATTATCTTTGTACATTGCTTTAATGACTGAAATGATTATAGTTTATAAAAAGGTGCTTCCCGTGGGATGGAGTCAAACGCTGCCCGAAAGTCAACAAAATAGGCGTAGAGCTTTTTTCCATTCTTCTTATAAATTTCCGCGATATTTATTAAGGAGAATATTTGGTCGACAGTTGAGTAACTCTTCCTGAACCCAGCTTGGAATTCGTTCAAAATTCCCTTGAGTCCAATCCAATCGCAGAGCCTAGTTTAAAGTACTGAACTAAAAAGCTTAGTAGCTGTGTTTAAAAATGAAATGCCCCTGTAGTTTGTTGGATCTTCAATATTTCCTTTTTTATGGAGTCTTAAAAATTCGGGTGTTAATTTTTTTAAAAAATCGACAGGTATTCTGTCCTCTCCAGGAGCTTTGTTACTTTTAGCGTTTTCTATCACTATTTCTCTTTCGGATTGAGAAATTGGAACACCAAGAACTTCATCAACTATTAAAGGAGCAGCATAATGAATTGAAGGTGGTGGTTCCACTGCATTAAGAAGGTCCGAAAAATGATTTTTGAGAATATTTATGTCCAGGACTGAAGAAGTTGAAATGGTTTTTCCACTCACAAGTTTAACAGCTTTCCAGAAATCGATTGAGTTTTTGGCTTTATTTACCAATTCTATGTTTTTAAGGTCCAAATTTGGTTTTTTTTTGTTTGCAAAGCTCCTTGTAGTTTTTGTTTGCTGATGCATAAAGAATTTTGAAGTTTATGTTGTCAGAAGCCCTAAATATTTTTAAGTACGCAAACGATAAATTTCTTGCTGCCAAACATTCACTGTCAAACCACTTTTGCCTGTTTTGAATTACCTTTCTTCCCAATATCTTTTGCGGTGCTGCATTTTTAATTGAGGTTATAAGAGTGTCTAGATCCGGGTTGCTTGGGGCTTCCGAGGTTATCCGCATACCAATCTGTCCATTAAGATTCCGCTGGAAAATTTCTCTGCGATTGTGATCCCAATGAATTTTCGGAGGAAGACTAGGCTTATGTTCGACTGCTCCTTCACGCTCTGTTTTTATTTTAAGCGAGACCTCTAACGGCATGTGGTCCGAAAACGTTTCCACTTGAAATTCGTCAAAACAGGTGATCCAATCTCCAGACAGAAAACAATAGTCTATCACTGAACACGCTGTTCCACCAATAAAAGTGAATTCGCCACCAAGGTCGCCTTCACAACTCCCATTTAGAACGTGACAGTCCAAGGCATCAGCCAGTTCCAGAATTTTGATTCCTCTAGAGTCACACACCTCGTCCTTTGATTTTCGATCATAATAAATATGTGTTGAGTTCAATCCGCTATTAAAGTTGTTTTGTGATAGACCAACTCTTTCATTAAAGTCGCCGATTAGCATCAGATTTCCTGGTCCTAGTTCACAAACAAGTTCTCGTAGCTTATCGAAGTCTCGCTGCCAATGGCTGCAGTTCAAATAAATTGGAACGATGTAATGAGTATTGTCTTTAATTCTTATTTCAAATAATCGTGATTCCTCTAAGTTTTTAAATTTAACTGCTACACTCTTCAGAGACTTTTTATACCCGAAGAGTTCACCTCCACTACCTCTACCAAATGTTTTTGTTCTTACAGCTGGCATGTATTCTATTTCGTAGTTCATAAAAATGTTCTTAAAACTAGTTTCATCGTAATTTATAATATAAGTTTCAATAAGTATAAAAATATCAAAACTCCTAATATAATTAAAAAAATTCGGGAAATAAATATTTGTTTTTAAGCCCAGCGACATTATAACTTAAAATTTTAAGTGTAGAAAAATTAACGTTCGCCCGGCAGACGGTTTTTTCTCAGTCAGATGAACGCCTACTTGTTCTTCCACCTTTATCTTGTACAGCGGCTCTCCTTTCAATTGCCATTTCACCATCTCGTTCTCTTACAGTTCTGTCACTTGCAATCAATGACATTTCGTTATTATTGTTTTTATTTTCCATTTTCAATTTGCTTATTAATGTTAATAATGTTGACGGGATCTCACCAATGCTTTTTTTTAGAATAACTAAACCATCAGTTGCACTTCTATGTTTAAGCCCCAGTGATGAATCCCAAGTAAAAAGAGCGTCTTCCACATACAGCCTGTCGTCTCTCAAAAGAATTTTCATTGTTGGTTTCGCCACACGGAGCACCTTCATTATCGCTACCAACTTCGCTCTTCTTTGTCGTGCGTTATGCGGAATGTCTTTGCTGATGCTTATATTAGTGCCTTTGAGTTTCTTGGCGTTTTTTAAAACATTCAATACGGTTGATTGGGACTTCAATTTAACTATTACTATTGCCCTGGCAGCGTTTTGGCCATTTACTCTGCGAACCGATTCAATATCAAAACAGGATTCATTACTGTCGAGCAGACCAGCACAAACGTTTTTTGCTTTTTCAACGGGGTCGTTGTGAAGGCTAGATGGTATGTGTACTACCACATTTTCTTCAACACTTTTTTTGCATGAGTCGCTCGATTTGTGCCTCCAATATTTTATTTTGGTTTTCCAAGAAGACAACCTTCGAAGAAATCTCATATTGCTTCGCTTTGAGAGCAGACATGTCGGCGTAGATCAGGTGAAGGTCTTCTTCTGTGACAAGTTCAGAGACAAGTTTTGAGTTATTTTCCTTCGGGATTTCTCTCATTTGGTCTGCATTAATTCCCAAAGAAGTCATTTCGACCAGAACTTTTGAGGGGCCTCCTTTTGGATTATTAAAGTGAACAGGCGAAATTTCCTCAAGACTTCTTTTATTCATAAGTTAGGTTATAATTTACGTGACCTTAAATATCGATTTTTGTGAGTTAGTTGCTATAACTTACGGAAATTTCACTTCGCAGGCGTAAGTACTACTTTTATTTAACTTTTTTACTAAAATTTTAAAAATTCTTTCATGAAAGTATCGATATCTTTTTTAATTTTACACAGAGCTTTTCTTAGTTAAACCACTTTGACAGATCGCAAATGACAATCAAGATTTTCCTCTATATAATATATTTACTCTATGAACATGCCTCACGGTGCACTGTGGAATACCGGACTTCGATCTTCGATGTTTACCGCAAGGAATTTGTGTTTGACGCAGTGTTCCAGATTAGTGGTTTTTCCCCTTGTATATAGACTGCCTATAGTACTATCTTGAGACGTGAAAAAATCATAAACACACATGCCGCTGGAGTTCTAGTGTAAGGATATTTTATTTGTGTGAAAAAGAATGTGCCTGGACACATTGACGGAAGCGCATACGCAACTTGAATCAAAATATAAAAGAGGAATGATTTTTAATAAGAAGGAAAGAGATGGGCTGAAAATCCCAAATCTGCACGAATCTCATAAATTATTTTAAAACTCTGTGCAGTGGCTCAAGTTTCCTTCTCATATCGTTTCATTTTTGACAATTATTTTCATTTGCATTTTATCGCCGTGATGGAAAGTTCATACAATTCACTTGAATTGTATTGATTTGAGTGCTTTTACTCATTAAAGAAAAAATATACATAGGTATAGATAGACATTAAAAAAATATTTAGAAATATAAACTTATCAAACAATACACATATAAAACATTTTTGCGAATAGATTCTTAGCACAGACACAACCTTTCTTTGAAGAGAAAAGCTGTGTTTTACTTTGCAAACGTTCCTCTCGTGTCAGTTTATCTCAGTGTGCAGGCCCGAGTTTGCAGTGATGCATTTGCGCGCTTCCGTCAATGTGGCCAGGCACGAGCATGGTTTTTAGTGTTATGCTTTGTGCTTGGCTTCTTGCGCAATGCGCATGTGCAATGTGAGGCAGGAAAAAAAGACGGCGAATATGAAATAATTGAGTATCTTGTTTCGCTTAGCTGAGGCGAATATTTTTTTGTTGGGATTTATACACGATCCAACATTTTCATTGCTTACATTTTTTTTATGAACCATTGTATATACATTGCCTATAGTACTATCATGAGACGAGAAAAAATCTTTTTACCTAGAGCCGCTTGGAGTGCTAGTGTAGGGACATATTATTTGAGTGAGAGAGAATTAAGAGCATGGTTTTTAGCATAGAGTAACTATACTATAAAGAGGGAAATCTACTGCCTTCTTTTGACAAGGCCTACAAGCTGGTCAAATAATTATTGGTGTAGAACTGACAAAAAATTGACGCCAATTGAGAATGTAGTAGTGCTGAACTGTCAAAAAATTGACGCCGATTGAGAGTGTAGTAGTGCTGAACTGTCAAATAATTGACGCCGATTGAGAGTGTAGTAGTCAAATAATTGACCTCTTCTTTTCAGTTTCCTTTTCTTTTTCACCACGAAATTGGGCGTGTTGGAAGATATTTGATAATAAAAAGCGCCATCCCGAAAGAGTCCGAAGTGTTAGTGGACTTAAAATGTATATTAAATCAATCAGATAAGACATTGGACCAATCCTGCATCAATTAAAACTTACTTTTCCGTTTTTTTTTCTAAAACGGACATTAATTTTTTCAACAAGGGTCACTGATGACGTAAAAATACGAAAGTCGCAATCTTGTTTTCGTGTATCATGAGGAGACACTAGCAAGTTAGTTATACTTTATTATTTCCCTGCCTTTTATATTGTGTGCTTGAAAACTCTATATAAACGTTTAAAACTGGTTAAACAATATTAAAGAGTTTCAACCATTTGACCTGATACTGATGATAGTGTATTGATTGTTCTAAGAATGAATTTAAACAAGCATTCGGTCAGAAGAACACCTACTATGTATATTTGCAAGATTATATTATACTAAGTAGCGATAAAGGTGTACTTTTTTAAAGTTAAATTATCTTTCTTCACACCTATTATATTCGTTTACACAGGAGTAGAAGCCTTGTCAAACATGGCGCGTTCTGACGCCGCGTTGTACTATACAGTAAAACAAACAGATCCCAAGTCACATAGAGCGCGTTTTCAACGCTGCGTCAAGTTCCACACGGCGTCAAAACATTGCGTTGTGATAATTTACAAATTGTTTTTTTTTAAGTCTTCGTTAAACAGAACGCATTTTTAACGCGGCGTAGAGATTATTTTACGCTGTGTTGAGATAACTTTGACGCGGCGTTCCAAAAAAAAAATTTTGTTTTCAATATTTTGTATTTGGTAATTAAGTCTTTCTGAATTTGTTGTAGAAATTTATTTTATTAAATTATTTTGTTGACTTATTTTGTGTCATTTAATATTGTATTGTTTATATGGAAAAAAATAACCTAATTGGCATTTAGTGAGAAAATGAAAATCAAGTGGTATTTTGTGAAATTCTCGCAAATTGTTTGAAATGAAGGAACTCCGTGAATTATTGTGTCCTTTTTACAAAATTAAACTGCTTATCCGTTTTATTAATGATAATAAGATCAAATCTGAAAATTGAAAACGAATTCGTCATTAGTTCACAAAAAGGAAAAAGACTTAAAAAAAGGAATTCATTCCCAACCTCGTCTCAGTCAACATCTGTGTGTGTTATTTCTCGCCCACCAAGAATGATCCCGATTGCATTTTGAAGTAAGGAGATGTAAAAATAATTTGGTGCCCATATTAATGGATTTATTGCTGTAGCAGCACACACCCGTCGTTGGAGCATCGAGTGATAACATTGAACATTGAAGCAAATTGTTTAACGAATATTGTGTAGTGAAAATGATAACTATGCGCAAAATACCAAGATTTTGTCCAACTTTGCACGTTTGGCCTCTTCTGTGGCTCGCACTCTTCCCAAGGCTGCCACACAGGCTGCTTGCAAAGGCCGATTTGGAATAAATTAGACGTGTATTGAGAATTGGTGATGGTATTGCTCGTGCCTACGGTTTAAACAAAATCCAAGCCGATTAGATGGTGCAATTCTCTTCGGGTTTGAAGGTAAACATTATTCTTGATACATCTTTACAGCATTTATTTGACTTTTTTTATTCCACAGGGTATGGCCTTGTATTTGGAACCCGACAATGTCGGTATTGTCATCTTCAGTAACGACAAGCTGATCAAACAAAAAGATATTGTCAAGCGTACCGGTGCTATTGTGGACGTTCCAGTCGGTGGTGAGCTTTTGGGCCGTGTCGTTGATGCTTTGGACAATGCTTTCGATGACAAGTGAGCGATCAATACTAAAGATCGTTTCCGTCTTAGATTCAAGGCACCCGGTATCATTCCACGTATTTCGAAAATTGTATAACCAGTTTTGATAAAATCTGTTTTTATTGTTTTTTGGAAAACAATTTTTTTTTATAAATTTTGGTATTCAGTTTTTTTATAGTTTATTAATATACTACATGTGTTTATAATAAAATAAATAAAATAAAATTTCAAATATTAATTTTAATTAGAAAAGTTATTCAAAATGTTGATATGAAGAATTAATTTGGCTACGTCGATCTTCTGAAATCCAAAGAGCGGTTAAATGAAGAAAGGTTCAATAAGAGGTTCATATAATTTTCTCAAAAAAAAAAAAACAACAATTCAGCATTTGGATGGAAAGTCGACATCATTGGAAGAAAATCGATTAGGATTGGTTTGCCGTAATCATAACCAGTGTTTGGTTAGATGGAAGCTGTCATCTGAAAATAGATTGCTCATATAAACACATTTTTTTTCATTTTGAATAGAAACGAGTTAAATTTTTTTCCACGTTCATGTTCATATAAAACAAACTTGTGCCTTGTCAATTCTCTAAGGAGCTTATGTATTCCACCAGATTTTAGATTGGCAATAGAAGATAGTGACCCTGGGACCAGTTAGTCGTTTTTCCTTATCATTTCAATCTAGATTAGACTTCAATAAAAACAAAAGAAATAAAAGAAGCCTGAAACTACTTACGGCTGTTTTTGGCAGAATCTCTGATAATAGATCTCAGGGATTCGCACCCGATTTTTTTGTTTTTGTACCCAATTGATGGGTTTTGTTGCTGCAACTGGCTTCCCACTGAGTCCACTCAGATCGGAGAAATCAGTCGCCGATGCGGCGGCAACAATTGTATTGTCTGCTTGTCTTTCGGAACAGCATCCGAAACAAAAACATTACCTTCCAACAGTTGTTTATCTGCTGATTCTAATTGCATGCGGCTCTGGTCCATTTCTATCATCAGCAAGGGGTGTTGTGTTTGTGGTGATGGAAACATTTTCATTGTCGTTTATTTTAGCGGGACAATAATTGTTTTGGTTGTTAAGTGTTCAATGAATTGTGGATTCACTTGCACTCAGGCTTTTGCATTCTGATGTTACTTAAACTGGTTATTATTTTCCATTTTTGAAATATTTTTTTGTGAATTTGTTTGAATTGAAATTGGGAATTTGTAATTTAATTTTAATATTTTCACTTTTTCTTCAAACAAAAACAATTTACTGACACTTGTTGTCAACAAGAACAAAATGAAATTTCAAAAAGAACAAAACTCACAACATCGTTTTTTCTTTTTTTTTACGCGGACAATGAATGATATATAAAAGAGAACATGAATCACAATGAATGATATACCAAAGCAACAACGAAAATTGAAGGTGTTGAGGCGTGGAACGTACGAAAGATTTTCCTCTATATAATATATTTACTCTATGGTTTTTAGGGTTATGCTTTGTGCTTATTTTATTGCGCATGTGCAATGTGAGGCAAGAAAAAACAGAAGGAGAACATGAAATAATTCAGTATTTTGTTTTGTTCATGTATATGTCTATAAACTGCTAGCAGTTTTGAAGTTAATATATAATAGTTTCGCTTAGCTGAGGCTAATAGTTTTTTGTAAGCATTTAAACACGATCCAACATTCAGTAGTAATCATGATAAAATGTCAAAGCATACTGAGCATCTTTCTCTTTGACACCATGTCTGAAATCCCGCGTGATCTGTCAAATACTAATGCATGAAAATCCTAACCTCAAAAAAATCACCCGTTATAACTATATCATTTGCCAAATTATGCTCATGCACCCTATGTTTTATCATTAACTTCATTTGTTCTTATGCTAACTGTTCATTTGCTTTGTATTAACATGTTGTCAATTTACTTTTGCTTGCACTTGGAAGTTATCCGTTATCATAAAACACACCATATTCATGTTATTTGCTTATCTATTCATGACCATATTATGTTTAAGCTTTTTCTTTGTCATTCGTTTTTTGGACATCGTTCGATACACATCGAAATTATAAATTCGCTCTTGTTACAAGCAACAAATTCGTTTTCTTTCTTTTTTCGTGTTTGTAACTAAGTTCTCTTACATTTTGGTCCTAAATCGAGCCGGATTTAATTCGTTCTTTTTAATTAAATAAATAAACTAAATAAATGACTTTAGTCCCTCGGTGCATATTGTGTAAAAAAAAAAGTGTCCCTCGGTGCATATTGTGTAAAAAAATACAGTGGTAATTTGTGCTATGTGCACAACTATATGCGCATTATAAACCTTTATATACATTTAATTTATAAAATATAAGACTTAAATGAAAGTTTATTAAAAATATTTATTACTTATCATTGGTAAGATTGTTGCTTTTTTCAACACTTTTTGATGAAATATATTGATGTATGATTTTTCGTGAACATTATTCGGCATACATTTATAAAGCGTAATAATGGCTGACTCGGTTACATTGCCTGTGCTTCGCGCAACACGTGGGCATTTAAAAGGTTCTCTTACAAAGCTAGCTTCTTATGATGAACCTATTCCAGAAGCAACCACGCACTCGGAACTTAAAATTCGATATTACAAAGCCGATGAGCTTTGGAAGGAATTTTCGGCAACATAAAAACAATTATATACGTTTGCTGATCACGACAATTACTCGGATCCTATTCCAGAATTCGAGGAGTTCGAAAACAAAGTTCTAAGTGTTAAATCGGTTCTTTTAAGAGTTATTTCAGAACGGGAAAAAGAAGAGAACAAAAACGATACAGTTGCTCAGTTAGCCGCGCAGCAAAAAATTTTGATAGAAACGTTAAGTCAAGCTTCGTTAGGGAAAAGCTATGAAAATTTTATTCCGTCGGTTAGAATCAAGCCATTTTCCGGGAACTATAAAGACTGGGCAACGTTTAGCGATACCTTTCAAAGCGTGGTCAAAAACAAACCAAAACTTGCACCAGTGCGGAAATTCCAATTTTTAATTTCATGTCTTCGAGGCGAGGCCTTTAGTCTCTTAAGCCATCTTAAAATCTGTGATGAGACTTATGATGAAGCATGGGATAGACTTCAAAAACGTTATAACAGGCCGCGTCACATTATTAATAGTTTTGTGCAAGCTTTTATGGAACTACCGTCGGTTCATTCCTTAAATGTTAATGTTTTGCGAAAATTATCAGATGGAGCCGATGAAATTGTTCGGTGTCTAAATGCAATGTGTTCGTTAACTCGTGATCCGTGGCTTATTTACATTTTAACTAGTAAATTAGACCCAGTATTCGACAAGCATGGTCTGAGGAAAACTTTTCGGAAGATGATCCTACTATAGGTCAATTATTGGACTTTTTAGGTCGGCGTTGCGAAGCTTTAGAAAGTTGTAAGACAGGTTCGCGGGAACTTAATCGTAATAAAAAGCCTTTCGTTAAAGGCATGTATGTTTCAAGCTCGGTTGTCTGTCAAAATTGTAACGCGAATCATAAACTTTCCCAATGTCAAGCGTTTCTTGACATGACTGTTCAATCTCGCCGAGAATTTGTTAAAACTAACAAAATTTGTTTTAATTGTCTTAGCAGTGGATACTCGTCAGCACGCTGCCAATCGAAATTTCGCTGCAAAACATGCAACACACGTCATCATTCATTGGTTCATGATGATTCAGTGAATTCATCGAATCATGTCGTATCAACTTCGAATTCAAGTAAAACTCATTTAGTGCATGATCCAAGCAAAGATTTTATACCGCAAAAAGCGACTACTTTGCAGGCATTCGAACCACAAGCTCATACTCCCTCGTTTCGTTCTACTCAAACTCCCAACTTCGGGGTCCAAACTCACCAAACCACTCGAAACTCGTGTTATCTTCCTACAACTTCGTCTCGATCTTTAATCAACAATCATTCTGTTAACATAACAAATCCGATTATTCAAACTTTGCTACCAACAGCCCTTGGTAAAGTTTTAGACGTCAATGGTAGGCATCAGCAAATCAGGATGCTAATCGATACAGGCTCACAGGTATCTTTTGTTACCGAGTCATGTGTGCAAAGACTCGGATTACAGCGAAAAAATGCCCGTATACCAATAAGTGGTATTGGATCTACTAACGCTGGTAAGTCCAGAGGCCTTCTTTCTTTGGTCATAGCTTCACGTTGCGATACATATAGTATCTCAGTCGATACTTATATTCTATCGAGCGTGACAACAAACTTGCCAACTATGCCCTTTCACATCGACGATTGGAATTATTTACATCGACTTGAGTTAGCCGATCCTTCTTTTAACGAATGTGGCCCTGTCGACATATTGCTCGGTGCAGACAAGGCCTGGGAAATCTTGCAGGGTCAATCTGCTACTAGTACCCAAGGGTATCCTATCGCCCAAAAAACCATTTTTGGCTGGGTTGTAGCCGGAACCTTACCATCTACTTACACACCTTACATTACCTCGCATCACGTTCACTTAAATATCGATTCCATCTTACAATCCTTTTGGACCGTCGAAGAAGTTGATACCAAATCTATCGTATTGAAGAACATTTTCTTAACACTTTTAGTCGAGATTCATTTGGAAGATATGTTGTTGATTTGCCATTTAAATCAAACCCTTCGTTTGGCAACACTTTATCTGGTGCTACATCGCGTCTCGAATGGATGGAGAAAAAGTTTTCGAAAAACTCCAATCTATTTGAAAATAATTCGAAGTTTCTAGATGAATATTTAGTCTAGGACACATGTCGTTAATTCCAGAATCCGAAATCTCAAAATCGAACGTATTTTATCTGCCGCATCACGCTATTCTAAAACCAGACAGCTGCACAACAAAAATTCGTGTTGTGTTTGACGGATCGTTCAAAGATTCTCAAGGCATTAGCCTTAACGACACGCTTATGATTGGGCCACCCATCCAGCGCAATCTATTTTCTGTTTGCCTTCGGTTTCGACGACATAAATTCGTATTTACAGCGGACATAGTAAAAATGTTTCGACAGATTTTTGTGTCTAAGAGGGACACAGATTTTCAAAGAATCGTATGGCGCAGATCATCCACGGAACCCCTTCGACATTTTCGCTTACAGACCGTTACATACGGAACTTCTTGTGCTCCCTTTTTAGCTGTTCGTGTGCTAGAACAACTGGCCAAAGATTATCGGGAAGAGTTTCCAATCGCATCAGATATTGTATTAAATGACTTTTATGTTGATGACGTCGTGTCGGGTGGTGATAGTCTATCCGAAGCTAGGCTTAAACGCGATTCGTTTATCAATCTTCTCGAAAAGTGCGGTAAGCAACTAAGCAAATGGCAAAGCAACTGTCCAGAACTTCGTCAAGATCAAAATAATGACCTGCCTCACTGCCTTTCGCTCGATACAGGATCTGATGATTCTTGGACAAAAGTTTTAGGTCTATTTTGGAACTCGAATAGTGATGTTTTTAGTTTTCGCTTGAACTACCAACCTATAGATAAAATAACAAAACGAAAAATCTTAAGAGATATAGCGCGAATCTTTAACCCACTCGGTTTTCTCGCCCCTTCGGTTGTTTCGCTTAAGATCGTCTTACAAAACTTATGGCAGCATAATGTTGACTGGGATGATGAAGTCCCATACGCTATTGCCTGCCAATGGAGAAAATATCGCGCAGAACTGCCATTTCTTACAAAAATTGAAATACCACGAACAATAGGACTCGCTAAATCCGAATGCATTCTCTGATGCATCGGAATCTGCATACTCTGCTGTTATATATTCGCGCTACTCGTTGCCCGATGGAACTTTCGAAACAAATATTCTCGCTGCGAAAACTCGTGTCGCTCCATTGAAAAGGTTGAGTATTCCTCGGTTGGAACTATGCGGTTCAGTTCTTCTCGTTAGACTCCTTGTTGCTGTGCAAAAATCCCTTAATATCACCTTTGAAAACGTCTTCGCTTGGTCCGACTCAAAAATCGTTCTTTCTTGGCTTTCTTCGCCACCTCGTCGATAGAATATTTTCGTAGGCAATCGAACATCTGAAATACTCGATGCGATTCCAAGGAACAGATGGTTTCACGTCAGAACTGAATGCAATCCAGCTGACTGTGCCTCCCGTGGAATTCTACCATCGCAACTTCTTAAACGCCATTTATGGTGGAAAGGTCCACATTGGTTAAAAGAAAGCGCAGATCAGTGGCCGATCTCAGCACACGTTGAAGATGATCTTGGTTGTAGGCAAGAGGAAAGGAGAATCCCACCCCAATCATATGTGAATGTTTTTGATGAACACCCATTCGAATCACTTTCCACAAGAATCTCGACATGGAATTACTTCTACGAACAGTTGTACGAATGCAACGTTTTATACAAAGAAGTCGAAAGAAGGAAAGTCCTCCATCGATCCGACTAGAAACCGCAGAATTCTTCGATGCAAAAAAGAAAATCATTCAATGGCTACAATATCGATTTTTTAAGGAAGAGATTTCAGCATTTAAAAAACATGGTAAATTTCCAAACAGCTCAAAACTTAACAATTTGTCTCCTTTTCTAGATGCTGACGGTATCTTGAGAGTTGGTGGCAGAATTGCTGAATCGGACACGTCGTTTAATACCAAACACCCAATCATTATACCCAAGGATCATAACATTACAAAACTCATCGTTATCGACGCTCACTGTCGATTCTTACACCCTGGAATAAGCACACTCTTTGCTCTCATACGACATGAGTATTGGGTTATCGGCTGTCGTAACTTACTTCGAAAGATCACCCACGAATGTATAAAATGTTTTCGCCAACGCAAAGCTCTCACAAATCAACTTATGGGCAACCTACCACCTCAACGCGTTCAAGTTTGCAGGCCATTCGCGCATTGCGGCTGTGATTATGCCGGACCTATATCGTTGCGAGTGAAATCGGGTCGCAAATCATCGTTTATTAAAGGATATATTTCGCTTTTCGTGTGCCTCGTTACGAAATGTATTCACTTAGAACTAGTTAGTGACCTAACGACTGAAGCCTTTCTGGCCGCTTTTCGCAGGTTTGTTGCTCGTCGTGGTAACGTGGATACTGACAATGGAACAAACTTTCGCGGGTCAGCTCGTTCGTTATCAGAGATGTATCAATTAGTCTTATCTCAAAACCATAACTCTCTCATTACAGAATCTTTGGCTCGTGATGGCATTTCGTGGCATTTTATACCTCCCTCGGCACCACACTTCGGCGGTTTATGGGAGGCCGGAGTGAAATCCGTGAAACAACATTTGCGTCGGGTTATAAAAAATGGCATTTTAACGTATGAGCAATTATATACGCTATTGACACAAATCGAAGCGATTTTAAACTCGCGACCGCTTTGTCAAATATCAGACACCGAACTTGATCCATTAACCCCCGCTCATTTCTTTTTAGGTGAATCGTATGCTGCAGTTCCCGAGCCAATGTTAGATGTGCCAATGAATTGACTGTCATGCTGGCAGCAACTTCAATCCAAATTACAAGGGTATTGGAAGCGGTGGCAGATGGAGTACCTGACGTCGTTACAACAACGCCCCCGTTGGCAACAAACTCAAACCAAAATCAAAGTTAACGATCTCGTCGTATTAAAAGAAGCTAATCTCCCACCTGGAAAATGGGCAATGGGTCGAGTGACTGATATCCACCCAGGAAAGGACGGTCATGTTCGTGTCGTTACTTTAAAAACGGCAAACGGAAACTTCATGCGACCAATTCATAAACTTGCTGTTCTTCCTTGCTCTGAAACTTTGGTTCAGGGGCGGCGGGATGTTTAAGAATGATTCTAAAAAACTTAACGTAAAATTCTATTAAACTTAATCAATCGTAAATTTTTTTGTATAACTATATCATTTGCCAAATTATGCTCATGCACCCTATGTTTTATCATTAACTTCATTTGTTCTTATGCTAACTGTTCATTTGCTTTGTATTAACATGTTGTCAATTTACTTTTGCTTGCACTTGGAAGTTATCCGTTATCATAAAACACACCATATTCATGTTATTTGCTTATCTATTCATGATCATATTATGTTAAAGCTTTTTATTTGTCATTCGTTTTTTGGACATCGTTCGATACACATCGAAATTATAAAATCGCTCTTGTTACAAGCAACAAATTCGTTTTCTTTCTTTTTTCGTGTTTGTAACTGAGTTCTCTTACAGCATCATTGTATATAAACTGGAAACTGCAAAGGGCAAAGTACATGTTCAAAGAGTTTCTCTTAGAATTCTCTTTGTTCGCCGCGTTCGCCTCTTTCAATTTACCGAGTTAACTTTACCTAGAGCCGCTTGGAGCGCCACGGTCCACATGTCACCATGATAGTACCAAAGAATATAGAACTACCAAGAAGTCGCATCTCATATAAATTTTTGTACTGAAAATATTTGTATGGCGGGTCGTGATGGGTAGGTTGAGGCTGACAAGGACGACTTAAACAGGAACATGTATGTGTATACTGTATATCCTGTTCACGGTGAACGACGATGAAGATCGACGAAGATAGTAAAAAACCGGCAGACAGGCCGTCGCCGTTGTATTTTTTATGATGAAATTTCAATAAAAAGGAAATTAAAGTGAAACTCGAAATTAGACTTGATTGATGAGTTTGAAGTTTGGCATTATAAGCGAAATGCGAACATTGGTAAGCAGGTTTGTGGGCTTTTGGGTTATTTTCTTGATTAATTTATTATTATCAATGACTTTTGATTTTAGTCCTTTAAAAAAACTAAATTGTATGATTGGGCATGTGCGGTGAAATAATGTACCTTCAAAGTTTTTAATCGATTAATGTTTCAATTGTTCGTCGAGAGTACGTATTCTAGCTTAAGCAGAATAATTTAAAAACGTCATTTTATTTCTTTTAGACATGTGAAAGGGCACGGCAAGGCGACAAAATAATAATAACGGGTTTTTGTAGATACTGTTAGATACAAGCATTTTTTTGTATAGGATGGAGGATCTATTTCCCATTACCATTTTGGTAGGCAATTTTCTAAAAAAAAAACACTTAAACAAATTTTTTTTAGAAATACCTACAATTAAGTATTGCATGTTTATTTTAAAGCATGAAGTCTGTTCTATCATCTTTTTTTTGAAATTTTATATAAAAAGTACCGTTAATAGACTTTTCCCGTAAACTTTGTTCTGATCAAATTATAGCCAATACCAACAAAAAAGTTCTCAAAATATTTCATTAAAATCGTTGGAGCCGTTTTCGAGAAAAATAAGCTAGCTATTCCTAAACGCTCATATGTCAGGTACTGTTATTTTTAGGCCTAAAAATAAAATTTCAATTTCCCTTCTGGGGAAAAGGTACTTTATAGTCCCTATAATCGCAAGTAAAAAGTATAGGTTTGGTAAATTTAATTTTTTTTCGAAAACTAGAACAAATAAAATCATCTTGATTTTCAGTGTTCGATTAGAAATTAATAAATGTAACAAATACTCAAAGCAAGTTTCGTAAAAAATTCAAAATTAAAAAAAAACTATTTTTTTTTGTTTTTTTTCGAATTGTTAAGATTAAACTTTGTAAGTTTTTTTTTCAAAAGCTTTTAATAGAAATTACTTTATTTAAAAATAAGATGATTGAACAGACATTTTTTTTCCATTTTAATGTTTTTTTTTAGAAAATTGCCCTCCCTAACAAATGGAGGGAGGTAGACTCCCACCCAATGTAAAAATGCTTCTATCTAACACTTCTACGCATAAAGGAGCTACCCCAAATTCTATAGTGATCCAAACAGGGGTTTTTAACTGTTGTATAAAATAGGTACCCCAACTTCTATAGTTGTAAATTCTGTTTCATTTTTGTTTTCAAAATGACGAGTTTAAAATAATTTTTTTTTAATTATTGGAAGAAATTAACTTAAAAAAAAGTATTCAATTGAGCAGACATTTGGCTTTGAAAAAAAGTATTGCACATTATTGTAAATGTTGCTTCACAACATAATATAAATATTTTTTATTCAACCACTTTTTTAAATTATTATTTTTTGTATTTAACTTATTATTGTTTTCACTCAATGAAACACTAATTATGAAAAACAATTTAGTTTATTTGTCCATGCACATTAGACAAAATGAAGGCGGGAAAATATTCATTGGACTAAGATGCTGAGATGGTTAAAACACTAGCTCCAACAAGGAGTTACATTCTCAGCAGCTAGTCAAATAAATTCTTTCTTTCGTTTAAGGAGCATAAATATTAAATAATTAAACTAATTTCCATAAAATATAATTTTATTTCACTAAACTGAACCACAACACGAAATCAACACGCTAAAATATAATCACAAACTGTCAAATGTGCAGACTTAATTTGTAGGCTCTCTCTTTCTCTTTCATTATATTAAACATAACTCTATTTCCTTATTAATTTATTAATATCTATATTTGTTGACAAACTGTATTCAATTTAATGTATCTGTTTCATCTTACAAAACATAGAATAACAACTACATACAAATATTAGTCTAATGTATACGTTAAAATAAGAATTATGCTTCCAGTCTGCAAGAACTGAGATAGGTCGATAACCTTTGAAATACATAACTACTTCACAGCATGACATTCATGTAACTTTGAGCACCGAGGTGTAAAGTTTTTATACACCTGTTGAATTATTACTATTCTTTTGATATTGCAATAAAGTGTTTGAGTCTTTTATAACGTGGTAAATAGCGCATTTTTTTTTTTTTTTATTCAATTTTCTTGGGGTACTACAACTTAAAGTACCAAATACATTGAATTTTAAAAATTAAATTTCAACAAACTAAATTATATTTCGTGGGACAACTCTTGCCCCGAAACATGGTCCTTCGAGTCTTCGACTTGGAAAAGCGCCTTTGAACATTTATTGAAGTTATATTGTAAAAACTTAAATTAAAATAAAGACTTAAAGTGGCACATTGTGCATTGACTAAAATTGAAAGTGGAAGTTTAAACAGCTAAATTCCCAACAAAACCGTCTGGAGCATCAGGAATAAGGAAGCCGCTGGAATCTTCAAGAAGTTGACTTTAGCCACCAAATCCGCCAAAGACAACAGTTCCATCAAGCCGTTATTCAGTGGACAGTTAAAGATCTGGAATACCGTACTAGCTGCAACTTCATCACGAGATAATTCTATTTTCTCACAGAGATCCTTTAAATAAATGATTATTAAGGTAAAACTTTTCCTTTAATTTAAGATTTTATCTAATAAAAAATACATACCTTGTGTGCTTAAATCACAAATCTTAATAAATCTTCAAACTAATTATAGTGAAAATTAAACCATAAAGTACATAGTTACAAAACAATTTCTTTAAATAAATCCTTTAATCTGAAACGCTGAAAGACCTTTTATCTTAAATTTCTCTTAAAGTTCCATATTATTCTATATAAAATTATGGCAAGAGTATTAAAAGTTATAGAAGGACAGAGCTTAATATTAGCTGAAATGTCCAGTGGATATGAAGAATATTTAAAAGATGCCGCGTTGCGAAAATCAAAGGGGTACGTGAACGCGTGTTTGAAAGATGTAGAGGACTCTTTTTCACGGGCTAAAAAAGACCACGCGGTTATCGTAGCTAGTACGTCTGATGCTTCAAAAGAAACATACATCAACGATGAAATATTTTTAAAAATTAAATTTATTTAATACAAACATATTGGTGTAATAAATGATAACATTGACAATTTTAAAGTAGAAAGAAATACGAACTCAATGAATGCTAGTGTCTTGAATAATAGTAGTTTGAATAATTCAAGATCTGGTCATTCTGATGTGCGTTTATCACGTATTAAAATTGAACCTTTATCGGGTAATTTTGAAGATTGGATCGAATTTTACAATCTTTTCGATAATTTGATTAATAAAAATGAAGATCTTTCCGACATTCAAAAGTTACAATATCTCAAAACATCGTTAACGGGTGATGCTGCTCGTCTCATACAACATCTTCCCATTGAAACCAAAAGTTATGAGTCTGCTTGGCAGATTATCACTGAAAGGTTTCAAA
Source organism: Platycheirus rosarum (assembly GCA_963971375.1). Lineage (NCBI taxonomy): Eukaryota > Metazoa > Arthropoda > Insecta > Diptera > Syrphidae > Platycheirus > Platycheirus rosarum. The sequence goes on along the minus strand of OZ020507.1, from coordinate 213,127,737 downwards.
ATAAACGTAAGCTTGTCAATACCCAAATTAAGAATCTTTTGGAACAAAAAAAGTTAAACGTTGAATATGCAACCGCTCTAAAATCGCTGCATGACAAAAGTGTCGAATGTGTTCATGCCCTGGCCAACTTGGGAATTCCTGTAGATGTGTGGGATGCCATTTTAATTTTTATTATATTTCAAAAATTACCATACCAAACCCAAAAAGATTGGGAAAACAAACTGGGTGCAACAAAAAGTCTGCCTGACTGGAAAACCTTTCTATCCTTTATAGAAGGTAGGTTTAATTCACTTGAAAATATTTTGGATATGAATGAAAGTTCAAAAAACTTTGCACCAACAATATCATTTCGAAAAAGCGTTCAACTATCCCATCACACACAACCAGAAAATACAAATACAAAATTTCTTTGTCGTATTTGCAAATTGCTTCATAGCACTCGTCATTGCAAAAAATTTCTTAAAATGGAGGTTAAGACCCGTACTGAAGTTGCAAAGAAAAATTCGATTTTCTCAAATTGTTTGGGGTATGATCATCATGCAATAGCACGAATCGATGCTAAAAGTGTGGACTCAAGCATCATACCTTATTGCATATTGAATCCCAAAATTTATATTAACCAAACAAATATTCAAAAACATTCCAATCAAATGCACCACAGTCAAAAGAAAATACACAAACCCATTTTGTTCAACACAATAATGAAAGTACTCAAGAGTCTCTTAATGAAACTCAACCACATTGTTCGTATGCACAACCAATCAATTATAACACTCATTTGAATCAAATGCAATCTCAGTCCTTATTAGCTACTGCACTTGTTAAAGTTTTCAAACCGACTGAGGTTCCCAAGCGACATTCATTACTGAAGACGCAGCTCAGGTTTTAAAACTTAAAAAACGAAGAACTCATGCGATGGTCAAAGGACTAGGGAATACAGAAACTGGCACTTCAAAATATGAAGTCAGTTTAACGCTTTTCTCTCTAAATAATTCTGAATTTTGTGTGGATGTTAGGGCGCTTGTATTTAACAACTTAACAAAGCCGTTGCCCACTCAGAAATTCGACTCCACTGATTTCAATCACAAATCTTTTGTTAGCAGATCCAACGTACAACATTCCAGGAAAAATTCATATGTTGATAGGTGCCGATGTATATTCGATAATCATATTGGATGGTGTTGTCAAGGGAAACACAGGAACACCTGTAGCTCAGCTGACCGAGTTAGGTTGGATTTTAACCGGAAATATTCATTTAAAAAAAAATCCAATCACCATACAGAGCCATCATACCCAACTGGATTTCCAACTGACCAAGTTTTGGGAGATCGAAGAAAATCTTGATCACAGAAGACTGACAGAAGAGGAGAAAATCTGCGAACAACATTTCATAAGTAATTCCAAGAGAAGATCAGATGGGAGATACGAGGTACGCCTTCCATTTAAAAATAACAAAAGGCCATGGTTAGGCAATTCCAAGCGTGCTGCAATGGCAAGGTTTCTACAAACATCATTATCTTCTTCATCATGCTGTTATTAAGGAGTCGAGCACTACCACCAAACTACGGGTAGTATTCGATGGATCTTGCAAGACATCAGATGGTGTTTCACTTAATGAATGTCTCATAGTAGGCCCACGGCTACAACAAGATAAAATTGACCTAGTAGCTTAATAGAGAAGATTCAAAATTGCGTTAGTTGCAGACATAAGCAAAATGTATCGACAAATTTGGATGGCTGAAGACGACACATCATTTCAAGTCATTCTATGGAGATCATCAACAAACGAACCTATTAAAAGTTATTGCTTAAAAACTGTAACATTTGGAACCGCTTCAGCCCCCTTCTTAGCTGTGCGAACTTTACAAAAGTTGGCTCAAGATGTTGAGCACATTCATCCCCATGTAGCAAAGGCCATCATGGAAGGTTTCTATGTTGATGATCTTATATATGGATCAAACAATGAAGAAGAAGCAATCACATTGCAAAAAGATATTGTGTCAACGTTACAAACAGCTGGGTTTCCTCTCAGAAAATGGGCCAGCAACTCACAAAAGGTTTTGGAAGGGATTCCCGAAAATTATAGAGAGATAAATCTTCCTCTAAATTTTGAATCAACAGATTCTATCAAAACATTAGGTATTCAGTGGCATCCTAATCAAGACAACTTCAGCTTTAAAATCAACTTACCTGAAACCTCAAACCTTACGAAGCGATCTGTTCTAGCTGATACCGCTCGTCTTTTTGACCCATTGGGATGGATATCGCCTTGCATCGTAAAGGCAAAATTGATTTTACAACAACTTTGGATTAAAAACATATCTTGGGATACACCTATACCACAAGATATAGAAAAGTCTTGGACAGATCTTCGCTGTAGTCTGAAAGGACTTTCAATAATAAAAATACCTCGTTGGATAGATTATGAAATCTCGTCCGCGGTGGAGCTGCATGGCTTAAGCGATGCCTCAGAGAAAGCTTACGCAGCAGTGATTTACATACGCGTTATACAAAATAACATTGAACATATACATTTGATAGCCTCTAAAACTAGAGTTGCTCCCGTAAAATGCATTTCATTACCACGACTTGAACTATGTGCAGCGCTTTTACTGGCTAAACTTATAGTAAGAATAGTTAAGGCCATGCAATTTGAACACATTAAAACATATGCATGGACTGACTCTATGATTACCCTTGCTTGGATTAGAGGAAGTCCATCCATACGCACAACCTTCGTTGCTAATCGCATAAGTGAAATTCAATCCCTGACAAACATTGATTCCTGGCATCACGTAGGTACAAAATATAATCCTGCAGATTTAGGATCACGAGGATCAACACCTGAAGATCTCATCAACAATGATATGTGGTGGAGAGGACCAAGTTTTCTTAAAAACTTCAATCCACAAGATTATTCATCGGAGGGTACAATTGAGACACAACAAGAAACAAAAAAGCAAACAAGAATCGATACACCTTCATTCTACAATAAAAACTTAATAACGATATAACACTTCTCATATATTGCAGCCTATTGCGTTGCAACAGACAACGACTTTTTAAACAGGGCTTCTGATTTAAGAAGATTAATTCGAAGTGTTGCAATATGGCAACGATATATAAACAACCTCAAGTTAATCATAAATCTAAAATCGCAAATAGAATCAAACAACCATCTACTCACAAATGAGGAACTAAATGTTTTTCGAGGCAAAATTAAAGGATTAAACAAGCATCCACTCACAATTGAGGAACTAAAGTCATCTCGCAGCAAAATTATCAAACTAGTACAGAATGAACTATTTTCAGAAGAAATAAGGGCCTTAAAAGAAATAAGGTCTGTACCGAAAGGTAGTGGAATTTTGAATTTGACTCCCTTTCTTGATACCGACGGCATTTTACGTGTTGGAGGCCGACTTCAAAACTCTTATCTTCCTTACAGACAGCGTCATCCAATCATTTTAAGGGATCAACATCATTTCTCTAGACTGATTGCATGTGATGCTCATCAACATAGTCTACATGGAGGACAACAACTTATGATTGCAGATATTCGAAATTATTATTGGATTACTGACATTAAAAGATTAGTAAAATCCACCATACACAAAATGTGTAAGATGCCATAGGCACAATGCTAAAATGCAAACTCAGCTTATGGGAAGCCTTCCTACTGAACGTGTTACAATCACAAGACCCTTCACAAATACTGGTGTCGACTATGCCGGACCTGTCGAGGTTAAAATGTGGGAGAAGAGGTGCAACAAATTCACGAAAGGGTATATTGCCGTGTTTATTTGCCTATCTACAAAGGCAATCCATCTAGAGTTAGTAAGTGATTTAACCGCAGCAGCATTTATTACCGCTTACAGAAGATTTGTAGCCAGGCGAGGAATATGCACCAACTTATTTAGTGGTTGTGGAACCAATTTCAAGGGTGCAAACAATGACCTTAAAAGAGATAGCAAGTTTATAACCGCTGAATGGACATCCACTGTCTCAAAAACTCTGGCTTCACTCAATACTACTTGGCATTTTAATCCTCCACTATCTCCTCACTTTGGTGGGTTGTGGGAGGCAGGTGTCAAATCCCTGAAACACCATCTAAAAAGAACGATGGGTAATGCAAAACTGACATTTGAACAATACGCAACTCTATTAACTCAAATAGAGGCATGTCTCAATTCACGGCCTCTTTGTCCAATGTCAGATGACATGGACATCCAAATGATCTTACTGTTTTGACACCTGGGCACTTCCTTATAGGAGGCCCACTAAACTTAATACCTGACAGAAACTATTCAGGGAAAATCATAAACAACTTGGATAAATATAAATACATTCAAAAAATTACACAAGATTTTTGGAAGCACTGGAGCACGAGCTATCTCCACTTGCTCCAACAACGACCAAAGTGGCTACAACAGAAACCCAACATCAATATTGGAGATATTGTCATAGTTAAGGACGACAATTTGCCACCGTCATTATGGTCACTCGCTCGTGTGCTCGAATTGCACCCCGGAAATGATGGTCTAACGCGCGTAGCGACTATTAAAACCGAACGGTCTATGTTCAAACGACCTATAACAAAACTATCCCCTTTACCGGTAACAAATCCATCGAATTAAAATATATTAAAAATTAACAATAATACTTATGAACTTTTCTCCGCACGAAGTGAATTATTAAAGCAAACTTTCCTAAAAAAAAAAAAAAAAAATGCGCTCTTTACCACGTTATAAAAGACTCAACCACTTTATTAAATTATTATTTTTTGTATTTAACTTATTATTGTTTTCACTCAATGAAACACTAATTTTGAAAAACAATTTAGGTTATTTGTCCATGCACATTTGACAGATGATTAAAACACTAGCTCCAACAAGGATTTACATTCTCAGCAGCTAGTCAAATAAATTCTTTCTTTCGTTTAAGGAGCATAAATATTAAATAATTAAACTAATTTCCATAAAACATAATTTTATTTCACTAAACTAAACCACAACACGAAATCAACACGCTAAAATATAATCACAAACTGTCAAATGTGCAGACTTAATTTATAGGCTCTCTCTTTCTCTTTCATTATATTAAACATAGCTCTATTTCCTTATTAATTTATTTATATCTATATTTGTTGCTAGTCAGAAAGACAAACTGTATTCAATTTAATGTATCTGTTTCATCTTACAAAACATAGAATAACAACTACATACAAATATTAGTCTAATGTATACGTTAAAATAAGAATTATGCTTCCAGTCTGCAAGAACTGAGATAGGTCGATAACCTTTGAAATACATAACTACTTCACAGCTGACATTCATGTAACTTTGAACACCGAGGTGTAAAGTTTTTATACACCTGTTGAATTATTACTATTCTTTTGATATTGCAATAAAGTGGTTGAGTCTTTTATAACGTGGTAAAGAGCGCATTTTTTTTTTATTCAATTTTCTTGGGGTACTACAACTTAAAGTACCAAATACATTGAATTTTAAAAATTAAATTTCAACAAACTAAATTATATTTCGTGGGACAACTCTTGCCCTGAAACAGTAAATATTGTCGTTATTTTCAAATAAATTCAATTCAATTGTCTTTTTTATTAAATTGACCTTTTCTTCTAAAAACGGGTTGATACAACCCCCTCCCATAGTCAAAAATACTTCTTTCAACTCTCCCTATAGGAATACTACGTTACTATTTTGGGGTGCCAAAGTTATTCCACTCTACCTGAAATGTGTAAGGATAGTAAAGAATAAAGATCAGGTAAATACCAAACAAATTATAAAAAAAGTGTTTTAGCTTTAAAAAAACACAAAGCACATTATTGTAATTGTTTCCGTTATTTTAGATATATTATTTCCAATGCAAATGTTTTTTTTTAAGAAAATTTCCCCTCCTGCCTAAAGGGGGAAGGTAGAACCTTCTGCCGTACTAAATGATGTTTGTAAATTTAGTCTTTCTATTGGAATCTGTTATTTTTTTTCGGCGCAAAAGTTGTTCTTGCCAAGAAAGCAAACTTAAGTAAATACAAAAATAACCTACATTTAAAAACATCATACAAAAAAAAAATACTCAAAATATGTATTGCTTAAAAAAAATTATTATTAAAAATTCAAACAAAAAAGTTATTCGAAAATATTTCAATGTGAATCGCAAGAAAAATGAAGCGATCACAAACAAATAACTTTTTTACTGAATTATCTTCTTTGATTCAGAAACGGAAATTGAAAAAATAATCGCTTTTGATTCAGCGTCTCCGAAACCGTGCAGTCAATAATTCAAGATTTTATGCCAGATTTTATATTGTTTTTTCTAATTATTTTTTCAATAAAAGCCAACAAAAATAAAAAACCCAACGAGGGATATAAAATTGAATATATCACAACCCGCCATACAAATATTTTCAGTACAAAAATTTATATGAGATGCGACTTCTTGGTAATTCTATATTCTTTGATAGTACTATAGCAGTTCATATAAAGTAGCCGGTTTGCTATCCAGACCAATCAACATCTCTAATGGACTCCGACAAGGGGATGTTCTGGCTTGCATCCTCTTCAACCTGGCGTTGGAGAAAGCAATCCGTGACTCTGGCACGTCAACAAGAGGGACTATCGTCACCAAGTCCAGCCAGATACTAGCTTACGCAGACGACATCGACATCATCGGCAGAAGCCAACAAGCTGTACAAGACTCCCTTACCCAGGTCGAGCAAGCGGCAAAATGCCTGGGGCTGCACATAAATGAAGGGAAGACTAATTACATGGCGCAACGTCTGCGAGATATGTTGATACAACCATCAGGGTAGCGGAGCACGAACTTGAAGTAGTGCAGTCCTTTAACTATCGCGGGCGGCTGCTGAAATCCAACAAAACCTACTATAGTCTGTCAAGGCTCTTTAAATCCAGAAACCTTACCATAAAAACCAAGCTGCTGCTGTACAAGACTATGGTCTTACTAGTACTCACATACGGATCCGAGACTTGGGTGCTTACAAAAAGGCACTCTGATCTCTTATCCGCGTTCAAGAGAAAAGTCTTACGGAGAATTGTTGGCCCCGTGTGTGAGGAAGGACGATTTCGGAGAAGATACAATCATAAATTGTATGAAATCTATCTCGAAGCAGATGTTGTTGAAAAAATAAAGCTCGGTAGACTCCGGTGGGCTGGACACCTAGCTCGCATGAGCGAAGAGGAACCAACTCGGAAAGTCTTTTGCGGTCCTTTTTATGGTAGAAGACAACGTGGCAGACCTTGCTAACGTTGGAAGGATGGCGTAGACCAGGACGCCCGAAGCCTTAGGGTGCGCAATTGGATGGCGTCGGCCAGCAATCGGGATGTATGGAAGAATTTGTTGAGGGAGGCTCGGACCGGATCCCGGTTGTTGCGCCGATGATGATGATGAATTCTAACTTCATCTACTAGTGTCCTCATTAAGGTTATTTCTGACATTATTTCTGTGTTTTCGTCTAAATTTAGTGTAGTAAAATCATACTTTAAGTTTTCTACACTTGATTCTCTTTCTAATTCTGCTATTATTTCATTAATGTAAATAATGTTTGTCATGTGGAATAACGTTCCATATTCTTTATAAACTGCTGTATTACCATTTTCTATAAGTAAATATTCACTCCTAGAATAATCTATTATATCTGATCGTATGAAAATAATATGTCTTATTGTTAAAAAAAAAAAAATAAGTTTTATGAAGTTTTATGAATCTACGATTTAATATTATCTTTATGTATTTTACCTTTATTAGTTAATATTTGATCTTTTTTTATCATCTATTACTTTGGTACGCTTAAATCTCTTTTTTAATTTATTTCTTCCAGTACCGTGGTTTTTCACATAAACTATTTTATTTTTCTGGAAATCTCTACTTTCACGATTTTCGTTATGTGTCTCTTCCTAAGATTGTGTTTTACCTTGTTAAAAAACCACTTACTGGGGTTTCAGGCCTGTGCCAGAGTGAATGGTTTCGTTATATTTAAGTGCTGCTTCTAGCACTGGCTGTTATTACGTTATATTCTGCTTTAATACAGCGTTTAATTTCGATTAATGTACTATGAGTACGTTCTACTTGTCCGTTTGTCGTAGAATGTCAACAAGAGGGACTATCGTCACCAAGTCCAGCCAGATACTAGCTTACGCAGACGACATCGACATCATCGGCAGAAGCCAACAAGCTGTACAAGACTCCCTTACCCAGGTCGAGCAAGCGGCAAAATGCCTGGGGCTGCACATAAATGAAGGGAAGACTAATTACATGGCGCAACGTCTGCGAGATATGTTGATACAACCATCAGGGTAGCGGAGCACGAACTTGAAGTAGTGCAGTCCTTTAACTATCGCGGGCGGCTGCTGAAATCCAACAAAACCTACTATAGTCTGTCAAGGCTCTTTAAATCCAGAAACCTTACCATAAAAACCAAGCTGCTGCTGTACAAGACTATGGTCTTACTAGTACTCACATACGGATCCGAGACTTGGGTGCTTACAAAAAGGCACTCTGATCTCTTATCCGCGTTCAAGAGAAAAGTCTTACGGAGAATTGTTGGCCCCGTGTGTGAGGAAGGACGATTTCGGAGAAGATACAATCATAAATTGTATGAAATCTATCTCGAAGCAGATGTTGTTGAAAAAATAAAGCTCGGTAGACTCCGGTGGGCTGGACACCTAGCTCGCATGAGCGAAGAGGAACCAACTCGGAAAGTCTTTTGCGGTCCTTTTTATGGTAGAAGACAACGTGGCAGACCTTGCTAACGTTGGAAGGATGGCGTAGACCAGGACGCCCGAAGCCTTAGGGTGCGCAATTGGATGGCGTCGGCCAGCAATCGGGATGTATGGAAGAATTTGTTGAGGGAGGCTCGGACCGGATCCCGGTTGTTGCGCCGATGATGATGATGAATTCTAACTTCATCTACTAGTGTCCTCATTAAGGTTATTTCTGACATTATTTCTGTGTTTTCGTCTAAATTTAGTGTAGTAAAATCATACTTTAAGTTTTCTACACTTGATTCTCTTTCTAATTCTGCTATTATTTCATTAATGTAAATAATGTTTGTCATGTGGAATAACGTTCCATATTCTTTATAAACTGCTGTATTACCATTTTCTATAAGTAAATATTCACTCCTAGAATAATCTATTATATCTGATCGTATGAAAATAATATGTCTTATTGTTAAAAAAAAAAAAATAAGTTTTATGAAGTTTTATGAATCTACGATTTAATATTATCTTTATGTATTTTACCTTTATTAGTTAATATTTGATCTTTTTTTATCATCTATTACTTTGGTACGCTTAAATCTCTTTTTTAATTTATTTCTTCCAGTACCGTTATTTTTCACATAAACTATTTTATTTTTCTGGAAATCTCTACTTTCACGATTTTCGTTATGTGTCTCTTCCTAAGATTGTGTTTTACCTTGTTAAAAAACCACTTACTGGGGTTTCAGGCCTGTGCCAGAGTGAATGGTTTCGTTATATTTAAGTGCTGCTTCTAGCACTGGCTGTTATTACGTTATATTCTGCTTTAATACAGCGTTTAATTTCGATTAATGTACTATGAGTACGTTCTACTTGTCCGTTTGTCGTAGAATGGCTAACTGGTACATAACATATTTCAATGTTCTTTCTTTCCAAAGTATTTTTAAAGAACACGGATTTGAAAACGGATTCGTTATCGCATATAACGTTTTTTGCGTAAGGAAAAATATTTAAATTTTTTAATAATTCGAGTTCGATACCAACTTTAGATTCAAGGGGATGTACGACTAAGAACTTTGAATAACTATCTACAACCGTAAGGTATATTTCTTTGCTTGCATAAAAAATATCTATATGTAGCTGTTCACCTTCTTTTTCTGGTATCGGTTTGGTTCCTATAGGCACTTTTACTGGCTTACGATCGTATTTGTTTTCGTTGCAAACAACACAGGTATTTGTATATGAAGAAATTTGTTTCTTCATGTTTGGCCAGTAGTATATTGTTTTTATTTGGTTATAATTTGCAATAGTTCCCCTGTGTGCTCTTTTGTGTGTGTGTGATTATGTTCAATTGGTCTTCTTTGTTCGGTACATCCTGTGCATATATTTTAGATCGTAAAAATTTATTACTAAATGTGTCGAGAAGTTTACTTTTAACTTCGTATAGGTCTTCGTCTGAAGCATAGATGCAGAGTGTGCCTGGAACTATATTATATTTTTTAAATAGATTGATGACCTGATCAGTGTTTGTATATGTTATTGTATACTTCTTTAGTTTATTAAAACAAGTCTCAATACTGTCTGAACTTATATTCGCTTTATTTAATATTATCTGTTGCTTAAAACAATTAACAGGCAAGGACGTTGTCTCTATTTGTATGTTATCACTGCTTTCAGCGGAATGAATAGTTTGACTTGAATTTGTAAGATTATTTAGGTTTTGTCGGCTTAGCGCATCCACGACAACGTTATCTTTACCTGGTTTGTATATAATTTTTGGCGCATATTCTTCAATTATAGCATGCCAAGGCTTCATTTTTATATAAGGGTTTCTTTTTGATACTGAGTACGTAAGTGGTTGATGATCAGTATGTATTTCTAGGATTGCAACTCCGTACAAATAATTTCTTAAATTCTTTAGAGCATATACTATAGCGAAAAGTTCTTTTTCGTTTGTTGCATAATTTTTCTCTGTTTTATTCAGCGTTTTCGAAATGAATATAATTGGTTTATCGTCTTGTGACAAAACTCCTCCGATTGCATAATTACTGGCATCAGTAGTTAATATAAATTTTTTCTGAAAATCTGGTTGTGTTAACCTTACATTCTCGATTAAATATTTTTTAAGTTTATTAAATGCTTTTCTACCCTCCTCGCCAATGTTTATATTACATTTATTGCTCTGGTTTTTCGATATCTTTCCATTTTCACCATTTAAATGAATTGTTAAGGGTTTAGTTATCTGAGCATAGTTTTTTATAAATTTACGATAGTACCCTGTCACACCTAAGAAGCTTCTTAATTGCCTAAGAGTTTCTGGTTCTGGATATTCTTTAATTGTGGTGATTTTCTTAGGATCAGTAGTGATTATATTCTCACTGATAACATATCCCAAAAATTCTAACTCTTTGATAAAATTTTGATTTTTCTAAAGATATTTTCATGTTTGCTTCTTTTAATATTTTTATTATTTCGTTTAGGTGATGAGTATTTTCTTCAATATTTTTTGAAAAAAACTATAATGTCGTCAATGTATAAATGACAGAATTTTCCGATGCATGGCTTAAGGATATCATCCATGGCTCTTTGGAATATAGAAGGTGCGTTCTTTAGACCAAAAGGCAAGCGTATATATTCGTATTTACCATTATTCACGGAAAATGATGTCTTTTGAATATCAGATTCTTTCATTAATATCTGATGAAATCCACTTTCCAAATCTATCGTTGAAAAGTATTTAGATTTACCCAAATTGCTTAAAATAACATTTGTGTCTGCGATTGGATATTTGTCCCATGGTAATGGTTCGCCATCCATGAACATCCTTTCTGCTGTATTATTGTATATCAATAAATTTCTTTCCAAATTTAAATTTATATGTGCACTTCGCAAAAAATTGTAACCTATCAAGCAATCTGCTTCTAGGTTCTCAATTTCGTAAAATCGAACCATTCTATCAAAAATATATACTTATTTCATAATAATACTTAATAATTGTGAATCCATTTACGGTTTTTGCTCTTTTATTAATTTCCAAAGTTTTCCTATCACTAAATATTTTTGGAGACGTGTAACAAGATGTTGCTCCAGTGTCTATTAATATTTTTAACCATTTGTTATTTATTCTTCTGTATATGTGGGGTAATCCCACGTTCCGTCTAAAAAATTATTCTCTGGGATGTTGTTTATCCTTAATTTTGTTTGGTGGTTGGGAGCTTAATTGAACACTTTGTTCTCTTTCTCTTTTAAAATTCTCATTCTGATTATTATTATGATGGTAATTTCTATTAAAATTCCTGTTTTGATTAAATTGATTGTTAGTATTCCTAAATGGATTATTCTGATTATTATGTACTTGTCTAAACCTTTGCATTTCCTGTTGGGGTTTTTGTTGGTATCTTAATGTATTACTGTTTGTTTCGTCTCTAATATTATTTCTTTGATTGTATTGATTCAGAAATCTACTTCTAGTTTTGTTGCTTTCTAAATCTTGAGCCTGAGCTAATGCATTGGGCAAATCTTCAGGTTTCATACTAAATACTGTATCAGACATTGGCTGATGAAGACCATTTATAAATGCTATTAATGCATTTTTCCTATATGATTCATTGAATTTCTCAGTGGTTTCACTGTATGTACCATACGTCATTATAACTTTATTTATTATCAATGTCAATTTTTCTGTAACTTCATTATAGACTTCTATTAACGTTTTTTTGCCCTGTGTTATCATACTTAATTCATGATTTAAAACATGTATTGGTCTTTTATCCGCGTAGGCGAAATCTAATCTACTTAAAATGGCTTCAAGGTTTAGTACCGTACCATGACGAATTTGCATGACCAACTATTTTATTTCTCATTATGCTTAATGCAGCAAAATATCGTTTACTACAAGGAGTGTACAGACTCATACTATTTTGACAAGCTTCTCGCCAACTCACATATCCCTCATTGCTACTTTCAAAAGTTGGTAGACTTTTAATAACATCAAGACTTTCATTGTCTGGTATTTGTGGATCTATCGTTTGTTTTTTATAGTCTATTACATTATTTGGAACTGTTAAATTTTCTATTTTTTTTTGTTAATTCATCTATCTGATTTTGCTGCTGAGCAGTAGCCTGTTCAACAGATAATTCAATTATTTGTTTTATATCTACAGTTGTAGTTGTCATTTTAACAATTTTAGTTTCACTTCTTAAAAATAATTTCTTACGATAGTCTTACGATAATTTCCTCTGCTTCTCAGAATGCTGTTCTCCAATCTGTTACTGGATACTGGCTTTATAGAGCGAACGGGAATCACTTTGCTGGTTTCTTCCTTTTAGTTCACAATTGTTCACACTTTCAGGATACTTTGTTTTTCTCCTATTAATAAGCTGATAGCTTCAATTTCACTTTGAAAGTTTTTTTTTAAGCCTTAATTGTATCTACAAATACTTATGTAGATTTGACTATTTTATTCACTTTCACTTTTTACGTTAATAATGAGCTATCCCGGTTGAGCCCCAATTATATTTATTTGTAGCGATAAAAAAGTTATTTCAAAAAAATGTATTTTTAAATATAAACTTTATTTTTCACTTAATAAATTAAATATTTTTAGACAATAGTTCTTACATAGTTTCTTACATACTACTCGGCAACTACTCGAAACTCCTTCTGCGTTGTGTTTATTTATATTCTTGTCCTGATGAGTTTGTTTTCTTGTCTTCAGGGTTTTTGGTTGTGTTGGTTAATTACTTTTTTTATCTTACTTTGTATTTATCATCTTGTTTGGTTGATCATAAAATATCTGTTTGTTATCTTTTTACCCGTGGTAATCTTTACTATAGGATGCTTGTTTATTTGGATGCTTGTAAATTAGTACATTAGCGATCCTATTTATTTTATTGTTTCCTCTTATTTCTGTTTGAGGTACAGTTGAGTGTTTATAACTCGCGCGATGGCGGATAGACTCATTCGGGTCTTCTTCGATACCCATTATTTTGGTAATAAATTTGCACAATTTGCAAACTTGTTCTGGAGTAAGTCTAATCGTTATGAAATGGCAAACCAAACTAAGAATAAATCAAGTGAGAGCTGTCAAAAAGACCAACTCCGAAAGAAGTATTGCCAGATTGAAAACCACACGTCTATTAAAATAAAAAAAAAAATTTAATATACAAATTTATTCATTTTTTTTAATTAGTTTAAGAGTTTTCTCGGAAAAAATAAGTATGCATATATATATATATATATATATATATATATATATATATATATATATATATAAGTTCATATACAATGTTATGAACGAGAACTGGTTCTTAAATACGTATTTTTATACATTCATATGTACGTACATATGTACGTCATTGACCTGACATTTGATTTGAATTCTTTAGGATTTTCAAGTTTTTTACGAGCACTGGTACATACTTATGTACATACACATTTGTCATATGTACATATATGTAGGTACATAAATACATATATCATTGACCAGACTTTAGATTCAAATTCTTTAGGATTTTCAATTTTTGTTTACTATTATGAAGGTTGACGTTTTGAAAAAAAAAACACATACATAGTTAAGTTCGTCCTGGAAGAGGACATTAAAAAAAACGCGAACGCCAGCCAAGAGGCTGGCCTAACTGTTCGACTTACTATTAAAAACTTCTTATTTGATTTAATATATTATTTATTAAGTAATTATTAGGTGAGATAACCGATTCAAATCACAGTCGGAATAAGACTGCCTTCTTAAAACTAATTTCATTATTAAAAGCTGTCCCACGATGAAATGCTGCGTCAGCGACCTTCAAAATTCCCGTGCAATTTACCCCAATGCACTGTTATATGATATCCAGAAATCGTGGGAATGGATAGCAAGTTCTAGCATGATTTGCAGTTTCAGCAAATCATATCCAAGCGTGTGCAAATGCATTCTGATGTAATGTTGCAGCGTGTGCAGAATACATTGTTCTAACTCCTCCCCCTTCAAAAATCTACGTCCCGTAGAGTATGTTTTATGAAATTTGTAGGTTGGACAAGGATCCTTTATCTGAAGTGGGAGGACCAAAGGTTTGTATGTTCAGAGTTGGAATGTTAATTTATTTACTAGTTTTGTGCCAAAAAAAAAAAATACAACTGCTATGAGGAGGATTATTAAACCATCAAATAAGTTGGATGCCTTTATATCGTCCTTGAGCTTTCCAAGGCGTTTAATATTTTCTAGGCTTATGTTATGAATGTATCCGATATCAACCTTATTTTTTTTTTTTTTTTTTTTATAATTAACGCGCGCACAAGGGATTATGTGTTTCCCTTTTAATGTAGAACACACTGCGCGGGTATTACGAAGATGGGGAGGGGAGAGATAGGAGGTGCCGATTAACATTGGTTTTGAATGTTTGTAGATCAAAATGGCAAGGGAAACTCCCGCCGGGTAATCTTTTCCAAATTCGTGTCGTTCGGCTAAAAAAAGAATCCCTATATTTCACGGTACGTCCGAAATTAGGCTCAAGGGTGAACTGATGAGCATTCCCTGCGAGACGATTATTACGGGAGAAACTTTTAAGGGGAGGAATGCAACTGGCTACTTCGACTGAACATTTTTTGTAAAAGAAACGATAAAATAAGGAAAGACATGAAACATTGCGTCGGTGTTCGAGTGGGGCAATTGTTTCATCGGCAGTTCTATTTCCTATCAATCTTAACGCTCGATTTTGTATTCTATCAAGCAGGTGAAGCGATGTTGGCGAAGCACCGTTGCAATTGTACGTCCGAAGGCGAAGGACGTGAATTATCGAACGAATATGAAAAGCTGAGGGTAGAGTCGTCAGCAAAACAGTTAAGTGGATTAGAAGTAACAGACAGAAGATCATTTATAAAAATCAAGAAAAGAGTCCGAGACAGAAGAGAGCCCTGGGGCACACCAGCATTTATTTTGTGCGAATCAGACTTGAATCCGTTCAATACAATTTGTATTGAACGGTCAAGAAGATAGCTTCTAATCCAACGAACAAGTGTATCATCGATCACAAAAGCACGCATTTTCGATAAAAGAGCTTCATGCCAATCTCTGTCAAATGTCTTGGAGATATCAAGAGCAATAATCTTACTTTCACCAAAGCGATGTAAAGATTTGTTCCACTGTTCGGTGAGATATGCCATCAGATCACCAGTGGAACGGTTGCTGCGGAAGCCGTACTGACGGTCATGGAGAAGCTTTCGATCTTCGAGATATTCCTTAAGCTGACGGTTAATCGGTGTTTCCATGACCTTAGAAAGAAGGGATGTCAGTGCTATGGGTCGGTAGGAGGAGGGAGAGGATGGGTCACCATTCTTAGGGACAGGCTAGACAAATGCTGTTTTCCATCTTCCAGGAAAGATTCCAGAAGAGTAGGAGCGATGGAAAAGCTTACGCAGTGGCTTTGCCAGTGTGGAAGAACACCTCTTCAGGAGAATCGGGGGTATACCATCCGGGCCAGCGGATTTGTGTATATCGAGATCTTTGAGAACTCTTGCTACTGTACGAGTGCGGAAAAAATCTGTCCCATGGAAAAATTTACATTGTCAAGTACAGGAGGGGCAACGTTGCTATGCGGCAGCGAAATTGGCGGCGAGTAAGTTTGCCTTCGCTGAAGAATAAACAATTGGTTTGTTATTGTCGATGAGCGTTGGAACCGAAGATGTTGAGGAGTTTTTAATTTTTTTTACAAATGACCAAACATTTTTACTGCCTTTAGGACACTGCAGTTTTTTTTGCCGTAATTTTTGGTCATGCAAAAATTTGGTTCTTTCACTAACGGAGTTGCAAGAGTTCCTTGCTTGTGTTTGCTTTTTCCGATTTTCCTCTGTAGGGTTGGCTTTGTAGGATCGGAAACTTACTTCTTTGAGCCTGATAGCTTCTTTACACTCAGAATTAAACCAGGACTTCTCTTTAGGCTTGATGCTTACTCTGTTAGGAATAAAAGCACGCATCCCTAGAAGAATCACATTTGTTATCATTTCAGCACTGGCATCAATGTCACTATCGAGGAAGCATAGTGACCAGTTAAAGTTTCGGAAACAAGTATTCAGGCCGTCCCAGTTGTATTGCCAAAGGGTCCTGGTGGGAAGTTTTTCTTTAACTGGATGGGTGGGGGATGAGAAATTAGCTGAAATGATACAATGGTCTGAAGTGCCAAATGGAGAAGTTACACTAATGGTATATTTATCAGGGTGAGAAGTAAGAAACAAGTCAAGAGTATGGGCGGCTTGCCCAGCAACATCCGGTATACGCGTTGGCACATCGATCAGTTGGGTAAGATGATGTAACCCGGCAAAGAGCTCGACATACCTTCCTTTGGGTGTTGTCTGACCAGAATAGCGGAGCTGAATTACATAAGTTCCATTCAACAAACTCGTGACGTTGTTTGAGGTTAATCTACCTTTGAAATTTGTCAGTAAGATAGTGTCATCTCTGACTAGTTCGACAATTTCCTCATTATTGGTGCGAAAGTCACAATTTGCGTTTCCGCCCTTAAGCAATTTAGCTATACATCCATTCTCGGGAATCTTCTGCAGTGCTTGCTCCTCGCATATGGTGGAATCGCTAATGCTTAAGCAATGACCAATTACTCCAAAGGTTTCAAAGTGATTTATAAGGACTGTCTTGAATTTCAAGTCCACTTGTTGATTCTCGCTTATTGCAGCTCTTGTAGGATTAAGTTGTACTCGGATGCCCTCACTTTTGGCAAAGAAAGGACGTACAATAACATTGTGTTATTAGTGAAAACTGAAGGTTTGCCATATTCTATAGCTTGGATTTCGTTTTCGTACGGCAACGTTTCCATCTCGCTTATGATCCTATTTATTTCATCCTTATCCAGCAGATTCGTGTTAACTATTCCATTCCTTGCCATTTGACATGCTCGGATGAGCTCATTGACTTCGTCCTTTACTATAAGGATTTGATGAAGAATATCTTGTTCAATTCTTCCTGCATCTGTTCTTTCAATTTGGTTGTTGAACTTGCTGATTATCCAATTCATCTTTTCAGTGATGTTTCATGTAACACGAATTAATGCTTCGTTAACTCTATACTGATGATTATTATCTTCTATTATCTCTTCTTGCCTTTGAAGGATTTTATTCCAATCCCCAGCATCGGGATTCCCAGCTACCCATTTCCACGCTGAACCAATCCAATCAATAGATCTTGTTCTCCTATGAGTACTGCTTCTTAGCAAAACTAAGCGGTCGCTTATTTGATGCAGATGGAAATCAAAGATAGACTTCCTTTCGTCTTCTTTTATATTTTCATTCACAACTTTGGTTATGTCGTCCAGTAATTTTTGGAACTTCACTTAATCAATGACGTGAACTAATTTAAAATACCCGTCGATTATTCGGCCGTGTCCATCTTTAATTGGTGCTTCATAATTAAAAAAATGGAAACCTTGCGCCACAGCCAAGAGAAAAAGCCTGTGGGATAGGTTAGTATGCTTTAGAGTACGAATAGGTTAATCATGTTTAAAAAGGTAAACGCATTGTATGAATGTGATGCAAGAGTGGAATTATATTAAAAAAAAGAAGTATAGTTCTGATTTTCAATGTTAATTATGTGCATAATGTTTTATTAAATATTACTTTTGTTATTTTTTTCTTATCTATATAATCTAAGTAATCTAATACAAGATTTCGTATTAATTAAGGTTAAACGTTTGATTAGCTTATCCTTTATAAAGTTGGTAGTAAAGGTTAAGCAGTTTTGTTAATCTGTCTTTTCTATAACATCAATGTAAAAATGTTCAGTTGATTAAGATTAAGCATTTTATTAACTTGTCTTGTATATTAAGTTAATCAAAAATCTTTGTTACTTATCCTATATTAAATTATACAAAATTAAAAAGTTAAGTATATATATATATATGTTATCCGGCTGCAATGCAGCGCTTCAACTCCTTCTGGAGCATAGGGCAGCATTTTTCCTGTTGCTGATTCGTTATTTGTGACGTCACGATCGTCATTTGTACATGAAATTTGCCGCACCCCCAAATCCGATGTGCGGTTTACTACAGCCAGGGCCGTAGGCGGATTCACCAAAGTATGGTTACCCCTTGGGGAATCATTTCCATTCGTTGTCATCTTTCATGCAAAAATATATTTTCGTCCCGCCGCTTAGTGTTTTCCTGGATAAGGTTAATAACACGCTCAAGCCAGGAGTTCGACAGGCACCACCAGCCCTTTGGATGGTCGAACACATGCATAAAACAAGGCCGCCCACTGTGGGAAAACAGACGCCTTTTGTAGCCGCCCACAATGGGTACAGACGCTACTTGCTGCTACCGTTGGCCAACTTTAAATAGGCTCATCCGCCACCAGACTAACATGCCGTTGACCGCAATCTACAGTTCTTCCGCCTTTAGGGAGATTTTCTTCAACCCAAGGACAAGTCCGTGCCCTAACCAGCAAAGCTGAGTTGGCTGCTTATTCCGGCAGCTGTTCGGTCCCCTTGTGCGTAAGCGTTACCCGCTCTCTACCGCGAGGAGGTGCACATAGGGATTTTCCTTTCATTGAGCCTAGGGCCACCGAAGTGGCGTTACCTAGAGCCCTCCAGTACTTTTAGAGAGCAAAAAGTTAAGTAGCAGTTGGAATAATTTTTATTTTAAATGTTGTATCTGTACGTGTGCAGTGCAGTGCATATCCCCCTTTTTTTTTTTTTTTTTTTTTTTTTTTATTATTTTCTATTTACGTTTTTGATATGGGCTTTATGAACTTTGCGGCCCGTGGATGTTGTGACAGTCACTTTATTGTCTTTTTCCACAAATTCCTTTCGGAATAGTGGTTTATTTTTACCTTGAATTTTCTTAAAGGCTGTATAAATGACTTCACCTTTCTTGAAATTGCTCTTTAGTTTCCTTTGCGTTCCGATGAGCTCGTCTGTGTTCTTTACCGATGAGATGCCATATCTTCTTCCATCCGTAACTTCTTCTACCACTCGTTGCGTAAACCCTTTGCAACAATTCCATGCAAAGCTCTGGAATTTTGATGCCGTTCAGGATGTTTGGTTGTAGTCGAGCCTTCAGAACAGCCGTTAAAGTATCTTCATCCAGATACTTGACCAAAAAATGGTGCCTAGAATAACCGGGGTGCGGTTCTTCATAGGCTTCGAAATCTTTTGGCACGTTGATGATAATTTGATTTCGGAAAACGTTTAGCGGGACTTCGACATGGGGGATGAGGTCAAAGGCGTCTTGTATAGAACTAGACAGTTTCATCAGCTGTTATAGTTGACTTATTGCTTTCACTTGCGGTTTCCGTTGAGGAATCTGCCTCTGCTGAATTAATTGCGTTATCAGTTGAGGAATTGCTGGCCGTTTCAGTTGTTGACCCATAGCATTTACCTTTTGAGTTTTGTCCTCTCTCAGCCTGCGCTGAGCTAGGTAAGTGGTTAACTTGGGTCTTAAGTCTAGAGAGAGAATCGGCTACTAAGTTTGATTTACCAGGTTTATAAATCAACTCGTAGTTGTACTCTTCTATACGAGCCTTCCATCTTTTCAATTTAGCGTTATAGTTTCTATTTCCCATAGTGAAATTCAATGGCTGATGGTCTGTATATATGCGGATTTTCTTCGCTCCATAGAGATACGAACGCAAGTTGTCGAGTGCCCAGACTATTGCCAGCATTTCCTTTTCATTTGTTGCATAGCTCTCTTCAGTCGCGTTGAGCGACCTTGAAATATATGCAATATGCTTGTCTAATCCTGATAGGTCTTGGGACATAACGGCTCCAATGGCATAGTCTGAAGCATCTGTAGTCAAATTAAATGCTTTTTGGAAATCTGGGAAGGCTAAGACTTTGGATGATGCTAATAGGTTCTTAAGATCATCAAAAGCTTGCATGGTTTTGCTATCCAATTCAATCGGGACGCGCCTTGATTGGTTCGCCTTAATTTGTGCGTTTTCACCCCTCGTTAGATTAGTAAGAGGCTTCGCAACCTTAGCGTAGTAACGAATGAATTTCCTATAATAGGATGTGAGACCCAAAAAGTTTTTCAATTCCTTAAGATTCTCAGTAGGCAACAGTTTTTGGATTGCATCAACTTTCTTCGGATCAGCCCGAATGCCATCGGGGGTGATGACGTATCTTAGAAATTCGACTTCGGTTTTTAAGAAGTGGGTCTTTTCTAAATTAACTTTAAGATTCACTTCTTGCAACCTGGACAGGATTATCTCTATATTCTTCAAGGTTTCGTCTATGTCTTTACCGAAAATGACGATATCGTCAATGTATACATAGCATATCTTACCTATGTATTCCTTTAGTACATCGTCTATCATTCTTTGGAAGATAGCCGGTGCATTCTTTAGACCGAATGGAAGTCGAAGCCATTCGTATTTTCCATTCAATGTTGAAAATGCGGTTTTTGGTATATCGGATTCCTTCATTGGTATTTGATGGAACCCAGATGTTAGATCTAGTGAAGTGAAATATTTGGCCTCTCCCAAGCTGGCGAGCGTCGAATTGATATCCGGAATAGGAATTGCGTCTGAAATGGTGACAGCATTCAGTCGCTTATAGTCAATAAACATCCGGTATTGGAGCTCCCCATTGGGTTTCGGTTTTTTTGGCATCACCCAAATTGGAGAGTTGTAAGGGCTTTTGGAAGGACGAATGATACCTTCCATTAAAAGCGCTTTTATCTCTTTTTCTACGTCTTCTCTTATACAAGAAGGGTATGGGTAACTTTTACTATATATTGGCTCGTCAGTACTGGTTTTAATCTCAGCTCTAACTGTGGTTTGTACCATTTCATTAGCACTGAGAGGGCCAAAAACGACACTATATTTTTGAATCAAATTAGTAAGTTTAGACTTGACGTTTTTGGAGAGGTTCTCATTGAGAAGATAGTTAATTTCTGCTGATATTTTGTTCTTAAGAGGTAGCTTGATATTTTTTGATAATGACAGAATATTCTTTTTTCTATCGATTACCGCTTCAAGCTGTTTCAAAGAGTCATCTCCAATGATGTCATCAAAGGATTTTAAGCCAGGAAGAACATAAAACGTTAAGATTGTTTTATTTCCAAGCTTCTCAAAGAATTTCCCCGTTACTTTTTCAGTTATGTTAAGGTAACCGGCCGCTGAACTTACAATGAAGGGTTGAGCTAATTTGGTGGTTTTTTGCGGCACATGTGGGGCAATAAAGTTTTTGTTAGCCCCAGTGTCTACGAGGAAGCTCAACACATTTTTGTCCTTTGTTATATATTCTATGTAAGGAACGCAGGACAGGCGTCCTTCATAAAATTCATTTCCTCCCGTAATTTTCCTCAAGCGCCTTGGAATATTCTTCAGGGGCTACCTCTGTGGTAACATTGTACAGCCGTTGCTGTTTCTGGGGAAAGTTTTCAGAACGCGCTTTCCTTTTGAAAGGATTTACCTGGGGTCTGTTCATATCATTTATATTTTTTGTTTGAACTGAACGGTAAAAAAAAAACGGAAAGAAGGATAACCATCTCCCCTCGAAAAATGCTTCAGCGGAGCTGTAACCGTGTTGTTTTGGGCGCCTACGTGAAGAGAAAAGCTACGGTAGTTAACATTCTGAATTTCGAGACAAGCGGTATATGCCTCTGGTAATGTTTTAGGCCTTTGAATCATTATCATTTTTGAAATTTCACCATTAAGCCCGCGAATAAAAACATCCAGTGCCCTGTTTCTATAAGTTTCGACTAAGGCACTGACTGTTTCTTGACTGAAGGATTCAGTCTTTATTTTATTAATCATCAATGACAGTTGATGGTTCACCGATGCATAAAATTCGTCAAGCTTGCTCGACTTTTGGGTAAGCTGATTGAGCTGGTGCTCAAGCGTCCTCATATCACGCTTATCAGCGTAATGAAGTGAAAGACATTGTTTGATGTTTGTCCAGCTGCCGTCAAATATGTTGTACGAAACAAGAGCAGCATCCGCTGGTCCCCTGACCTTATTGCGGATGTGCTGCAAGATTGCCCTATATAAAGATTTGGTTTTCACTATGTCATAATCTTTTAAAATGCCTTCAACGGCGTGTACCCACGATATGTATTGTGTGGGACTACCGTCAAACGTCTGAAGGTCCTTTACACAGTCGGGCAATCTATTTATTTGTTGCAACTCTTCCTCGGTTCGAGGAGGATTTAAAACTGTTGGTTGATTTCCAGGAGCAACAGCTTCCGCCGCTCTAGCTTCCTCTGCAACCCGTTTGTCCTCAAGTGTCTTGAGGCGGGTTTCGATTCCCTTCAATTGGTGTAAAACGGTATTTATGGCACCGGAAATTTCGGTGACTGACCTGGCTAATCCGTCCATGGCCTTGATTTGATTTGGGTAGGTAGATATATATAAAAGACAATAAAAAACTTAAGAATTTCTCACCTGGAATTTCCAATATTTTATGGGAGTACCTCTTTTATTCTTTTTTCTTTTGCACTGAACAACACACATTCACTGACACAATTTCTATTATATATGCTTAATTTTTCTTCTTTTTGTATGTAGATTCTTATCACTAAACTAATTTTTTTTTTTATTTTTTAACAATTTTTTCTTCCACTTAAGCTGTTATATTTAATTAATATTTTATTTTTCATACAGCTTTTTACTTTCACATGCGAATGACTCGCTAGATAAATGCGGACAATTTCACTTCAGAACAGAATTTTTCTGAACAATTTTGTATATTACTTTTTTATACATTTTTTTTCTTCTTTTCTTTTTTGTATTGAAGTATTAACAAGGAATTCACTTGTTAATACTTTCTTTGTTCTTTCTGTTTTTCAATAGTAAAGAGACAGTCCATACCTATACAATGTGGAAATAGAAGAAAAGGCGGAGACTATTATTCGCGTTAATTTGTATGTCTAGTTGTGTAGGAGTGTTTTTGTTAAAAAATTTATATTACTAGCGGGCCGTCAGATGTCATCCTGCATTTCTTTAAATTCCTAAATTTGTTAAAACGTTTTTTTATAATTATAGGAAGAATTACTCACAAAATTTCATAAAAAAATTAGACTTTTACGGAGGGTTTTCCCAAAGTTTTCTTTCGTAATTATTTATATATATGTATATGTATATATATTATATATTTATTTTTTTTTCTGAAATTCTGAGTTTGAAATACCTAAGTTTTTACTTGCGATTTATAGTTATTTTTTTGCATTTCAGAGGTCAAATGGTACTAAGTTTAGAGCAAACTCATATGTACGCAACTTATTTACGCTCTTCATCATGAATGCAGGTGTTAGCAGTTAGAAACTACCCAAGCAAACTTAAAGAAAGACGGTTCACAGACACGTTTACAATAAATAGTAATTAAAAATAAATAAAAATACGATAAATAATAATAACAAATAGAATTCATGCTCGTGGAACACTGGTTATTAAGTTTTGTTTCAACTGCTTTTTTTCAAATTAAAATCAATTTGAAGGTGATTGGTATTATACAACCTTTTCATGCGAGTTAATGGCTCATGCATGCCATAGTTAGTTCTATGGTAGGGGCAATACAAGAGTTCTTTATTACGCAATCGGTAAGAGCCTCCCCGATAGTTAAAACCTACCAAGGAAAGTAATTCAGGAGCATCAATTTGACCAGAAAGCAATTGATGAAAAAACACAAGATCATTACTGACCCGTCTGTGAGAAAGGGATTGGAGATTCAGAAGCCGAATTATATTCTCATAAGGGGGCAGATAAAATGGATCTTCCCATGGAAGGCCTTTAAGAGCAAAGCGAATAAATCTATGCTGAATAGCCTCAATTCGAGATTATGGACTTCATACAATGGTGACCAAATTTGAGAAGCATACTCGAGATGGGGACGAACATAGCATTTGTATAAAGATAGTGTTACGTAGGGATCATTGAATTCCTTAGCCCACCTCTTAATAAATCCAAGCATGGAATTTGCTTTACTTATAATAGAGTTGAGGTGCTCATCAAATTCAAGGTTAGAACTAAATAAAACACCTAGGTCACGAAATGTAGAAACCTGACAAAGAGTTTGTTGAGACATTGTATAAGTGATAATACTAGGTGTTCTCTTACGCGAAAAGGTCATACTTTGACACTTAGAAGGATTTAGACTAAGACCATTCTTAGAACACCATAAGACAAAACTGTCTATATCTTCTTGTAAGATGATACGGTCTGAAGAATTTTTAATTGTTTTAAATATTTTCATATCATCGGCAAAAACAAGAATTTCACTATTAGAAATGTAAGAAGATACGTCTTCTTCTTCTTATGTTGGCTCAACTAGAGCGTGGTGCTCCTAGGCCTTGCTCAATACGCCCCTCCAGCTGGCTCGATCCCTTGCCTGCTGTCTCCAATTTCGCACTCCAAGTTGGCGGAGGTCTCCTTCTACCTGGTCGCTCCATCGAAGATGAGGTCTACCTTGGCTTCTGACTCCCTCTGGTTTGGCTTTGAAGACTTTACTCGCTGGAGCGTTGGTGTCCATTCGCTCTACATGGCCCAGCCATCTTAGTCGTTGGACTCTAATTTTTCTGGCTAAGCTTATGTCGCTGTACAGCTCGTATAGTTCGTCGTTGTATCTTCGTCGCCAAATGTTGTCTTCTCGGTTTACGCAAATAGGACCATAGATCGTACGCAGAACTTTTCTCTCGAAGACTCCAAGTGACTTTTCATCCGATTGGGAGAGGGTCCATGCTTCTGCACCATATAGCAGGACCGGGATGATGAGTGTTTTATATAGTGTCTCCTTGGTTCTTCTCGATAGGGCTTTATTTATCAATTGCTTATTCAGCCCAAAGAAACAGCGATTAGCAAGAGTTAGTCTGCGTTTGATTTCAGCGCTGATGTTGTTGACCGAGTTTACAGCAGTACCCAGGTAGACAAATTGACTGACTACCTCGAAGTTATACATATCAATGGTCACATTTTGACCAAGCCGGTGGTGGGATTGGGCTTTTGTTGATGAAAGCATATACTTCGTCTTGTCCTCGTTTATTTTCAGCCCCATTCTGCTTGCTGCTGACTCCATAGTAGTGAAAGCACCGGTTACTGCTCGCTTTGTTCTTCCTATCACGTCTATGTCGTCTGCAAACCCAAGTAATTGTGTCGATTTATTGAAAATGGTGCCCGGTGTACTGGCATGGGTGCTCCGTATTACATTTTCAAGCACAATGTTAAAACAGCTGGATGACAACGCGTCTCCTTGTCTAAGCCCTCTGGTGGTTTCGAAGGTTTCAGTAGAGTGTCTACCAACCTTGACGGAACAGCGAGCATTCTCCAACGTCATCCTGATAAGGCGTATCAGTTTAGCAGGGATTCCAAAGTTAGACATAGCACGATACATTTCAACTCTATTAACACAATCGTACGCTGCTTTAAAGTCGACGAACAGGTGGTGGGTGTCGATGTTATATTCTTGGGTTTTCTCCAGGATCTGGCGTAATGTGAATATTTGGTCGGTGGTAGATTTTCCAGGTCTGAAGCCGCATTGATAAGGACCTATTAGATCATCAGCAAACGGCTTGAGACGTTCACATAAAACGCTTGACAGGATCTTATAGGCGATGTTTAGAAGACTAATGCCTCTATAGTTGGCGCAGAGTAGGCGGTCTCCTTTTTTGTGGATCGGGCAGATGGTACTGAGGTTCCACTCATCGGGCATACTTTCCTCCGACCATATTTTGCAGATGAGTTGGTGTATGCTCCTGACCAGTTCATCTCCAGCGTGTTTAAAAAGCTCCGCTTGTAGACCATCGTATCCAGCTGCTTTGTTCATCTTTAGCCTGGTGATGGCTACTTTGATCTCATTTTGGTCGGGCGGGTGCAGTTCGTGGTCGTCATCTAGATTAACTGGTACAAGTTGATATTGGGCGGGATCTTGGCTGTCATCGCCATTTAACAACTGGTTAAAGTAGTCTCTCCAGATGGCTAACATCGCCTGTGTTTCCACGATGGTGTTTCCATCCTGATCTTTGCAGGGCCCAGGGCGACTTGTGAGACCTGATGTAGACTGCTTCACTCTTCTGTAAAAGTTTCGCACCTCTTTTCTGCAAAAACATCTCTGCATCTCCTCGACTTCGCGTTGCTGGTGTTCTTTTTTCTTCCTCCTGAGTATGCGTTTCTCATCCTTCCTTCGCTCAACATAAAGATTTCTGGTGGCTCTCGTATCTCTCTGGAGCCACGACTTGTATGCCTCCGTTTTAGCTTTGTTTGCCTGAGCACATTCGGAGTCGAACCAAGGGTTTCTAGGGGGAGGCTGAGAGAAACCTAATACCTCTGACGCAGCATTTCTTATGGCTTGTTGACATAGCTGCCATTGGTCTTCCGTGTTCATATCCTCAGTCGAAGGATTTCTCGCAAGCTCAAGGGATACGCGGTCTGCATAGGCAGCGGCGGTCTCTTCCGATTGAAGTTTTCCAACATTGAATTTCTTCGGCGTAGTTGGTGTTCGCCTGAGAGCTACCATTGAGATCCGTACTCTAAGCTTTGCACCGACTAGGTAGTGGTCCGAATCGATGTTTGCTCTTCGGAATGTACGGACATTCAAAATGCTGGAGGAGTGTCTTCCGTCAATCGCAACATGGTCAATTTGGTTGCAGGTTCGACCAGCTGGGGATCGCCATGTGCCTTTGTGGATGTCGGGACGTGGGAAACGCGTGCTACTCAGCACCATGTTTTTTCCCGCTGCAAAATCGATGAGCCTGAGTCCGTTATCGGAAGTGGTGTCGTGCAGGCTGTGTTTTCCGATCGTCATACCAAAGATGTCCTCCCTCCCAATTTTGGCATTAAAGTCTCCTAAAAGGATTTTAATGTCATTTTTGGGGCATTGCTCATAAGTTTTGGCGAGGAGCTCGTAGAAACTTTCTTTGGTAGCGTCGTCTTTCTCTTCTGTAGGGGCATGGGCGCTTATGAGGCTCAGGTGGTGGAATTTGGCCTTAATGCGGATCGTTGTCACTCTCTCGCTGACTTCGCGAAAGCTCAAGACTTTTTGCCTTAGTCTTCCTCTGACAGCGAATCCGCATCCAAACAAGCGCGATCTCCCATCAAGATAGCATTTCCCATAGTAGAAGTTACAGTCTTCTGTTTTTCTCAGGCCTGGTCCATCCCATCGCATCTCCTGGAGGGCTGTTACATCAGCTTGGAACCTGGCGAGGGTCTCGGCTAGCTGCTCGGCCTTGCGCGGCCTGTTCAACGTACGCACGTTCCAAGTGCATATACGTAAATCGTTGTCCGTTTTTCGTTTGCGGGGGGGGTCGTCAACATTGTTGGTTTGGTCATCCGAGGCATATCTTGCATTTTTCATCACAATAAATTTTCCCTTTCATGACCGGCTTGTGAGGCCTGTGCATGACGTGTAGATCGTGTTGGTGGTTGGATGTTCAGAGCGTATCTTTCGTCCTGCTCCTAGTTCCTGAGAAGAGAACTCAGGTATCTACAACCAATGGATCCGATGGATCCAACGCTCGTCGTTAGTTCACCTTTCGGCTATCCAGCGAGCACCGCAGGGAGGTGACGATGCGATTTTGCCCACCAAGAAGATACGTCATTTAAAGCAATTATGAAGAGTAAAGGTCCAAGGTGACTTCCTTGTGGAACTCCAGATAATGCATTAAAAGAGTTAGACAATACGTTACGAAATTTGACTTGGTAAGATCTATTTGTTAGATAGCATCTTATCCAGGCAATAAACAAAGGTGGAAAGCCAAACATTTTTAATTTAAACAAAATAACATTATGAGAAAGTTGGTCGAAGGCTTTAGAAAAATCCGTGTAAATGCAGTCTAATTCAAAGCCACTTTCAAGTGCATTAGAGCATTTATGATGAAAAGATAATAGTTTTGTTATAGTGGATCTTTTTTGCATAAATATGTGCTGCTGGTTGCACATAATATTCTTAGTTAAGAAGGATAAGCTTTCGCAGACAACTTATTCAAACAGCTTAGGAATGCTTGAAAGCTTTGAAATTGGTATGTAATTTTTGATTTCCATTTTTTCACCTTTTTTAAAAATGGGTTTTATAAAAGATTTTTTCCTAAGACTAGGAAATTTGCCAGACGCTAATGGAAGCTTAAAAAGGTATTCAAGTGGATGAGCTAAACATAAGGAACACTTTTTTAAAACGATAGGTGGAATCATATCAGGTCCACCAGAAAAATCATCATTGAGAGAAGAAAGATAGTTTAAGATTCTCTCACTGCTAATAGGAACATTATTAAAATTAATTTGAGAGCAGCTAAGTCGATTATCAAAGTAATTTTCATCTATTATTGCAGAGGAACTACAAAAGGAATTAAAGAAATGATTAGTGAAGGCATTAGATATGTCAGGGGTATTTTTCAAGGTAAGACCATTAAAAACAAAGTTGGTTGGATAACCATCCGATTTTTTCTTCGAGTTAACAAATGACCAAAAACTATTTGGATCATTTAGAGAATACCCCATTTTTGTTACATAGTTGGAGTAAAGATTATGGGAGAGCGTTCGAAATTCTTCAAAAAGACTTACGAAGATTTCGTGGTCAGTTGGAGTTGAAGAGTTGATTTAAAAGTTTTCCAAGCTTTATTTCTTTTGTTCCTTTAAAGCTTAAGTTCTTTAGTAAACCATGGCTGGTACCGAATAGGATTTTTGATTAATTTTTGTGGAATTACTTTTTTCATGCTATCATATAAAATAGAGTAGAAACAAGTAACTGCTTCGTCAATATTTGCAAATATAATATTATTATAATAATATTATCTAAACAGGAAAGCTCGTGCTGTGGTGAAGATAATGAAGCTTTTTTGAAAGAATCCATTATAAGAGGGAACCCACTGAGTGTAGGGAAGATTGAAATCTCCTAACAGTAAAATTTCGCTTTCGAAATTCGACAGTTGAAAAATATAGTCTAAGACTAATGTCAACTCTGCATAAACTGAAATAGGGCTTTTTGGGCAAATATAAACATTAATGAGAAATAAAATTTTCGACGAAACACAAATTTTAACACAAATAATATCGATAGTTAAATAAAACGGAAAAGTTATATTACATGATAAAAATGAATTCCTGATAGCAATAAGAACACCACCACCAACATCATCTGGTTTATCGTGATGCCGATCTTTACGATAAACTTCGAAATCTTGACTGAGGATTTCTGAATTCAAGTGTCTTGGATTTAACCAAGTTTCAGTTAAAGCCAGCACATCATGGGGGAAAACATGAGAATTTACGTATAAATCTGCAGTTTTGCTGCGAAACCCTCTCACATTCTGATAGAAGAGGGAGAATCTATTTTGTTTTTGGAACACTCTTATTGTTGTTAATTTTATTTTTCTTTGTGCTTGAAAATTCTTTAACAAGACCACCACCTGGCCAAGCATTACTGTCACAAATAGAATCAAACGATGTTGGTGGAACAAGTAACTTAAAAGAAGAAACAAAACTCTCTGGTTGGCTTATCTTATTACATTTAATATAATTCGCATTGGGGATTAATTTTTTTGTCATTAAGTAATGCAGAACGTCACCCGGATTGAGTTCGGGTATCAGTCGAGAAACAAAAACGAACCTGGGCTTAGGAACAGCTTCCATGGGAGTGAAAGAATCTAAAGGACCGGCTTCTGATCTAGGAAGTTATGCATAGTTATGCATTGGTAAAAAAAGAAAAAAAAAACTAAGGATCAAACATGACATTACGATAATAGGGAAGTCGAAAAAGTTGGTCAGAAAATTCTGTCTGTTTGTCTGTCTGTCTGGCCGTGTCGATTACTACATCCTAAACAGTTGGGCCCATTTGATTCAAACTTGGTATACTTATAGTATTTTTAGAGTACTCTACCCAACTGTTTTTCGAATTGGCATTCTAACAGTACCTGCCACTACTTTTATTAAAAAACTCATTTTTCTGGAAAACGGCTCCTACGATTTTGATAAAACTTTCTGAATGGTGTTTTCAATGCAAAATCTATCTTTTAGTTTT
Organism: Platycheirus rosarum; assembly: GCA_963971375.1. Taxonomy (NCBI): domain Eukaryota; kingdom Metazoa; phylum Arthropoda; class Insecta; order Diptera; family Syrphidae; genus Platycheirus; species Platycheirus rosarum. Next base: position 213,097,067 of record OZ020507.1, on the reverse strand, counting down.
AATGGATTTTTCAGACAAAGTTTTATAACGGTACCGCCCATATGACCGGTTTTTTAAAATCAGACTTTCTCGTTAACTAATTGACGGATTTAGATGAAATTTTCAAAACATGTAGTGTTTTATGATTTAAATAATATTGCTTATTAAAATTTTCAAAACCATTTTTTTTAATTTTTAATATTTAAAAAAAAAACTCATTTTGTTTTTTGAATATTTTGAAAACGAATCTATATATTTTTTTAATCTTTTCTCCTAGGATAAACTATAGATTTCTTTAAATTGACATACTCAAAAAAAAGTTTTAAATATGTTTTCGAAAAGTTTTTCAAAAAAATGTTCGAACGATTTTGAAATGAAAAATTCATAAAATAGAAAACAGCTTACAACATTTTTTTCCAAAAACCGTTACGAATAGTGTCTTTTATGATTTCATAAAAAAATTTATTTATTTTATTTTCCCCCAAATTTATTATTTTATTATTATTATTATTTATTTTAAAGCATTTCATGATCGTTACAGCATACAGCATTTTCGTGCATTTTATTTAAATTTTATTCGACAATGTGACCGCACATATGAGCAAGTACGTGCGATCCAGTCGTGCAATTTATTCAATAGATATTAAATATATTTATTATTTTTAAATATATTTTTTCCAATGCAAGTGTTTTTTTAGGAAATTGCCCCTCCCTCCCTCCTGGTAAGAAATGTTTGTATTTTGACTCTCTACACGAATCCGTTATTAATTTGCGGCGCCAAAGTTATCGTACTCTTGCCTCGTAATGTCATGTTTAATGGTTATCTCAATTTTTTTATTTTCATGAATCCTAAACTTGCCTTATAGTACCTTTAATCGCAAGTAAAAATTCACCTACCCGTTTTCAAAATATTGATTTTTAAAAATATCTTTTTTTAAATATTAAAATTACAAAAAAGTTTTCGAAAATATTTTAGTGTAAGATTACTTAGGCTACTTACATTCTCCTGAATATTAATTTTGGTTGTAATAGGTTACCTAACCAGTTGTCAGAAAAGTCGATGACGAAAAAAAAGCTCCTTTTATCAACAAAATTTAATGCACAATAAATATTTACATACAAAATTCCTGGAGTCGTTTTTGAGAAAAATAAGCTTTTACGTAACGGTTATATGGCAGGTACCGTTAATATTTCGGCTAAAAAGGAAATAAAAGAAATTCTCTGTCGAATATCAAAATAAACTTATACCTACCTAGGTATTTTAAATTTAAAGATGATTTACCAAACGTTTAGTAGACGGACAGAATTTTGCTAGTGACTTCAAATATGTTTCTCTATCATCGTAATGTTATATTTGATTGTTATCTCATTTTTATTTCTGCACGAATGCATAACTTGTACTTAGTACCTACCTTTAATCGCAAGTAAAAATTAAACAATTAGGTAGGTATATTACAAATGTAAAAAAAACCGGGGTATTTTTAGCTATTCTATAGAAGATTAGTTGAAAGAAATATTTTGGTAAATTATACATTTCTTTCCCGCGAGCTAAGCTTGGTAGGACAACAAGTACCTATTATATTGTGATATTTTGGCCTGGGGTTCGACAAATAAAACTCAATCGAAATTCCAAAATAATAAAACAAATCTCTTTATTTTATGAAACACAACGTCTTTCAGTTTAAATAACACCAAATTTAACTTATTTCACTTATTCACAATTCAAATACGTTTTTATAATTCAACACTTTTTATTTAATCTCAATTCAATCACTTTTTACTAATGCTTACAGTTGTTAACAATTCCACTTTCGAAACTAAACTCAACTCTCAATGCAATCTACTCTTGTATTTATACAACTTTAAAAGCTTCTGGAAGCTTCTGTCTGGTTCTGGCACAATCTAAGCTTTCGGTACTAATTCGAGTCTCGAATTGTTTCGTCAAGTTCGATTTAGTACTAAGTTAAAACATGTTGCAAATATGTAGCATACTTTTAGGCGCATGGTCGTTGTACACAATGAATGTTGGTTGTTGTACACAATGAATCCAACAGATGGCGTTAATTTACAAAATGTATCCTCCGAATATCTAAACTTGTTGCCACATCACATTGTCCCCCTCTTAGTTTTGTTCGTCCCGAACAAGCACATCATCATTGTTTCCGTGGTAACGATGCAGTCGATCCACATGGACAATTTTCATTTTTGCTCTTGGTCCTCGTTGGATTCGGAAAACGACGTCATTAATGCGCGTAACTACTTGGTAGGGACCTTCCCAGTCCTGCTGAAGCTTGGGCGATTTTCCCTTTCTGCGATGTGGGTTATAAAGCCATACCAGATCTCCCTCATTGAATTCAGGTGCTGTTGCTCTCGCATCGTATCTGGTCTTCATGCGGTCACTCGCAATTTTTATGTTGTTTCTTGTTCTCTGGTGAATGTCGTTGATCCTTTCTCTAAGATCTAACACGTAGTCCTCTTCGCATTTTGGGTCTTCAGTAGGAAATCCGAATTTTAGCTCACTTGGAAGCCGGGCAGTTCGTCCAAATAGAATTTCGGATGGAGTGTATCCAGTTGTACTATGAACCGCATTCCGGTAGGCCATAAGAAATAAAGGAATTCGCCTATCCCAATCCCGTTGGTTCTCGTTCACGACTTTGGACAGATGTTCCTTCAAGGTCTTGTTAAATCGTTCTACCATTCCATCAGACTGTGGATGAAGAGGTGTTGTCCTTGTTTTCTTTAACCCGAGGGATGCGCATACTTCCTGGAATACCTTCGACTCGAAGTTTCGCCCTTGGTCGGAATGCAATTCCATAGGCACCCCGAACCTGCAGACCCAGTGGTCCACTATCTGCTCGACAACAGTCTTAGCTTCTTGATTGGGTATCGCAAAAGCCTCCGGCCACTTGCTGAAGTAGTCCATGACAACAAGGATGTAACGGCTACCGTTTTCAGTTTCCGGGAACGGACCTGTGATGTCAACGGCGATTCTTTCAAACGGGGCGCTCACGTTGTACTGGTGCATTTTACCTCGTGTTTTGACTTTGGGTCCCTTGCTAGCTGCGCATGTTGTGCACTTTCGACACCAGCTCTCTACATCGTTTCTCGCGCTTAGCCAATAAAAGCGTTCCCGTACCTTTTCTAGTGTTTTGTTGATTCCCAAGTGCCCACCGGATATTCCAGCATGCATTTCTCGTAGGATCTCCTCTACTTTCGATCGTGGAACCACAAGCTGCATCTTAAAGGATCTTCCATCTGGCATTTCCCATTTTCTTCGCAAAACACCATCTTCCACATGGAGAGAGTCCCACTGCGCCCAGTATGCCTTTAAAGTAGGACTTCTGTCGGAGATGTCTCTTGCGTTTGGTTTCCCCATAGATTCCTTCCATGCAAGGATTGGCTCGATGTCAGGGTCTTCTTTTTGTGCATTACGAATTTCTTCGGCACTCCAACCCTCTACAGGTTCGGCTCTTATTCTCTGGACAGATATACGTTCATCCTTTTCCTCTTTTCGCGCACAATGTTTGCAACTGGGCTCACATGGTCTGCGGGAAAGCGCGTCCGCATTGCAGTGCAGTCTTCCTTTGCGATGCTGTACTTCGAAGTCGTAAGTCTGCAATCGTTCGATCCATCTTGCTACTTGCCCCTCAGGATTTTTGAACTGAAGCAACCATTTTAAAGCGGCGTGATCGGTACGCAGAATGAATCTCTGTCCATACAGATATTTATGGAAATGTTTTGTCGCCAGTATCAGAGCAAGGAGTTCCCGTCTGGTTACACAGTAGTTTCTCTCTGGTCGCGACAGAACTTTGCTGAAATAGGCTACCACTTTCTCCTGCCCATCGTGTATCTGCGACAGAACTGCTCCAACACCCACGTTACTAGCATCCGCGTCCACAATAAATATTTTGCCAGGGGTGGGATAAGCTAGTATTGGTGCCTCACAAAGTCGCTGCTTAAGATGTTGAAAGCTTCTTTCGCACTCACCTGACCATTTAAATTGTCTACCCTTCTCAGTTAGCTGGTGCAGACACTTTGCGATTCCGGCGAAATCTTTGACGAACCTCCTGTAATAAGTGGCGAGACCTAGAAAGCTCCTCAGCTGGTGTTTATCTTCGGGAACTGGCCAATTTCTCACGGTTTCGATTTTCTCCGGGTCAGTGTTTACTCCATTTGATGATATCACATGTCCCAAATATTTCACCTCAGCTTTGAACAGAGCACATTTCTTTGGATTTAGTTTCAAATGTGCAGTTCGAAGTCGTGTAAACACCTCTCTCAAGTTGTCGCGATGTTCAGCGAACGTCTTTCCCACAACGATGACGTCATCCAAGTACACCAGGCAGGTTTTCCATGTCAGACCCTGTAACACACGTTCCATTAAACGCTCAAAGGTGGCTGGAGCGTTACACAATCCAAATGGCATAACGGTAAACTGCCATAGTCCATTTCCCGTTGTGAAAGCGGTCTTTTCTTTGTCTTCTGGATGGATCTGTACCTGCCAGTAACCACTTTTCAGATCGAGGGTGGAAAACCATTTCGCTCCAGAAAGGGTATCCAAGGTGTCATCTATTCGAGGCAAGGGGTAGCTGTCCTTCTTGGTGACATCGTTGAGCTTCCGGTAATCCACGCAGAATCGAGTGCTGCCGTCCTTCTTTTTCACTAGTACAACGGGTGATGCCCACGGACTTTTTGAGTTTTCGATTAGACCGTCTTTTTCCATGGTTGATATCATCTCATCGACTTCCGACTGTTTTGCCAATGGAAGTCTTCTAGCAGGTTGTCGGATCGGTCTGCTATCGCCGGTGTCTATTCGGTGCTGTACTAGGTGTGTTCGACCATAGTCTCCATCCTGCGATGCAAATATATCAGCAAACTCGCCAATGAGATTTTTGGCCATGGTTTTCTGCTCCTGATTTAGCTCACAGTTTCCAAGGATAGCATTACATACCTCAGCCAATTTTGTTGCAGAAACAGGACTCGCAGATTCACTCCCAGATGTTGTCGATATGGCTGCAATGGGTACGCATCTTCCAATCACCTCTCCTTGTCTGAGCTTGACGGAGTGTTTGTTCGGATTCATCAGCCTTACCGGAACCATGTTTTTCTTTGGTTCCACTAAAATCTTTCCAACGATATAGCTTGGAAAGTCCTCTTTATTATCTGCTTCAATGAAATAGAATCGGTGGTTCCCAGGATCACCCTCCAAACGCGTCCAAAGAACTGTCTCTGAAGAAGGTGGTAGGACTTCATCTTTGCTTATAACTGCCCGAAGATTCACAGCGTTCTCGTTTCCGTATACCATAGGGATCTCAACGGTTCGATACCTTAATACTTGCATTCGAAGGTCTATGATTACCTCATGTGCCTTCATGAAATCCACTCCAATGATGCATTCGTCGCATATGTCGGCTACCAAGAATGCATGTGAGAAGGTCAACCCTGCCAGTTGTATCTTCAGAAATACCTCCCCGTATACTTTTGCTGCTTCTCCCGTAGCTGTCTTCAGAGTGTAGCAGCTGGTGTTATGTAGCCAGGATGTCTGAACAAGGTCTCTTCTGATTATGGAGGCTGTGGCACCCGTGTCGATAGTGGCCACACATTTTCTGTTTCTGATGACTGTCTCCACTGTCAAGCTCTTGCTGCAGCGTGTAGTTTGCGAAACTTGGATGATGGTCCTGGGGGCGTCGATTCCATCAACCAACTTCAGCCCCGCGAAGTTGGTTCTTAGGCGTTTCCCGCCTGCTGTTGATCAGAAGCTTGTCCAGCAGTGTGAGTGTTATTCCTGCCAGAAGCTTCGTCATTCTGCCTCCTCCTTGCGCAATGTGGGCAGCTTACCTGCCTAGGTGGAGATCTGCATTGTCGCTGTAGGTGTCCTAGCTTGTTGCAATTCCAGCATCTCATTTGACCTCGAGCTGTGTTCGGGTTTTGTCTTTCAATGTCGACACGTTGACATGAGCACGCTAGCGTAGCCATTTCCCTGACGCGATGGCTACCTTGCGAAGCTTGGTCTGCTGCTTCCATTGTCAGGGCAAATGCTAAAGCCTCAGCGAGCGTTTTCTTACCTGCCATTCTCACAGCCATTTGTAGTTTTCCATCTGCAATGGCATTAGTGAACGCATCGGTTGCCAGTTCGTTTATGATTTCCCTGCTGGTATTGGGATAAGACAAATTTGCCAAGCGCTCGATGTCAGCTTGCAATTGTTGTAGCGTTTCACCTCTTGTCTGGACCCTTCGGCGCAACTGGACTCGGTAAACTTGCTGCATGTGGTCGTCGCCAAACCTCATCTCGATTGCCTTGACCATGGCATCATAATCATGATGTTTGTCTTCAGGAATGGTCTGCAGCAATTCGGCAGCTGTTCCTCTGAGCGCAAGCGTAAGAGCAATTGATTTGTCTTCGTTGTCCCAGTTGTTCGTCAAGGCGGCAGCTTCGAACTGCCTCTTATAAATTGGCCATGATGTTTGACCATCGAAGACAGGGGGCTGCATTTCCTTTCTTCGTGGACCGTCACTCGAATATTCCCGAACCTTCTGCTTCTTCAAAGAATCAACTTCCTTAGCTAGTTGTTCGTATTGTTGCTCTACACTTTCTACTTGCTTTCCGAACTTTTCTTCTAAGTTTTCTATTTTCTGATCTACTATTTGGAGTCTTTTGTCGAAGAGAACATTCTGCGCATCTAGCTTGTTTTCGAGAGCATCCTTTTGTTCGCTTAGTTGCTTCTGAAGAACTTCTAAAGAATTCTTTTGTTCGTCGAACTTACTTTCGAGAACGTTCTTTTGTTCTTCGAGAACGTTCTTTTGTTCTTCGAGAAAGTTCTTTTGTTCTTTCGAGGAACTTTCCAGAGCATCGAATTTCGACAGAAGCAACTTCATGAAGGTAGGCATTTCATCGGCGGTACTTACTGTGCTTTCTCTCCCTTGTTCTTCAACATCGAAAAACATATTATCGGGGTCTCCACCATCCTGAGTGATAGCATTCTGAAGTCGGAGCAATAGTTCCTTTTTCAGCCCCGAAGTTTGAAGATTTCTTTTTCCTAATTCTTCTTTCAACTCAGCTGTTGACAATTGTTCTAATTTGCGACCCATTTTATGTAACCGAAACACAATTTTCGCAACACAGTCAATTTTATTTTAATGTCTCTTCTAGAAAAATCTTTTTCAAACACTATTTTTAACAAAAATATTCGCTATTCACCGTTTTATAGCAAAATCAGTTCACTTTCACAATTATATGAGTCACCGAAACTGTTTTAGAAAACGTCACTATGGAATTTTCTAGCACTTTACTGAGTTTTATCCCACTTCTGACACCAATGTGATATTTTGGCCTGGGGTTCGACAAATAAAACTCAATCGAAATTCCAAAATAATAAAACAAATCTCTTTATTTTATGAAACACAACGTCTTTCAGTTTAAATAACACCAAATTTACTTTATTTCACTTATTCACAATTCAAATACGTTTTTATAATTCAACACTTTTTATTTAATCTCAATTCAATCACTTTTTACTAATGCTTACAGTTGTTAACAATTCCACTTTCGAAACTAAACTCAACTCTCAATGCAATCTACTCTTGTATTTATACAACTTTAAAAGCTTCTGGAAGCTTCTGTCTGGTTCTGGCACAATCTAAGCTTTCGGTACTAATTCGAGTCTCGAATTGTTTCGTCAAGTTCGATTTAGTACTAAGTTAAAACATGTTGCAAATATGTAGCCTACTTTTAGGCGCATGGTCGTTGTAGACAATGAATGTTGGTTGTTGTACACAATGAATCCAACAGATGGCGTTAATTTACAAAATGTATCCTCCGAATATCTAAACTTGTTGCCACATCACAATATAAACCCCAAACAAACAAAATATCTTTGTTACTATAATTATCTACAATCACTTTACAAAGAATTTTTTAATGAATTTCTACGCATTGTTCATTCGATAGGTACCTACACATACATATTGTGACGAAATTACCATCTTCCTGCATGATGCACTATAGAAATTGGACTGACCTAGGAGTATGGCACATCAATCGGCGGAGAATTTTATGGCGAATTAAATAAAAATCAAACCAATTCCATTCAACGTTCTCCGGAAAATTTTAATTCTGCAACAAAACGACTTAAAGGCGAGTTTCTACGGGGTGTGAGAGAAGATAATTTCTTAAAGTCATAATAAAACAAAATAAACCTAAATAAAAAAAAAAGAGAAAATAAGGAAAACCCTCTCGGGAACCTAAATTAAGAACCGAAATCTTATTTTTTTTCTCATTAATTGTTCTTCCTTTATTCAGATTAATTTTGTCACAATATTATATTTTATGTAAGTACCTATCTGAATGGAAAGCAAAATTCAAAACAAAAATCCATTTCTGCAAGGACGTGTGTATAAATTCAGCAAAAAGTAAGTTTGTGTTTAAATTTCAAGAATGTACATACATATGGATGTGTACCTACAATTTTTGAAGACCTTAATAATAAACAAAAATTAAAAATCCTAAAGAATTCGAATCAAAAGTCAATGATGAATGTATGTATATGTACAAGTATGACAAATATGTATATACATAGGTAAGTAGTACCAATGCTCGTACAAAACTTGAAAATTCTAAAGAATTCGAATCAAAACTCTGGTCAATGACGTGCGTATGTAAGAACCAGTCCATATAAAAAAAATTAAAACATTAAAAATGTTGGATGGTGTATAAATCCCAACAAAAATTATTCGCCGCAGCTAAGCAACACCCTTTTTTCAATTATTTCATGTTCGTCTTCTTTTTTTTCCTGCACATGCGCAATAAACTAAGCACAAAGCTTAACACCAAAAATCATGCTCTTTATTCATCTCTCACAACCTACCGAGTTAGAAAACACACATGCCGCTTGGAACGCCACCGTCCACCGGTCGTCATGATAGTACTATAGCAGTTTATATACAATGGCAGTTTACATACAATGATTTTTCCCACCAAAATGTTTGGAAGAAACATTTTTGGTAGCTAAAATAGTGAGAACAAGTTCTTGGTGGATTTTATGGTTTTATTTTTGCAATCTTCTGCGCATCTGACAAAATCAAAGTAAAATGGCGGCCGCCAGAGACCATTAGCTTCTTTATTTTTATTCTGAAAAATAGATCTCGCGGCTATATTTTAAAGTATTTGTGGTAATTAATTTAATTTTTAATAAAAAAGAAAATAAAAAAAATATAAAACAAACGTGAGGTGTGTAGTTTTGTTCATACATTTTTTTGATGAAGGTCTCTGAGAACCGCCATTTTTAATACAAAGTGACAGATCAGATTTTGACAACCCGCGGAATATATTATCTTAGTTATGTGTACTGTGTTTTCTTTCCCTCCGGTAAACAATTGGTGGGATTTTTTTTGGAATCCGGTGGGATTTCATATTTTTTATCTGGCATCACTGGTTTGACGTGTGTCTTGGGTCTAGGCAACAGTTTGTTTTGTTTTAACAAAAATATAAGAATATAAGAATATATATATATATATATATACATATAAGCAATATAGTTTTATACAAAATAAATATAAGCAAATATTTGTTGATACAAAATAATATTTTTTGAAAGAAAAAGACACCCGAGACTGCTTCGAATTTAAAGTTTTGAATAATTCCGTGCCGAAAGCTTAGATACCGACATGTCAGAGATTAACATGAGATCCGTATACATTCGGTAAAGCGGTAAATACCGATTACAGATACCGCACCGACAAATGAAGGAGGGGCCTAATGTTCTAGCCTTTTTCACTGACTTGTGAGGGCTATTATAGTCTTGTTATTAAAGCTGTACACAGATGTGGAGAGAGGGTGCATGTATCTATGCACGCAGCGCTTCCTGAAACAGAGGTGCATACTTCTTTGCTTTAAGTATTGATGAATTAATGTCAAACAAAATGCAGCATTACCAATGGACATTTTTGAAAAGTTGCAAAAAAGTGACATTCAAGAAAAATAATGTCCCTTAAAAATAATAAATAAATTAAATTAAATAGCAAAAGTGTCACAACAGTAACGCTGATTAACAAGTGTGGTATATATCAGTATTGCCAGATATATTTTATTTACATTTTTTTCGTTTGTTGTTTGGCTGCAATGAAACTAGGTAGGCATCTTTTTTAAGAATAGAGGCATCTGCAATCAGAACTTCGAATGGGGTTCCCTCATAAGAACCTGTGTAATTTATTTTGGCTGCATGGGAAATGGCTGCACATCTGTTTTAACCATAAGACTTCCTCATTTTAAATACCGTAACAAGGGGTTACTTTGCTCCGTTTTTTGCACTATTTTTAGAAACCTCAAAAAAATAGTAGACAAATAATTTTAATAAAGTTTTATCTTCAACCCCCGCTTCATTAATAAGATGTGGAGTAATGCGTTTTTGCTATGGAAACTGTTAAAATAATAGTTAAAATAATATTTTTCCGTGGTTGATAGATGCAGTAAAGTTGTCCAAGGGACAGGGTTACTTTGCTCCATTTGAATTTTTTTAACAATAGCTCCTTAATCTATAGAGCTGGAACAAAGTTAGTGATGTATTTCAATACCACAAATTAAAAGGGTCATATTTGTGTAAAAAAAAAAAGAAAACAAAATTAAAAACTAAAACTTTTTCCACATGAAACAAATTAATTAAACTAACAAATGCCATGCGTAAAGAATTAACAAAACAACATTATACCTACATAGAAAATCTGTATTAACTTTATTAAAGTTCACACAACTGTCCTTAAACACTAAATGTCATTGTATATAGACTGCATATAGTACTATCACTAAACACACATGCCGCTTGAAGTGCTAGTGTAGGGATATTTAATTTGCGAGAAAGAGAATAAGACAGAGTAACTATACTATAAAGAGGGAAATCTACTGCCTTCTTTTGACAATGCCTACAAGCTTGTCAAATAAATATTGGTCTAGAACTGTTAAAAAAATGACGCCGATTGAGAGTGTAGTAGTGCTGAACTGTCAAATAATTGAAGCCGATTGAGAGTGTAGTAGTCAAATAACTGACCTCTTCTTTTCAGTTTCCTTTTCTTTTTCACCACGAAATTGGGCGTGTTGGAAGATACTTGTTAATAAAAAGCGCCATTCTGAAATTTGACGTCATCAGTGATTTAAACTGACTAAATTAAATTACCATTTTTTGGAAAGAATCCGAAGTGTTAGTCGACTTAAAATGTATATTAACCAATCAGATAAGTCATTGGACCAAACCTGCATCAATTAAAACTTAGTTTTCGGTTTTTTTTTTCTAAAACGGAAATTATTTTTTTTCAACAAGGGTCACTGATGACGTAAAAATACGAAAGTCGCTATCTTGTTTTCTTGGAGACACTAGCAAGTTACTCGAATGCAAGTTGTTATACTTTATTATTTTGTTCCGTGCCTTTTACATATTTTGTGCTTGAAAACTCTATATAAACGTTTAAAACAATATTCAAGAGTTTCAACCATTTTACCTGATACCTAAATTGACGATAGTGTATTGATAGTTCTAAGAATGAATTTAAACAAGCATTCGGTCAGAATATATATTTGCAAGATTGTATTATACAAAGTAGCGATAAAGGTGTACTTTTTAAAGATAAATTATATTTTTTTTCACACCCTATTATACTCGCATACATAGGAGTAAAACCCTAGTCAAACAGAGCGCGTTCTGACGCAGCGATGTAATATACAGTATAACATATCCCAAGTCACATAGAGCGCGTTTTCAACGCCGCTTCAAGTTCCACACGGCGTAAAATTTTTTGATTATTTAGAAATTATTTTTTTTGACGTCGCGTCGCGTTAATTCTTCGTTTAACAGAACGCATTTTTAACGCGACGTAGAGATTATTTTGACGGCGTTCTCAAGTTTGATTTTTTTTTTAATATTTTGTGCCAGGTGAATTAAGTTATTATTAATTTGTTGTAGAAATTTATAAATTACTCTTATTTTTACTTATTTTGTGTCATTTAATATTGTACTCTTTAAATGAAAAAAAGCGTAAAATAATCTCAACAAATTATTAATCCTTAAAACTTAAAAAGAAAACACTGCATTATATTATATTGGTTTATATTACAAAATTGTACACATTATATTTTTTCGTACGAACATTGTATATACATACATTGCCTATAGTACTATCATGAGACGAGAAAAAATCTTTTTACCTAGAGCCGCTTGGAGTGCTAGTGTAGGGACATATTATTTGACTGAGAGAGAATTAAGAACATGGTTTTTAGTGTTATGATTTGTGCTTAGTTTATTGCGCATGTGCAATGTGAGGCAAGAAAAAACAGAAGGAGAACAGAAATAATTCAGTATTTTGTTTTGTTCATTGTATATATGTATATAAACTGCTAGCAGTTTTTAAGTTAATATAAAATGGTTTCGCTTAGCTGAGGCGAATAGTTTTTTAAAAGGATTTATACACGATCCAACATTTTCATTGTTTACGTTTTTTTTAATAAGGAATATGTAATATGAAAACTGGTTCTTACATGCGTTCGTCATTGACCAGACTTTTGATTTGAGTTTCTTTGGGTTTTCAATTCTTATACAAGCACTACCTACATACATATTTGTCATATGTGTACATACATATATACATCATTGACCAGACTTTTGATTCGAATTCTTTAGGATTTTCTATTTTTTTTACTATTATGAAGGTCTTCAAATAATGTACACACATTCATTCTTGAAATTTAAAAACAAACTTACTTCTTGCTGTATTTATACAAAGATACAAACGTCCTTGCAGAGGATGGATTTTTGTTATGAATTTTGCTTTCCATTCAGATAGGTAGCTTCATATACATAAAGGTACATACATATGTATATGTAGGTACCTATCTGAATGAACTATGTAAATTAATTTAACTATTATTATTTTGTCTTTTTAAAAAAGATTTAGTGAGGCTGAACCTCATTTATTCAAATCCAAGTTATAACTATCTACAAAATAATTTTCTTAAAGCAAACTTACCTATGCCCCAGTTCGCGTAGCGGATGTTCCCACAGATGCGGCGGTGTCGGCTTGCTCCTGCTACGTGACAAAATGTTTGTTTTGTGCAGGTATCTTCTGGCAACAGACGCGTCGTCAGCGAATAAACAATTTGTGGGAAAAATATGTGGTATTTCGACGGTACTTGCAATTTTATCATTTTGTAATTTAATTCCTTAACTTGTATGTGCAGAAATTCAATCAAAAATTGTTTGTAAATTGATTTATATTATTATTGATTGATTATATATTATTGATTTATAGTAACAAAGATCTTTTGTTTGTTTGAGGTTTATATGAGGGCACTAGTTGACCTACCCAGCTTTGCTCGCGGGAAAGAAATTTATAGTACTTGCTCCTGCCTGCTAATCCTTTTTAGGTACAGGCGTCTTTTGGCAAATATTTAATTTTAATGTTTTTTTGACGTGCAACTTCCTTAAAATCGTTGTGGTTTGAAGCTCGAACGAACATGCGTCATTGTTAGCTTTTGCAGTTTTTTTAGTGTATTATCTTTCCAATTGTTGTTTACTGTTTATAATATAATTTGCTAATAGAAAAATATAAAGGACTTTTTTCAGTTCAATTTTCATTTTGGTATGGACAAATTTGAACAACTGGCATAAAGATTCATGGGAATCAGCAGTAGGGCAATAATGCTATGTATAGAGACCTATATAGGTTCCAATAACAATAATTTACTTTTTGAAATCAAATTAATTAAAATAGCTTTATTATGTTTGATGGATCGATAAACGTTTGGTGTGGGTAGGTATTAATGGAATTTATTAAGAATATTAGGTACCTATAATAATGTTGGAAGGATGGTAGGTACTAAAATTAAGATACACATTCATAAAAGTTAACACAGTGAAATGCTTCAAAATACGTAGGTATGTATGTAAGTTTTCACTTTCTTTTATTTGACTAGCTTAGCCGAGCAATATGAAATAATATTTTAGAAAAAATATTAATCAAATAAAATTTTTATGAAATTGAAAAAATACAATTCATAACCTTTTTGGCAAAAATGTTGTAAGTCATCTTATTTCTTTTGCTGTTTTCTATTTTATGATTTTTTTTATTTCAAAATCGTTCGACCAGTATTTTTAGAGTACTCTACCTGACTGTTTTTCGAATTGGCATTCTAGCTCCAAAACTAACGGTACCTGCCATATAACTTTTAATGAAAAACTTATTTTTCTCGAAATCGGCTCCTACGATTTTGATAAAACTTTCTGAATAGAGTTTTCTATGCAAAATCTATCTTTTAGATTTAATTGATTTTTCTGAAAAAGGTTTATAACCGTACCATATGACCGGTTTTTTAAAATCAGACTTTCTCGTTAACTAATTGACGGATTTTGATAAAATTTTCAAAATGTGTAGTATTTTATGATTTAAATAATATTGCTTATTAAAATTTGCAAAAACATTTTTTTTAAATTTAAATATTTTTTTTTTAAAACTTATTTTGTTTTTTGAATATTTTGAAAACGAATCTATAGATTTTTTTTAAATTTTTTCTCTTTATCTATCTTTAAATTGACATACTGAAAAAAATTTAAAATATGTTTTCGAAAAGTTTTTCAAAAAACTGGTTGAACGATTTTGAAATGGAAAATTTATAAAATAGAAAACAGGAAAAGAAATAAGATGGCTTAAAACATTTTTTCCAAAAAACGTTATGAATACCTACCTAGTGTTTTTTTGATTTCATAAAAAAAATGTATTTATTATTTTCCCCCAAATTTTATTTTATATTGCTCGGTTGAGCCCTAGCCACTAGTCTAATGAAAGCAAACTTCGTTATTTTTATTATTATTTATTAATCGTTATTTATTTTAAAGCATTTCATGATCCTAACAACATACAGCATACAGAATAAATAATAAGGACGCCTATGATAAACACATAAATATGCAAAAACAACTAACAAATAAAAAAAAAACCCTATTACCTACTGAATGCAAAAATTTCAATCAAGAAAACAACTCAACTCAACGGTCATATGGCACTACCGTTTCTTTTAGGCTTAAAATTTGAATTTCAATGTCCCCTCTGAGGAATGCCAAAATAATCATACACACCAAGTTTGAAGATAATCGCTTTAGCCGTTTATGCTGCAGCTCGTTATACATACTGACAGACAGGCAGACTGACAGAAGACAGACAGACAGACATTTTTTGTCGATCACTTTTTTAGACTTGTCTATGATCGTAATGTCATGTTTCATTGTTATCTAAATTTTTTTTTATATTCACGAATTCTAAACTTGCCTTATAGTCCCTATAATCGCAAGTAAAAATTGAAAAAAACTCCTCTGTAGAATCCAAAATAACCTTAAGTTCTAAATTTGAAGACGATTGGCTCAACCCGTTTAGGCTATAGTCCAAAATACATCCGTACAGACAGACCTACAGACAGACGGACAGAATTTTGCAAGTAACTCAAATATGTTTCTATATCATCGTAATGTAATGTTTGATTATTATCACAATTTTTTATGTTCACGAATCCTAAACTTGACAAAGCTACTTGTGCATGAAAAGTCAAAAAATAAAATCATTGTGGATCCTCTTCCGTGTTCACCGTCACCGAGAACAGGATATACACAATACACATACACATGTGCTAATTAAGTCTTCCTTGTTAATATCTCCCTCACCCTCGCTCAGACCACCATCTGCCACACCGACGACCTACAGATCGACTTGAACTTAGCTGAAGATTTTATCGAAGATAATATAACAAGTATACCTACGTAAATACACACTTTATGTAGGTATGTATGTAGGTACATACCTAAATATCTACCTACCCTGAAAGTTTGATATGAAAAAATAAAAAACTCAAAATAAACTTATCAACCTGCTTAAACATATACCCACTCCCAGGCACCATTCATTTACAAATTTCGTTTTTCTTCTTTTTGTTGTCATTACTTTTTTTTAAAACTAGCCATCTCGTCACCCTTCTTGTGTGAAGCAATCCAGTTGTGCGAAAAAAAAACTATACCGCATCATTGTATATAAACTGCAAACTGCATAGAGCAAAGTCCATGTTCACAGAGTTTCTCTTAGAATTCTCTTTGCTCGCCGCATTCGCCTCTTTCAATTTACCGAGTTAACTTTACTTAGAGCCGCTTGGAGCGCCACGGTCCACATGGCACCATGATAGTACTATAGCAGTTCATATACAATGCGTACGAATAGACCTTGTGTACATGATTCCTTTTTTCCGTTGTTTCTTCAAAAAAGGAATCATGTACACATGAAGGTCTAAGAAAACCACCTTAAGCCTTAAGGAATACATTTCGAACACATCCCGCACGATATGGTGGAGGTGGGTTTCTAAAACGTCAACAACAACATAACAGAAAACAAGTTATGGGTAAAAATTGTTTTCGATAGAAAATTTTATTAAAATACATATATTAATATGAACACTCAGCAAATTGTTTAGTGAATATTGTGTAGTGATAGTGACAATGAGAACTATGTGTTTATTATCATTAATAAAACAAATAAGCAGTTTAATTTTGTAAAAAGGACACAATAAATCACGGTGTTGCTTCACTTCGAACAATTTGAGAGAATTTCACAAAATACCACCATCGGAAGACGACGACGACGTGCCTGATGAGAATTGTTCTATAATAATAGAATAATTCTATATGCTAATACTCTATGGGATAAGAGCATGGTTTTTAGTGTTATGCCTTGTGCTTGGCTTACAGCGCATGTGCAATGTAAGGCAGGAACTAAAACGGCGAATATGAAATAATTAAGTATCTTGTTTCGCTTATCGCTTAGCTGAGGCGAATATTTTTTTGTTGGGATTTATACACGATCCAGCATTTTCATTGTTTACATTTCTTATGAACGAGAACTGGTTCTTAATTACGTATTTTTATACATATGTACGTACGTCATTGACCAGACTTTTGATTTGAATTCTTTAGGATTTTGGATTTTCAAGTTTTTTACGAGCACTAGTACTTATGTAAGTACATACACATTTGTCAAATTTGTACTTATAGGTACATAAATACATACATCATTGCCCAGAATTTAGATTCGAATTCTTTAGGATTTTCAATTTTTGTTTACTTTTATCAAAGAATATAGAATTAATTAATTCTATATTCTTTGCTATTATGAAGGTTGGCGTTTTGAAAAATATACACATACATTCTTGAAATTTAGACACAAAATTGCTTCTTGCTGGATATCGATATGTATATACAAACGTCCTTGATGACATGGATTTTTGTTTTGAGTTTTGCTTTTCATTCAGATAGGTACAAATTAAGTGCAAATTATGGGTAGAAATTCATTTAAAAAAATAGTTTGTAAATTGATTGTAGATTTGTATGGTAAGTAGTAAGTAGAAAGTTCATACCTTACCTATACAATGGAAAAATAAAAATAGGTGGAGACGGTAATTTGTGTGTCTAGTTGTGTAGGAGTGTTTTTGTTAAAAAAATTATATTACTAACGGGCCCGGCAGATGTCATCCTGCATTTCTTTAAATTCTTTTGATTTGTTCACCTAAATTTGTTACGTTTTTTTGTAATTATTGGAAGAATTATCACAAAATTTCATACAAAAATCAGACTTTTTCGGAGGGTTTTCCCAAAGTTTTCTTTCGTAATTATTTATTTATATGTATATGTAAAAAAGAAAGAAAAAAAGAAAATATATAATATAGGTATTTATATATTTTATTTTATTTTTCTGAAATTCTGAGTTTGAAATACCTAAGATTTTTAATTGCGATTTATAGTTATAGTTATGCATTCGTAAAAACAGAAAAAAAAATCTAAGAATCAAACATGACATTACGATAATAGGTAAGTCGGAAAAAGTTGGTCAGAAAATTCTGTCTGTCTGTCCGTATCGATTCCTACAGACTAAACCGTTGAGCCGATTTAATTCAAACTTGGTATATAGTATTTTTAGAGTACTCTATCCGACTGTTTTTCGAATTAGCATTCTAACGGTACCTGCCATATAACTTTTAATGAAAAACTTATTTTTCTCGAAAACGGCTCTTACGATTTTGATAAAACTTTCTGAATAGTGTTTTCTATGTAAAATCTGTTTTTAAGTTTTAGTGGATTTTTCAGAAAAAGTTTTATAACGGTACCTCCCATATGACCAGTTTTTTTAAAATCAGACTTTCTCGTTAACTAATTGACGGATTTTGATAAGATTTTCAAAATATGTAGTGTTTTATGATTTAAATAATAGGTATTGTTTATTACAATTTTCAAAAACATTTTTTTTAATTGTTAATATTTTTTTTTAAAAACTTATTTAGTTTTTTGAATATTTTGAAAACGAATCTATAGATTTTTTTAATTTTTTCTCCTAGTATATACTAAAGATTTCTTTAAATTGAAATACTCAAAAAAATTATAAAATATGTTTTCGAAAAGTTTTTCAAAAATTTGGTCGAACGATTTTGAAATGAAAAATTCATAAAATAGAAAACAGCAAAAGGAATAAGATGTTTTACAACATTTTTTCCAAAAAACGTTATGAATAGTGTTTTTTTTGATTTCATAAAAAAAAATGTTGTTTAATATTTTTCCCCATATTTTGTTTTATATTGCTCGGTTGAGCCCTAGCCACTAGTCTAATGAAGGCAAACTTCGTTATTCTTATTATTATTTATTTATCCTTATTTATTTTGAAAGCATTTCATTGTCGTAACAGCATACAGAATAAATAATAAGGGCGCCTATGATAAACACATAAACATGCAAAAACAACTAACAAATAAAAAAAAAAACTCGATTACCTACTGCATTCAAAAATTTCAATAAAGAAAACGAAATTGTAAATAAACTTATAGGTAGGTATTCCAAATTTAAAGACGATTTGCCAAACGTTTAGTAGACGGACAGAATTTTGCTAGTGACTCAAATATATATCTCTATCAACTATCATCGTAATGTTATATTTGATTGTTATCTCATTTTTTTTCTGCACGATTGCATAACTTGTACTTAGTACCTACCAACGTATAATCGCAAGTAAAAATTAAACAATTAGGTATTACTAATGAAAAAAAACCCGGGGTATTTTTAGCTATTCTATAGAAGATTAGTTGAAAGAAATATTTTGGTAAACTATACATTTCTTTCCCGCGATCTAAGCTGGGTAGGACAACAAGTACCTATTATATATACCTCAAACAAACAAAATAACTTTGTTATACATGTAGGTATGTAGGTATATGATATGTAGGTACGTACCTACCTATCTGAATGGAAAGCAAAATTCAAAACAAAAATCCATTTCTGCAAGGACGTGTGTATAAATACAGCAAGAAGTAAGTTTGTGTTTAAACTTCAAGAATGTACATACATATGTGTAGCTTCATTTGTTGAAGACCTTAATAAATAGTAAACAAAAATTGAAAATTTAAAGAATTCGAATCAAAAGTCAATGATGTATGTATGTATATGTACAAATATGACAAATATGTATATACATAGGTAAGTAGTGCCAGTGCTCGTACAAAACTTGAAAATCCCAAAGAATTCGAATCAAAAGTCTTGTCAATGTAAGAACCAGTTCTCGTCCATATAAAAAAAATGTAAACAATGAAAATGTTGGATGGTGTATAAACCCTAACAAAAAATTGTTCGCTGCATCTAAGCTAAACCCTTTTTCCAATTATTTCATGTTCGCCTTGTTTTTTTTCCTGCACATGCGCAATAAACTAAGCACAAAGCATAACACTAAAAACCATGCTCTTTATTCATCTCTCACAACACACTCAGTTAGTAAACACACATGCCGCTTGGAACGCCACGGTCCACAGGTCGTCATTATAGTACTACAGCAGTCTATATACAACGGTTGCACTTTAAAGATTAAGCGAATTTGGTACGTGAACTATACAGGTCAATTGCTTCTTATTCTTCTTCTTCTTAGGTGGCACTACAGTCCGGGGCCTGTACCAACAAGCTTCTCCAGCCAGCTCGGTCCCTAGCTAGCTGTCTCTAGTTTCGCACGTGGAGTCGTTGAGGTCCTCTTCGAATTGTGTGCGCCACCTGAGTCCCGGTCTTCCTCTACTGCGCCGTCCCTCTGGTGGACTCGAAGATTTTGGCTAGGTCTGTGTCGCTGTACAGCCGGTAAAGTTCTTCATTGTATCTTCTTCTCCACTCTCCAGATTCGATGGAACACGTGGCAGATGTTTATGTGTGTGTGTGTGTACATGACTGTAGGTTCGGTTTTAAAATGTTACATGTCTGAGCGTGAATCGAGAAACCAACTCTTTTGGTCAGTGGCGCAAAATAACACCTTTTGGGGCAAAGTAACCCCGTGTTACGGTAATGTTTTTTCTTAATTAAGCGCACATCAGTATGCAACGTTTTTAAACGAATCCAATTCGCTACATTTTTTGCCTCAAAGTATACCCCTAATAATAAATATTTACAAATTTCCTTGTTTCATAAAGTATGCAACATTTTTGTTATGTTATCTTCCTGTTAAGTGCAACCATAGGCACATTATTACATTACACATTATTACTTATTATATTAAATATTAGCAATAATGTGTCTATTGTGCAACTTGTAAGAGTAATTTTGAATGTGATTGTTTTTTCATCAAACCAACTATTTATTAACAACTGGTGTTAGTATTATTAATGTTATTGCCACTTTCTTGATTATATATTTAAATTTATGTTATTCAATTCATAGACGTTTTATTTTGATTTTTACAGAAATTTTAAGCATTGTCATTGATGGTGATATAAATTTAAGATATATGTGCTATACATACGAGTACACGTAAATAATGTATATTGAAAAGGAGATAGGGGAAAAACGCACATCTGTCAGTTGTCATTAAGCAGTGTGTATTGAGTATCAAAAATGGATCCTACCCTCCATGGAAAAATATGAGCCACATGCTTGCCTGGCACCTTTTCATATCCTTAAAGTAGGGGTGCATTCCACCCATATTAAACTGTTTTCGGCATTAAGGAAATAGGGAAGCAACTCCTTGGCAGCTGTCATAGCAACGAAACGATATGTTGAACTGCAGAGAGTCTCGATGGTTAGATACAAGTAGGTGCTACTTTTTATGTATTTCGTTCTATTTTGGAACGCCTAAAGCACCATGGATAATGCTTAGTAAATGAGACGTTGTCAGCTGTGTTTTATTATCTACGGATCTGGATCTGGATTCAGTTTTAAAACAAAAACAATTTGGTATCCAGCTTTCTATCTGGATCTATTTCAAGATCAAAAAATTAGTTTAAATTTTGAAAAACAGATAGCAATTTTGCAGTACTTATTTTACTTGTAATTAAAGACAAAAAATTCCATAATCGCAGCTATTATAAAACAATACATATATAAAAATTTAAAGCCGTTGTGTTAGTTAAGATATTCCACTGTCTTTTAAGGCTGTTTTACCTTTTGCCAAAGCAAAGGAAAAGTTTGGACAATACACCCTCCGCTTTCCCACGCGGTGTTGCTTGGGTTTACTATACATTTTCGAAAAAACGAACCCGGCGTGGCGCCACCTAGTAATACAAAATAGCCTTAGTTACTTCTTACGAAACAAGTAATCTGCTTGTGAAACTCCAGCAGCACTAAAATAGCCTTAAGTTTCACCTTACAACATCATCATCAAAATCGGTCCATAAATAAGAATTTTCAAAAAAAAAAAAAAAAAAACACCAGAGCGACTTAATGAGTAATTTAAGTAGCCCGAGCTTTTCCCTAGAACATCAGAAAACTGCCAGGGTTAAAGTCCCGTCAAAATCGGTGCAGCCGATCACAATACTGTGATGTGGCAACAAAATTATTAGATATTCGGAGGACACATCTTTGTAAATTAACGACATCTGTGGGATTCATTGTGTACAGCTACCAACATTTATTGTGTACAACAAACATGTTCCTAAAAGTATGCTACATATTTGCAATATATTTTGACAGAGTACTAAATCGAACTTGAAGTACTAATTCGAGACTCGAATAAGTACTGAAAGCTTAGATTGTGCCAGAACCAGACGGAAGCTTCCAGAAGCTTGTAAATTTGTATAAATACAAGAGTAGATGGCATTGAGAGTTTAGTTTATTATTTATTTTCGAAAGTGAAATTGTTAACAACTGGAAGCGTTAGTAAAAAGTGATTGAATTGAGATTAAATAAAAAGTGTTGAATTATAAAAACGAATTTAAATTGTGAATAAGTGGAATAAGTTTAATTTGGTGTTATTTAAACTGAAAGACGTTGTGTTTCATTCAATAAAAAGATTTGTTGTATTGTTTTGGAATTTTGATTGAGTTTTATTTGTCGAACCCCACGCCAAAACTTCACATTGGTGTCAGAAATTGGGGATATAGCTCAGTAAAGTGCTAGAAAATTCCATAGTGACATTTTCTACAACAGTTTCGGTGACTCATATAATTTTGAAAGTGGAATTTTCCAGAAACTATTGAACTGATTGTGCTATAAAACTGTGAATAGCGAATATTTTTGTTAAAAATAGTGTTTGAAAAATATTTTTCTAGAAGAGACATTAAAATAAAACTGACTGTGTTGCGAAAATTGTGTTTCAGTTACATGAAATGAATCGCAAATTAGAACAATTGACAACAGCTGAGTTGAAAGAAGAATTAGGAAAACGAAACCTTCAGACTTCGGGCTGAAAAAGGAACTATTGCTCCGACTTCAGAATGCTATCACTCAGGATGGTGGAGACCCCGATACCATGCTGTTCGATGTTGAAGAACAAGGGAGAGAAAGCACAGTAAGTACAGCCAATGAAATGCCTGCTTTCATGAAGTCGCTTCTGTCGAAATTCGAAGAACAAAAGAACGTTCTCGAAGAACAAAAGAACGTTTTCAAAAGTAAATTCGACGAACAAAAGAATGAGCAGAAGAATTCGTTGGGAATTCTCCAGCAGCAACTAAGCGAGCAAAAGACCGTTCTCGAAGAACAAAAGAACGTTTTCGAAAACAAACTCGATGCACAGAATGTTCTCTTCGACAAAAGACTTCAAACAATCGAACAGAAATTCGAAGCCAAAATAGAAAACTTGGAAGAAAAGTTCGGAAGTGTAGAGCAACAGTACGAACATCTGGCTAAGGAATTTGATTCTTTGAAGAAGCAGAAGGTTCGGGAATATTCGAGCGACGGTCCACGAAGAAAGGAAATGTAGCCCCTTGTCTTTGATGGTCAAACATCATGGCCAATTTATAAGAGGCAGTTCGAAGCTGCCGCCTTGATGAACAACTGGGACAACGAAGACAAATCAAATGCTCTTACGCTTGCGCTCAGGCGAACAGCTGCCGAATTGCTACAGACCATTCCTGAAGACAAACATCATGATTATGATGCAATGGTCAAGGCAATCGAGATGAGGTTTGCCGACGACCACATGCAGCAAGTTTACCGAGTCCAGTTGCACCGAAGGGTCCAGACAAGAGGTGAAACGCTACAACAATTGCAAGCCATTAATTTGTCTTATCTCAATACCAGTAGGGAAATCATAAACGAACTGGCAACCGATGCGTTCACTAATGCCATTGCAGATGAAAAACTACAAATGGCTGTAAGAATGGCAGGTAAGAAAACGCTCGCTGAGGATTTAGCATTTGCCCTAACAATTGAAGCAGCAGACCAAGGTAGCCATCGCGTCAGGGAAATGGCTATGCTAGAGTGCTCATGTCAACGCGTCGACATTGAAAGAGAAAACCCGAACACTACTCGAGGTCAAATGAGATGCTGCCTAAATTGCGCAAGGAGGAGGCAGAATGACGAAGCATCTGGCAGAAATAACACTCTTACTGCTGGACAAGCTTCTGATCAATAGCAGGCGGGAAACGCCTAAGAACCAACTTCGTGGAGCTGAAGTTGGTTGATGGAATCGACGCCCACAGGACCATCATCCAAGTTTCGCAAACTAAACGCTGCAGCAAGAGCTTGACAGTGGATACAGTCATCAGAAACAGAAAATGTGTGGCCACTATCGACACGGGTGCCACAGCCTTCATAATCAGAAGAGACCTTGTTCAGACATCCTGGCTACATAACACCAGCTGCTACACTCTGAAGACAGCAACTGGAGAAGCAGCACAAGTATACGTAGAGGTATTTCTAAAGATACAACTGGCAGGGTTGACATTCTCACATGCATTCTTGGTAGCCGACATATGCGACGAATGCATCATTGGAGTAGATTTCATGAAGGCACATGAGGTAATCATAGACCTTCGAATGCAAGTGTTAAGGTATCGAACCGTTGAGATCCCTATGGTATATGGAAACGAGAACGCTGTGAATCTTCGGGCGGTTATAAGCAGAGATGAAGTCCTACCACCATCTTCAGAGACAGTTCTTTTGACACGTTTGGAGGGTGATCCTGGGAACCACCGATTCTATTTCGTTGAAGCAGATGATAAAGAGGACTTTCCAAGCTATATCGTTGGAAAAATTTTAGTAGAACCAAAGAAAAACATGGTTCCGGTAAGGCTGATGAATCCGAAAAAACACTCCGTCAAGCTTAGACAAGGAGAGGTGATTGGAAAATGCGTACCCAATGCAGCCATATCGACAACATCTGGGAGTGAATCTGCGAGTCCTGTTTCTGCAACGAAATTGGTTGAGGTATGTAATGCTATCCTCGGAAACTTTTAGCTAAATCAGGAGCAGAAAACCATGGCCAAATATCTCATTGGCGAGTTTGCTGATATATTTGCATCGCAGGATGGAGACTATGGTCGAACACACCTAGTATAGCACCGCATAGACACCGGCGATAGCAGACCGATCCGACAACCTGCTAGAAGACTTCCATTGGCAAAACAGGCGGAAGTCGACGAGATGATATCAACCATGGAAAAAGACGGTCTAATCGAAAACTCAAAAAGTCCGTGGGCATCACCCGTTGTACTAGTGAAAAAGAAGGACGACAGCACTCGATTCTGCGTAGATTACCGGAGGTTCAACGATGTCACCAAGAAGGACAGCTACCCCTTGCCTCGAATAGATGACACCTTGGATACCCTTTCTGTAGCGAAATGGTTTTCCACCCTCGATCTGAAAAGTGGCTACTGGCAGATACAGATCCATCCAGAAGACAAAGAAAAGACCGCTTTCACAACGGGAAATGGACTATGGCAGTTTACCGTTATGCCATTTGGCTTGTATAACGCTCCAGCCAACATTGAGCGTTTAATGGAACGTGTGTTACAGGGTCTGACATGGAAAACCTGCCTGGAGTACTTGGATGACGTCATCGTTGTGGGAAAGACGTTCGCTGAACATCGCGACAACTTGAGGGAGGCGTTTACACGACTTCGAACAGCACATTTGAAACTAAAGCCAAAGAAATGTGCTCTGTTCAAAGCTGAGGTGAAATATTTGGGAGATGTGATATCATCAAATGGAGTAAAAACTGACCCGGAGAAAATCGAAGCCGTGAAAAATTGGCCAGATCCCGCAGACAAACACCAACTGAGGAGCTTTCTCGGTCTCGCCACATATTACAGGAGGTTCGTAAAGGATTTTGCCGGAATCGCAGTGTCTGCACCAGCTAACTGAGAGGGGTAGACAATTTAAATGGTCAGGTGAGTGCGAAAGAAGCTTTCAACATCTAAAACAGCGACTTTGTGAGGCACCAATACTAGCTTACCCCACCCCTGGCAAGACATTTACTGTGGACGCGGATGCTATTAACGTGAGTGTTGGAGCATTTCTGTCGCAGATACACGATGGGTAGGAGAAAGTGGTAGCCTATTTCAGCAAAGCTCTGTCGCGACCAGAGAGAAACTACTGTGTAACCAGACGGGAACTCCTTGCTCTGATACTGGCGACAAAACATTTCCATAATTATCTGTATGAACACAGATTCATCCTGCGTACCGATCACGCCACTTTTTTTTTTTTTTTTTTTTTTTTTTATAATTAACGCGCGCACAAGGGATTATGTGTTTCCCTTTTAATGTAGAACACACTGCGCGGGCATTACGAAGATAGGGAGGGGAGAGATAGGAGGTGCCGATTAACATTGGTTTTGAATGTTTGCAGATCAAAATGGCAAGGGAAAATCCCGCCGGGTAAACTATTCCAGATTCGTGTCGTTCGGCTAAAAAAAGAATCCCTATATTTCACGGTACGTCCGAAATTAGGCTCAAGGGTGAACTGATGAGCATTCCTTGCGAGACGAGTATTACGGGAGAAACTTTTAAGGGGAGGAATGCAACAAGCTACTTCGAGTGAACATTTTTTGTAAAAGAAACGATAAAATAAGGAAAGACATGAAACATTGCGTCGGTGTTCGAGTGGGGCAATTGTTTCAGCGGCAGTTCTATTACCTATCAATCTTAACGCTCGATTTTGTATTCTATCAAGCAGGTGAAGCGATGTTTGCGAAGCACCTGCCCAGAGGTGGGAGTTATACTCGAGTTTAGGGCGTATAAACGCTTTATAAATTGTAGCCAGATCAGATGGGGAAAAGTACTTCTTACACCGATACAGAAAACCTAAGCACTTTGCAGCATTCTTAGCGATCTCAAATATATGGTCGTTCCAACGGAGGTCGTCGTTGACACACATACCGAGTACTGAGAGCTTTTCGGTTTCTTCGATGTAAGTGCCATTCATGGACAATGGCATTGGGGGAATGTTTAGCTTTAACGACAGAAGACAGCATTGAGTTTTCGAAGCATTAAACTCCACACGATTCCTATTACCCCATTTGACAATGCTGTATAAATCGGAGTTTAATGAGCTTGACATACGGCACCGTTGCAATTGTACGTCCGAAGGCGAAGAACGTGAATTATCGAACGAATATGAAAAGCTGAGGGTAGAGTCGTCAGCAAAACAGTTAAGTGGATTAGAAGTAACAGACAGAAGATCATTTATAAAAATGAGGAAAAGAGTCGGAGACAGAACAGAGCCCTGGGGCACACCAGCATTTATTTTATGGGAATCAGACTTGAATCCGTCCAATACAACTTGTATTGAACGGTCCAGAAGATAGCTTCTAATCCAACGAACAAGAGTATTATCGATCCCAAAAGCACGCATTTTCGATAAGAGAGCTTCATGCCAAACTCTATCAAATGCCTTGGAGATATCAAGAGCAATAATCTTACTTTCACCAAAGCGATGTAAAGATTTGTTCCACTGTTCGGTGAGATATGCCATCAGATCACCAGTGGAACGGTTGCTGCGGAAGCCATACTGACGGTCATGGAGGAGCTTACGATCTTCGAGATATTCCTTAAGCTGACGGTTAATCAGTGTTTCCATGACCTTAGAAAGAAGGGATGTCAGTGCTATGGGTCGGTAGGAGGAGGGGGAGGATGGGTCACCTTTCTTAGGGACAGGCTGGACAAATGCTGTTTTCCATCTTCTAGGAAAGATTCCAGAAGAGTAGGAGCGATGGAAAAGCTTACGCAGTGGCTTTGCCAGTGTGGAAGAACACCTCTTCAGAAGAATCGGGGGTATACCATCCGGGCCAGCGGATTTGTGTATATCGAGATCTTTGAGAACTCTTGCTACTGTACGAGTGCGGAAAAAAATGTGTCCCATGGAAAAATTTACATTCTCAAGTACAGGAGGGGCAACGTTGCTTTGAGGCAGCGTGGAGCTGGCAGCGAAATGGGCGGCGAGCAAGTTTACCTTCTCTGAAGAGTAAACAATTGGTTTGTTATTGTCGATGAGCGTTGGAACCGAAGATGTCGAGGAGTTTTTTATATTTTTTACAAATGACCAAAAATTTTTACTGCCTTTGGGACACTGCAGAATTTTTTGCCGTAATTTTTGGTCATGCAAAAATTTGGTTCTTTCTATAACGGAGTTGCATGAGTTCCTTGCTTGTTTGTGCTTTTTCCGATTTTCCTCTGTAGGGTTGGCTTTGTAAGATCGGAAACTTACTTCTTTGAGCCTGATAGCTTCTTTACACTCAGAATTAAACCAAGACTTTTCTTTAGGTTTGATGATTTTTACTCTGTTAGGAATAAAAGCACGCATCCCTAGAAGAATCACATTTGTGATCATTTCAGCACTGGCATCAATGTCACTATCGAGGAAGCATAGTGACCAGTTAAAGTTTCGGAAAAAGAAATTCAGGCCGTCCCAGTTGGCTTTCTCGTATTGCCAAACGGTCCTGGTGGGAAGTTTTTCTTTAACTGGATGGGTGGGGGATGAGAAATTAGCTGAAATGATACAATGGTCTGAAGTGCCAAATGGAGAAGTTACACTAATGGTTGCTACAGTTCAAAAATCCTGAGGGGCAAGTAGCAAGATGGATCGAACGATTGCAGACTTACGACTTCGAAGTACAGCATCGGAAAGGAAGACTGCACTGCAATGCGGACGCGCTTTCCCGCAGACCATGTGAACCCAGTTGGAAACATTGTGCGCGAAAAGAGGAAAAGGACGAAGGTTTTTCTGTCCAGAGAATGAGAGCTGAACCTGTAGAGGATTGGAGTGCCGAAGAAATTCGTAATGCACAAAAAGAAGACCCTGACATCGAGCCAATCCTTGCATGGAAGGAATCTATGGAGAAACCAAATGCAAGAGACATCTCCGACAGAAGTCCTACTTTAAAGGCATACTGGGCGCAGTGGGACTCTCTCCATGTGGAAGATGGTGTTTTGCGAAGAAAATGGGAAATGCCGGATGGAAGATCCTTTAAGATGCAGCTTGTGGTTCCACGATCAAAAGTAGAGGAGATCCTACGAGAAATGCATGATGGAGTATCCGGTGGGCACTTGGGAATCAACAAAACACTGGAAAAGGTACGGGAAAGCTTTTATTGGCTAAGCGCGAGAAACGATGTAGAGATCTGGTGTCAAAAGTGCACAACATGCGCAGCTAGCAAGGGACCCAAAGTCAAAACACGAGGTAAAATGCACCAGTACAACGTGAGCACCCCGTTTGAAAGAATCGCCGTTGACATCACAGGCCCGTTCCCGGAAACTGAAAACGGTAGCCGTTACATCCTTCTTGTCATGGACTACTTCAGCAAGTGGCCCGAGGCGTTTGCGATACCCAATCAAGAAGCTAAAATAGTTGTCGAGCAGATAGTGGACCACTGGGTCGGCAGGTTCGGGGTGCCTATGGAATTGCATTCCGACCAAGGGCGAAACTTCGAGTCCAAGGTATTCCAGGAAGTATGCGCATCACTCGGGTTAAAGAAAACAAGGACAACCTTACCCAACAAGTACACCTTACCCAACTGATCGATGTGCCAACGCGTATACCGCGTGTTGCTGGGCAAGCCGCCCATACTCTTGACATGTTTCTTACTTCTCAACCTGATAAATATACCATTAGTGTAACTTTTCCATTTGGCACTTCAGACCATTGTATCATTTCAGCTAATTTCTCATCCTCCACCCATCCAGTTAAAGAAAAACTTCCCACCAGGACCGTTTGGCAATACGAGAAAGCCAACAGGGACGGCCTGAATATCTTTTTCCGAAACTTTAAATGGTCACTATGCTTCCTCGATAGTGACATTGACATTGATGGTAGTGCTGAAATGATCACAAATGTGATTCTTCTAGGGATGCGTGCTTTTATTCCTAACAGAGTAAAAAGCATCAAACCTAAAGAAAAGTCTTGGTTTAATTCTGGGTGTAAATAAGCTATCAGGCTCAAAGAAATAAGTTTCCGATCTTACAAAGCCAACCCTACAGAGGAAAATCGGAAAAAGCACAAGCAAGCAAGGAACTCATGCAACTCCGTTATTGAAAAAACCAAATTTTTGCATGACCAAAAATTACTGCAAAAAATTCTGCAGTGTCCCAAAGGCAGTAAAAATGTTTGGTCATTTGTAAAAAATATAAAAAACTTCTCGACATCTTCGGTTCCAACGCTCATCGACAATAACAAACCAATTGTTTACTCTTCAGAGAAGGCAAACTTGCTCGCCGCCCATTTCGCTGCCGCATAGCAACGTTGCCCCTCCTGTACTTGAGAATGTAAATTTTTCCATGGGACAAATTTTTTTCCGCACTCGTACAGTAGCAAGAGTTCTCAAAGATCTCGATATACACAAATCCGCTGGCCCGGATGGTACACCCCCGATTCTTCTGAAGAGGTGTTCTTCCACACCGGCAAAGCCACTGCGTAAGCTTTTCCATCGCTCCTACTCTTCTGGAATCTTTCCTAGAAGATGGTAAACAGTATTTGTTCAGCCTGTCCCTAAGAAAGGTGACCCATCCTCCCCCTCCTCCTACCGACCCATAGCACTGACATCCCTTCTTTCTAAGGTCATGGAAACACTGATTAACCGTCAGCTTAAGGAATATCTCGAAGATCGAAAGCTTCTCCGTGACCGTCAATACGGCTTCCGCAGCAACTGTTCCACTGGTGATCTGATGGCATATCTCACCGAACAGTGGAACAAATCTTTACATCGCTTTGGTGAAAGTAAGATTATTGCTCTTGATATCTCAAAGGCATTTGACAGAGTTTGGCATGAAGCTCTTTTATCGAAAATGCGTGCTTTTGGGATGGATGATACACTTGTTCGTTGGATTAGAAGCTATCTTCTGGACCGTTCAATACAAGTGGTATTGGACGGATTCAAGTCTGATTCGCACAAAATAAATGCTGGTGTGCCCCAGGGCTCTGTTCTGTCTCCGACTCTTTTCTTGATTTTTATAAACGATCTTCTGTCTGTTACTTCTAATCCACTTAACTATTTTGCTGACGACTCTACCCTCAGCTTGTCATATTCGTTCGATAATTCACGTCCTTCGCCTTCGGACGTACAATTGCAACGGTACCATATGTCAAGCTCATTAAACTCCGATTTATACAGCATTGTGAAATGGGGTAATAGGAATCGTGTGGAGTTTAATGCTTCGAAAACTCAGTGCTGTCTTCTGTCGTTAAAGCTAAACATACCCCTAATGCCATTGTCCATGAATGGCACTTACATCGAGGAAACCGAAAAGCTCTCAGTACTCGGTATTTGTGTCAACAACGACCTCCGTTGGAACAACCATATATTTGAGATCGCTAGGAATGCTGCTAAGTGCTTAGGTTTTCTGTATCGGTGTAAGAAGTATTTTTCCACATCTGATCTGGCTACAATTTATTATTTATAAAGCTTTTATACGGCCTTAACTCGAGTATAACTCCCACCTCTGGGCAGGTGCTTCACAAGCATCGCTTCACCTGCTTGATAGAATACAAAATAGAGCGTTAAGATTGATAGGAAATAGAACTGCCGCTGAATCAATTGCCCCTCTCGAACACCGACGCAATGTTTCATGTCTTTCCTTATTTTGTCGTTTCTTTTACAAAAAATGTTCACTCGAAGTAGCCAGTTGCATTCCTCCCCTTAAAAGTTTCGCCCGTAATACTCGTCTCGCAAGGAATGCTTATCAGTTCACCCTTGAGCCCAATTTCGGACGTACCGTGAAATATAGGGTTTCTTTTTTTAGCCGAACGACACGAATTTGGAAATGTTTACCCGGCGAGATTTTCCCTTGCCATTTTGATCTGCAAACATTTAAAACCAATGTTAATCGACACCTCCATCTTATTCTTTTTGCTGTTTTCTATTTTATGAATTTGTCATTTCAAAATCGTTCGACCAGTTTTTTCAAAAAAAAAAATTTTTTTGAAAAACTTCGAAAACATATTTTAAATTTTTTTTGAGTATGTCAATTTAAATAAATCTATAGTTTATACTAGGATTAAAAAAAAATCTATAGATCCGTTTTCAAAATATTTAAAAAACAAAATATTTTTTTTTAATTATTAAAGATTTAAAAAAAAATGTTTTTGCAAATTTTAATAAGCAATATTATTTAAATTATAAAACACTACATGCTTTGAAAATTTCATCAAAATAATTAGTTAACGAGAAAGTCTGATTTTAAAAAACTGGTCATATGGGAGGTACCGTTATAAAACTTTTTCTGAAAAATCCATTAAAACTAAAAGATAGATTTTGCATAGAAAACACCATTCAGAAAGTTTTATCAAAATCGTAGTAGCTGTTTTCGAGAAAAATAAGTTTTTCAATAAAAGTTATATCGCAGGTACCGTTAGTTTTGGAGCTAGAATGCCAATTCGAAAAACAGTCGGGTGGAGCACTCTAAAAATACTATATACCAAGTTTGAATCAAATCGGCCCAACCATTTAGGCTGTAGATATCGATACGGACAGACAGACAGACAGACAGACAGACAGACAGACGGACGGAATTTCCGGATCCACTTTTTTTGACTTCTCTATCATCGTAATACCATGTTTGATTGTTAGAATTTTTTTTTTTTACGAATGCATAACTTGCCTTATAGTCCCTATAAATCGCGTGTAAAAAATAGGTAACATTAACTTAGAAAAATAACACTATCTGAACTGAACTGACACTGAAAAGTGTCAACACCACAACACTTAACGGTTTTAAGTAAAAATGGAGTAAGCCATCACACGTCTTGTATAATAACGAATTTATGAAAAATTGTAGGACGGATTTTTGAAAAAATAAAAAAAATTAATTTTGTTATGTAGTTTTTACTTGCGATTTATAGGGACTATAAGGCAAGTTATGCATTCGTAAAAAAAAAAAATCTAACAATCAAACATGACATTACGATGATAGAGAAGTCAAAAAAGTGGGTCCGGAAATTCCGTCCGTCTGTCTGTCTGTCTGTCTGTCCGTATCGATTCCTACAGCCTAATCGGTTGGGCCGATTTGATTCAAACTTAGTATATAGTATTTTTAGAGTACTCTACCCGACTGTTTTTCGAATTGGCATTCTAGCTCCAAAACTAACGGTACCTGCGATATAACTTTTATTGAAAAACTTATTTTCCTCGAAAACGGCTGCTACGATTTTGATAAAACTTTCAGAATGATGTTTTCTGTGCAAAATCTATCTTCTAGTTTAAATGGATTTTTCAGAAAAAGTTTTATAACGGTACCTCTTATATGACCGGTTTTTTAAAATCAGACTTTCTCGTTAACTAATTGACGGATTTTGATAAAATTTTCAAAATATGTAGTGTTTTATGATTTAAATAATTTTGTTTATCAAAATTTTCAAAAACATTTTTTTTTAAATTTTAATAATTTTTTTTAAAAAAATATTTTGTTTTTTGAATATTTTGAAAACGGATTTATAGATTTTTTTTTAAATTTTTCTCCTAGTATAAACTATAGATTTCTTAAAAATGACATACTTAAAAAAAAAATTTAAATATGTTTTCAAAAAGTTTTTCAAAAAAAACATTTTTTTGAAAAAACTGGTCGAACGATTTTGAAATGAAAAATTCATAAAATAGAAACCAGCAAAAGAAATAAGATGGCTAACAACATTTTTTCCAAAAAACGTTATGAATAGTGTTTTTTTGATTTCATAAAATTTTTTCCCCAACATTTTATTTCATATTGCTCGGCTAAGCCCTAGCCATTAGTCAAATAAAAGAAAGTGACAACCTACATTACATACATACTTACGTATTTTAAAGTATTTTTCATCATCATAAAAGCACAGAATAAATAAGGAAGCCTTTGATAAACACACAAAAACAACTAACAAATAAAAAAAAACTATTCGATTACTACTGAATGCAAAAATTTCAATCGAGAAAACAAAAGTTTACACCTCCCTATAAACAAACAAAACCACTGTGTTAACTTTTAATATTGTCTCTATACCTACTCGCTTAGCAGTAGTTGGAACGCGTATCTTAATTTTAGTACTTACCTTCCTTCCAACCTTATTATAGGTACCTAAATCCTTTATAAATTCCATTGGTCCCATTTTGGGACGTATAAAGGTCCCTTTACCTAGCATTATTGCCATACTGCTGATTCCGACGAATCTTTATGCCAGTTGTTCAAATTTTTCCATACCAAAATGAAAATTAAACTGAAAAAGTCCTCAATATCTTTCTATTAGCAAATTATATTGTAAACAGTAAGCAGTAAGTGGAAAATAATACACTAAAAAACTGCAAAAGCTAACAATCCTATATATTTATGTGTTTATCCCTTTATCGTGATGCATGTTCGTTCGAGCTTCAAACCACAACGATTCTAAAGAAGTTGCACGTCAAAAAAAACATTAAAATTAAATCTTTGTCAAAAAGACGCCTGTACCTAAAAAGGATTAGCACACAGGAGCAAGTATGTGCGACCCAGTCGTGCTTTTTTTTTTTTGTTGTTATATATTTTTTTTATTCGACGATGTGACCGCACATATGAGCATGTACGTGCGAAAAAAAGCGTGCGATCCAGTCGTACAATTTATTTAATTAGGTATCAGACCGCAATGTGTGGCCCTGAAATCGCCATTTGGGTGTTAATATAGAATAAGAACGAAAAACAAAAGTGTATTATATGTATCCAAATGTTCTGGTCTCCACTATTAATAGTTAGGTTCAGATTTGCCCTCAAGATGACAAGAAGCAAAACGACATCCATAATAGTACAATAGATTTTATATATACAATAGTACTATCAAGATAGCGCCATCTTGTTTCACTATCTCATCCTAAAGTTTTTCTCTGAGTGGAGATTGCAATGTAGACTTATAGTCTTCATAAGTCATAACATATGCAATGTTAGAAAATGGCAAAACGGGAAAGATGTATTTAAAATGTTAGCAGTCAGAAGAAAACAAACCATCGACACTTTTTCGTGTTATTTTTAAATCAGCTTCATATCGCTGAAAACTGATCTTGAGGGGTGCTTAGACATCGATAGTCTATCGATAGTATCGATAGTCAAAAACTATCAAGTGCATCGATAGTTTTATAAAATATATTGATAGTTTTTTTCCTCACAAGAAATAT
This sequence comes from Platycheirus rosarum, assembly GCA_963971375.1. Lineage (NCBI taxonomy): Eukaryota > Metazoa > Arthropoda > Insecta > Diptera > Syrphidae > Platycheirus > Platycheirus rosarum. Next base: position 213,062,243 of record OZ020507.1, on the reverse strand, counting down.
TTATAATATAGAGAAAAGGCCCAACATATAAGCTTTGTTCGTCTACTCCCTAAAACAGACTATTTTTAACAATTTTACACACATTATGTGCGTTTACACACATTTTTAAGTGTTTTCGTGAGAAGGGAGAGATGGTGAGAGAGCAAAACATTTCCCCTTAACTCCCTATTTTAAACCAACAAAATTCTTAGGGGAGAAATGTGAGTTCTGCCAAACTCAAAATTACATTTGAAATTTGACGTTTCGTGAAGTCTTCGTTTTTGAAAAATTTAAAATTAATTACATTTTTAAAAGATAAATTCAAAATAAATAACTGGTTTCCATCACAATTTTTATTTCCATTTCGTTTAGTTAAATTTTTATTTTGTTGACGTTTTAAAAGTTTTCCTATTTTGATGTAAAAAGCGTTCTTTTACTTTTGAGCGAATTTATTATTTTCTGAGCATTTTCATCCCTCTGATTTTCTGTTTCCGTTTGTGTTTATAATCGAGTTAACAGTTGTCTATTGTGATTGGCTTGTTTTGATTAGAAATTCTTTATTGTTCCATCTTTATTGCTTATCTACATTGTTATCTATAAATAATTTGAAGAAACTCGGTAAGAATTTAATTTGCATTCAGTTTATTCAGTTTATTCATTTCGTTACTTTATCTAGTTTTGTTTCAGGGAGGAAAATGTTTTTAAACCAAAAATCCGGTTCGGAAAAAAAGAAAGAAATCTTGTTTTTGTTTTTGAAATCTAATTTATTTATGTTTCGTTTCTTGTTCTTTAAATAAAAATAAAATTTGATCTAACTGCTTGCATTTCTTTCTTCTCTTCTTCTTATGTGAGTTTTATAAAAGAGCCCGCTAGAAAGCAGGATCACTTGTCATTTTTGTTCTTCGTGTTAAATTAATTCAGATCCAGGTTTATATAAATAAAATAAAAAAATCCATTTTGCTTCAGGGTGGCTAGAGCTTTTATAATGAAAAAAAAAGTATCGATATTTATTTTAAAACTATCGATACTACCAAAACCGCCGACTATCGATGTTTAAGCAACCCTGTAGTAAGTAAGGGATGACATAATATTCACATAGGAAAGATCAAGTTAAACTCATATATACCTTTTCAACAATTTGCAAATTTTTGGAAGGTGGTATTGGCTAAATTAAATTCTTGAGTTCGTTCATTTTACTCACATAAACTCGACATATTAATTCAAATGGCCAACGTTACAGTTAAAAACGACAAATAAGACAATACTGAATTGAAAAAATTAAGGGATCGACAAAAAATCCTTAAGAAAATAAGTCCTTATTACTGCCGCTCAACTTATTGAAAAAGAATGCACTCATGATTTCTACTCCTTTGTCAGACAAAAGCGAAATAATGACGCGTATTATGTATTTTTTCTGCATTGGCATGAATTTGTTGCAAATATAATGTTGCATTGTTTGATTATTATATCAAATTCTGTAGTCTGCAAAAATGAAACTTGACCTGATGTAGGTAGTTACTTATTTTATATATATAACACATTCATTTAACATCATCAACATTAACATTTTTTTATCTCTAATATAGTTTAAAAATAAAAAATGTTTTGTGTTAATAAATTTTGCAGAAAAAAAAATATTTTTCATACAAACATATAGACGGTATCTAAGCAGTAAAATGCTATGAAAAAGATTGCACACCGTTTTGAATAAACATTAGCTTTCACTATTTTTTTCTTTAGTACAAGCTTTTTTTTGTTCTGAAATTGAAATAAATATTTCATTTCATTTCATTTTTATTTATTTAATAAGTGACAAAAATATTTTTATAAAAATAGTAGGTATTTAATTTAATAGGTACCTCCTTTTAAATCAAAAAAATCAATTCCTTATTACGTTCGAAATACCTACTTTAAAACTTTAAACAGGCAAATCTGAATATGGCAACATTGGTATGTGATTTCAGTATAGACTACAGAAATAACAAAATTTCTTCAAAAATGAAAAATCCAAAAAATAATTACAAACACACAATCTCGGTTTGTTTATGAAAAATCAACAGACATCACGAAGCAATTTTAAATAAAAGTTTATACGAAAAATTTAAGCCAACTGAAATGGCAATAAATTAATTTTGTATTTGAGATTAAATTATGAATTTGTATATGTCCGAATCTTTAACAGGGACGCTTAGCGGAAAATAATCTAGCGTGGCTATAAAGCCGTTGACTTCAATTAACGTTTTCCTGGCTGTCATGGCTGGCGGTTCTTGCTAAGACCAGCTTTTGGAAAATCATCAGATCTTCAAGCTTGTATAGGTTTACCTGACCATCCGAACATGTATTTATATTAAACAAAAAACCTTTGCCTACCCTCAAGCGTGTTCTTCGGTGTATCGTAGGCACAAACCTTCTTTTCTCTATGTCATCTCTCTTTTATCATCTATTAAAAAAATCACCAACTTCTTTGACCATAAAAATCAATCCAATGCTGCATCAGGATTTAAACCTCCAGCAGGAAGATTTCATTACCTCCTCTTTTCTGTCCCTGCAAAATCCGAGGAAATCAGCGGATCTGGTGTGACGATTGTCGGTGAAGAATCCACTCCTGAAATCATCCATGTTGATGATCGCGAGCAGACTACTCCAGCGAGCATCATAATCGACCAATCGACAGCTCAAGCCCATATCAGGTAAGCCTCAGGGTCCCTTGAAGATGGTTGGTAAGAAATCCTTTACTGGAAATCACCTATGGCGATTATCGGAAAAACTACTTCAGCAAGCGTCGTCGTCAACCAGGAACCTTTGTTGCACCTTCCGTTTTACAATCACTACGGACGTGCGAGTATATCAAGGGAGCCCAACAATAACCTGGTTAAGCTTTGTTGCCAAAGTCTTCCCTTTCCAAGCTTTATGTGTTAATACGCCAGCCGATGCCATTGGACCTCACATATGCCTGCTGGCTGAGAGGTCGTCCGTGCACCCAAAGCCGCTTAGTTCAGGTAGCACCCGATGTGCTACCATTGACTTTTTTTCTATGTACCCAGGTAGTAGGTAGCCGCAATAGTACTACAGAAATGATGATCGGCTAATTTACTGGTGGGTCTGTACTGCGGTGGCAAGCCAAGAACAAGTATTACACAATACAAAACCCAGCTCCAAAGCTGAACCCTCAATTTTTTTTTTTTTTTATAATTAGCCCGCACTAAAAGGATTTTGACTACCCTTATAATGTTAATTAAACACAGCGAGGGCTTAAGGAAAATAGGGAAGGATGTGAAAGGAGGTAACGATGCACATTTGTTTTAAAGTTCTGCACTTCAAAGTGGGAGGGAAAAACAGAGTCTGGCAAGGCATTCCACATTCGCGTGGTACGACTAAAGAAAGAATCCCTGTACTTAACAGTTCGTCCGAAGTTGGGCTCAAGGGTATAATGATGGGCATTCCTTGCAGTGCGAGTATTACGTTTAAAGCGTTTCAGGGGAGGAATGCAACTGGCTATTTCGCTAGAGCATTGTTTATGGAAGTAGCGATAAAATAATGAAACAACAATTGAACATTGAATCCGTCCAATACAACTTGTATTGAGCGTTTCGAAAGTTAATTACTAATCCAACGAAGAAGAGATTTGTCAAGTCCAAAATATTTCTTAAGCTGAAAATTAATCAACGTTTCCATGACCTTGGAAAGAAGGGACGTAAGTGCAATTGGTCGATAGTTTGAGGGAGAAGAAGATTCGTCTTTTTTAGAGATTGGCTGGACAAATGCTGTTTTCCATCCACTCGGAAAGAGACCAGAGAAATAGGACAGATGGAAAAGCTTACGCAATAGTTTTGCCAGCGTTGAAGAACACCTCTCCAGAACAATAGCGGGGATTTTATCCGGGCCAGCGGATTTGTTTATGTGCGAAAGAAGATAGGTCCCTTGAAATCATTTACGCTCTCGAGTACAGGAGGAGTACTATTACCTGCTGGCTGCGTTGAGTTAGCAGCGAATTGGGCTGCAAGCAGATCTGCTTTTTCTTGAGAACTGACAACAGGAGTATCATTGAAGACAAGCGTAGGAACCGATGATGACGAGGAGTTCTTTACGTTTTTAACAAATGACCAAAAATTTGTACCGCCTTTGGGACATTCCAGTATTTTTTACCAGATTTTTTGTTCATGTAAAAATTTAGTCTTGCGAATATAAACATTACAGGCCTTTCTAGCATGCTGAAACTTTTTCCGGTTTTCCTCGGTTTTGTAGGCTTTATAACATCGGAAACTTACCTCTTTCAACCTGATAATCTCTTTACAGCTCGAATCAAACCATGAGTTATTTTTAGGTTTGATACTTTTTGACCTATTCGGGACAAAATTTCTCATACCTAAGAGGATAAAATTTGTTTCCATAACTGCGCTGGAGTCTATGTCACAACCGAGGAAGCAGAGCGACCAGTTGAAGATCCTGAAGAAATTATTGAGACCGTCCCAGTTGGCTTTCTCGTATTGCCAAACGGTTCTCCTAGGGGGTTTCTCTTCAACTGAGTTTTGTTGGCACGAGAGATTTGCAGAAATGACACAATGGTCTGATGTGCCTAGAGGCGAAAAAACACGAATTTTGTGTTTATCAGGATCGGAGGTAAGAAACAAATCTAGTGTGTTGGCGGCTTGGCCTGGGATGTCAGGAATTCACGTTGGCTCATCAACAAGCTGAGTTAGTTGGTTTAACTCAGTAAAGATTTCAACATACCTTCCTTCGGGTGTTGTCTGGCCAGAATAGCGAAGCCAACTTGAATTGTGTACATTGAAATCACCCGTAATTATGATTTCAGTGTGAGGATAATGGGCAAAAATACTTTGTATGGAGTCTGACAAAGCATCAAATTCGTTGGAAGTTGACACTCTATCCAAATTAGGGCTTCTATAGATAAAACAAGTATGTATGATGCGCTTGTTTACCGTGAATTTTAACCACATGAAATTAAAATCTGTATTTGAACACAGACTATATTGTGGTAGAAGTTGGTGTGCAACATCATTCCTAATATATACGGCGATTCCGTGATAGGTAAAGAATAATGGCACTAAGTTATACCCATGAAGGTTAAAGTCCGAGTGATCAGAATTTTCTCCTACTTGAGTTTCACTTAATGCCAAAATAGCTGGCTTGTTTAACGAAGTATAAACTTATGCAGCACAGAAATTTTTCCTGAGCCAACGAATGTTGGAATAATCAACTCTGAAAATACCCCCCATAAAGAAGACAAAACTTAAAAAACAAAGACGGACAATTAACTATAATTAATGCTCCACTAAGTCCCAATTTGAGCTTCACAAAAACAATTATTACTAGTGTTATGCCTTAATAATATTTGAGTTGATCCGCCCCTGGTTACTCAGAGAACATCAATTAATATATCCGATAACGATCTAGCTTAACCATAGGGACTTACCCCAATGATTAAACTAAATCGTCTGTGAGGAAGGAAATAGGGAAAGAAAAACAAATGAAGGAGCTTACTCGCTGTGGTGTGTTTTTTCTTACGTTGGTGGGTATTGATGGAAACTTATTTATGGGCGATTTTTTATTTCGAAGCACAATTTATTTATAATATTTTCACTGAATTATGGATTTGCAAACTGAATAAATTTATTCTAGTCCGTGAATGATTTTTTTTTTTTTTATATATATTTTTGGGTTATTGTGTTGATTTTTTATATTTTTGCGTTATTGTGTTGATTAGATAAAGGAATGGAATTTGAAATAGAACAAAGAACACGTAGACCGTCACTTGACTTTCCCAAGTCTTCCGCACGTGCATAGCGGATGGGATGCTAATCGAAACTGTTCAATAAAACTGAACCAGTGAACTGGGAGTTGTGGCTCCAGTCGAGATCAGCATCGTCGATTACGGAAATAAAAAGAAGTCCAGATGCCCCCGTTTCCCCAAAAACCATACAAAATATTTTCTCTGGACTAATCTAAAACATATGAATATGTAGGTATATACCTATACAAACATGGACCTATAAATTATGGACTGCCCTTCTGCATGATACACAGAAATACAAGGTATGCTCAGTAGACGCATACAAATCGCCATCTTGATATTTTATGACGTCAAATTCTTCTTTTATTATTATTTTATTTATTAAGTGAATATTATTTTTTTTAATTGAAGGTTTAAACGATTTTTTTTATGATTATAAGAACAATAAACTTCAAAAAACAATAACAAAATCGGCAAATTAATACATTTATTTACACTCCGTAAGAACAAAAACCAGAAGAATGTGACGTCACACACATAATCAGCCAAAGTGAGCATACCTAGTATTTCTGTGTATCAGGGCCCTTCTGTCTCTATAAATGTACGCCCTCTGCATAGAAATTTTGTTTCCATGTTTGTCTGTGGCGCTAATTATTAGTAATTAAAAAAGTAAAATTAGTAATTTGGAACCAACGTGAAGTTCGCTCCTAGCAGTCCATACCTATTGCTATGTGTGCTTTTACACGTTGACTGGCCAGTCATGAAGAACATGAGTCCAAAAGAGATAGCAAATTCGAAAGTTGAGAAGAAAAAACATTTTACCCTGTGGGTCGAGGGTAACTTGTTCATTCACTGTTTTTGGCGTTTTTCTTTTCGCTTCTTCTTTTTATAAAAAAAAAGACTATTATTTTATTACGATTAACTGCTTCATATCAAAATAAAAAATACCCCTTTTTCAAGCAGAAAAAAAGAGCAAGAGGAATGTCAAATTTGAGTCAAGCAAGTCAAACGTAAAAGTCAACAGTGTAGAAGCGTTAGACTCAAGGAAAGAAAATAACAAAGATAAGTTCGAAAAAACTTATGACTGGCCAGTCAACGTGTAAAAGCACATTATGTCTGCTATTAGATGATGAAACTTGTTGCATGCACCTTGTTCGTATTCTTCGAACATAGTAAGTGCAATAGAGAGAAAAAATTCGAAAAGATGAGACAGAAAAAGAGCTGACCTGTGTCGCACGGGTAGAATGTTCGAAGAATCTGTTTGACGTTATTCTGTTCTCTTGTTCGCTTTATTTAATTCTTTATCACTTAGTTTCGTTTTTCTCAGAGTAAACGTTTAATAAGATTCAAAGTAAACGAAGAAAAATGAGTGAAAATAAAGTGGAAAGTAGATTTTTGTGGACTTAAGAACTTAATTTGAAGTTCTTATGTCTTTATGAATCCATCAAAAATTTGTATGTGGTTAAACACATTCATTACATCGATAGGGTTAAACGAGCAGATTCATTGCAAATGATTATGGAAAACAAAAATGAAAGAGAACTGTCAAAATCGTTTCATGAAACTAAATTCATCTTGTAATGGCGCTTGCGACAGAGTATGAAATAACAAAGAAGACTTCGAGCAAGGTGCATGCATCCAGTTCGTGTACTTCTACACGTTGACTAGCCAGTCATGACTGTTTTCGAAGTTCTCTTTGTTATTTTCGTTCCGTGAGTCTCGCGCTTCTACACTGTCGACTTTTTCGCTTGACTGGCTTGACTCAAATTTTGGCAGTCCTCTATGCTCCTTTGTCTGCTTGAAAATGTGGAATTTTTTTATTTTGACATGAAGCAATTAATAATAATACAATAATAGTCTTCTACGTTCGAATTGCTCAGATATGTCGTATTCTCTGTTCAACAATTATTTTTTCCAAGGAAACATGTAAGAAAAAGCATAAACAAATATGAGAGAAGTCGTTCACAGCGAAAACTACTCCACAAGCACCGAAAACATAATGAAGCAACTTAATGACAAAAAGAAGAAGAGACAAGAAAAACGCCAAAAAAGTCAATGAAAAAATTACCCTCGACTCACAAGGTAAAATATTTTTTCTTCCCAACTTTCGAATTTGCTATCTCTGTTGCACCTATGTGAGTCAAGACTTAACAGTCAACGTGTAAAAGTACACTTTCTACGAAATACAAGGAAAATGTACACACATGCTTTCCCAAACTGTTGATTACACTCGGCTTTCCTACGTGAAATGAAAAAGCAGTGAGATCCTATCCCCTATGCCATGGAATCTATAAATACTGACTTATAGTCTAGACACGCAATGATTATAATTCGAAAATTGACCTCGCATAAGCCTGGCGATCAAAGCCCCTCCAGAGTTTGGTGAAAAGAACGACACGCGTATGGATACCAGCAGTACATTTTATTTTTATCCACGCAAGCCTTATCTAACCTATCTTGACGCGAGACCAGCACACTTTTGAATAAAAATAAAAAATGAGCCGGTATATTGGGATTGTAGTGCGTGAAGGCTGAAGGGTCTAAAAAGTAAAACTATTAAAATGGAATTGTTGTGTTGTAGTGATACATACTGTTATACTTTCATGTACATATGTATGTACACCTACATACAAACATAATATGTACGTACCTCACTAGCATGCCTAAAATTATTCATCTTCCTCTAAGATCTAATTTTTTCTCATCGGATCCAATCTAATTGGAAACACATAAGCATGAGGCCAAACCTAAGGTCTGCAAAATTGTAATAATGATACTATATGGATTCGAAGTAGGACTAATATTATAATTGTGCCTGTAGGACTGCACATGTTCATTTCCCCCTAAAGTTTTGGATTAAAAAAACAGTATGTAAAGAAAGAAAAGTATTTAGTTAATTTTATTTTAATGTAAATATCTAGTTTCAGTACAAACATGTGAATTAGGAGTAAGTATAGTTCCTTCAGTAAGTATTAAACATACTAACCATACATATATTGTTGTTCTCTTCATAATTTATAATGCAGATAACTTTAATTTTTAAATAAAATAGCCAAAGCTTTTTAAATCATTCTATTTTTATGTCGATTTTGGTTTTCACTTTGTTGCTCTCACAACATTGTTTGATCGTATATGAAAAAATCTCTATCAGTTGTTTGTTAGAGTGTTGTAAGAAATATAATAATTATATTACTTTAAACAGAAAACCATTTATTAAGCCGTGTTTTATCTTTTTTTTGAAAACTAGAATAGGTTATTTGATTTTTATTTCAACACACTTTTTTCAAATATTTCTCAAAACTAACTAAAAAATACATTCAAAATAATTTTGCTCATAATTTTAAATAACGAAGATTAAATTTAAATAAATCTTGATTTTTGATTTTTCATCAACTAAAATATAAGATATCTTATACTATGCACTATTATTAGGTATTATTTTTAAATTAACGTGAACACTTAAACTACTAACCATTTCAAATTACTCAGGGACGTCTGTTTAGCTGATAGTTGAAATAACTCACATACTTAAAAGTAGTAGGTTGCTGCCGATGTATCGAGTGCGTTCGATGTCTACCGATGCATCGATATATAGTTTTCCATTTAATACATCGAATAAATGTTTACAAAATCCATGTTCGGTTCGGATAACAGGCCGACTCCACTAGACATAATTTCTCTCAGAATACTTATCATGACATGAAAGATCTAACGGAGTCGCTTTGTTTCAAGCTCTGGATGTTAGCGATCTCTCTCTTCGATTCTGTTTTGACATCGATGTCTTGATATCAATTTGACGTGTGTGTTTTTATTTTCCTTTTTTTGTGTGCCGATGACGTTTCATCTCATTATTTTTTATCTCTCATGACGGCAGTTACTCTTTTGGTGCGTTTCAAAAACTTTGTTTGCAATGAAAAAGATTGAATATAGTATTTTTATCAGTTTATGTGTATTTGCAGGAGTAAACGAGACAATACACTTTTTAATGTAAAAATGTTTAACAAATAACATTTTATTTTATTTTATTGAGGCATTTTTCAAATCATTTAATAATGTTCAGTCACTTACATACAATTTTACGTTATTGAAAATTATAAATTGTCGCTTGCTCCCGGCTACAAAACTCTACTTGGCTGTATTTTGGCCTTTTTGGACTTACTTACGAAAAGTAAAAATAAACTAAAGCTAAGGCTAAAATTAAAAATGAACTAATCCATCATATTAGGAAAGATAACAAGTTTATAATAGCTTTGTTAGTTATATACCATTTTGCAAAAGCCAATATTCCTTAATATTTATATACTAAATATATATGTAATATAAGGAAATCTTGAGCAATTTGCATTTAACAAAAGCTTATGTCAGCTTCTTTTTTGTTAGAATTCAGATTTATAATATACATAAAACGGAACTTGTAAGTTGTCGTTTGTATCTGGATTTAATTGGGCTACAGACCTCTGATTGAGAAGATTGAATGGTGACAAATAATATTTATCCCCTACACAGTCATTGATATTTGAGTCTCTGAAGGATCTTACAAGTAGATTTTCATAGAAATATATTCTTTCCATCTTTTTGAAGAGAAGATCAATTTGGTAACTCATTAGGGGCTGAACCTGAGTTGCTTCGTATATAGTTTTGTTAGAAACCCATTTTTTATCTGGCCTTCGAAACAAACCACAACAAAATCTCAAGATATGTCTTTCAAACAACTCCATTTCTCTTGCAACAGTGGGCGAAATTGTAAACCAAGTACAAAAGCCATATGTTAAAATTGGTCTTATAATTGTCTTGTACATCTTAATTTTTGGTTTTTCCTAGAAGAATCTTGGAATTAAACAATGGCTTCAGTGAACCTATAACCATTTTAGCCTTTTTAAGGGCTGTTCTTGCGTTTTTGTTAAAAAGGAATCTGTTTTGAAATATAATGCCCAGATATTTTGTTTCTGTCCGTAATGGAACATCAAGGTTATTTACTTTTAAGCCCACAGATTTGCATTCTTTAACTGCAAGGTAGTGCCCTTTCCCGCTTGCATTTCTGAAACAAGTCAGACCACATTTTGCAGGGTTAATTTTCATTCTCCATTTTTGGAAATAGCTTTCAACGAGGGGGAGTATCACTTTGATTTTATGGATTGTACCCATTATTTATACATTGGTTAAAAGTTAGAGCTAATTCTGTGTCCAAAGAAAACAGACACTTCTTTAAAATGAAGTTAGAAATTTGATCGATGCCAGAGGACTTTTTGATATTTAATGAAATTCTATAATTATTCACACTGTTGGGTGAAGTAAACGGATTTAAACCCGGATCAACTCCATTTCTTTCTGGAGAAAAAGTAACCAGCGATTCGATCTCGTATGTTTCTTTAAATAAATTAACCGTGGACAGCACTGCACGTTCGAAAGGTAGATTCCCAGAACGTATATCGAAGTGAATGGAAGAGTATACGTCCCTAAAAGCATTTAATTTGACTCGATGTGAATTAACTGATTTCCATTATAAAAAAGAACATCTTTCGAAACATCGGTTCCAAACAACTTTCGACCAGTTATTTTGTCGATTTCCTTGAAAGCTTGAGCTGAAGGTGTTATTTTCTTTCCCGATTGAAAGGAGTTGTTAATGTCTAAGTTTACATTCTGTTTTATAATACTACTTGTACGAATTTGGTCGTACTTTGTCGACCACAGTGTTTCACTATGACGACAGGAGATAGTTCAGGCGAAACACCAGAATAACTCCAAGTAGACTTTTGTATCGAAGATGATTTAATTAAAAAATATCGCCTCTTACGGCTGGTGGGGGAAAGCAATAATTTAAATTAAACCTGAAGAACAATCAAACAATCAAACATCAAATATGCTTACTTAACAAAATAATTATAACAAAGTAACCTAGACGTAAGTAAGTAACCTAGAATTGTGAATAGCGAAATTGGGAAATAAGAATAGTAAAGTCACCTCAATTACCAATTTAGGTCACCAAAAGTAACCTAGCATTCAATAGCAAAGTAATACAGTGAAGCTGTTTATGACATACACGAAAACATACAGTGAAGCTGCATGTTGGCTATGAATTTATACTGTTTAAACTTATGAAGGTATTTCAAATTCAATGTTTTTGGGGCCTTGGTCTCTGTGAATCTGGTTACTGAAATGTTTGCGGCAAAGCTTCCAAAGTAAAAATATTACTACCATGAGAGATACTAGAAATCCAAGGTAACCCACAGCGAGGGGGTGGATATAATCGGTGTGGTATGTTGCAGAAGGTAAAGTCATCGTGAGGTTATCTAACTGCTGTTTGAGTGACTCTTGTTCCCGCATATATTTTTTTTGTACTGCAGAGGCTGATGAATGATCCTACCCGATCTTTCCGGTATGGTGATGTCCGAAAAATTTGTTGGTGGTGAAAAAGACATCCTTGAAAATGATGGGAAAACTGAATGCCCACGCAATGTTATTAGATCATTCTTGATAACGCAGCTAGGCTGAAGTGTAACTTTTCCTGATCCTTCTAACACGGTTTGTGTGGCAGTCCCATTGCAAACAATATTCAAAGTGGTTTGCGTTTTCAAGACGTAAATCCATTCATTAGGATTACGAAGTTGAATCCAGTGAGGCCCACCGTTGACAGTAGTTATTTGGCATGTTGGAGACTATTGACCATGACTTAGATACTTGAATTCACAAGAACTTATTTCTGATTCTCGTGTACACACTGGATGATGTTGATTGCACATATGCCTTTCTGTTGTCAGGGAGAAGCATTGCTGGAATTCCGATTCTGAGAGAGGGTAGTATTGGTCGCGATGTAAGGTGACCATTATGTACTTTGTTGATGGCTTTATAGTCAAAAATGCTCCATCCACAAGCACTGGAATTGGTATGACCTTGAATAACTCAAATTCATCCAGACTAATTAGCGGCAGAGTAAGTTTGAAAATTAGATGATCTTCTAGTGCCCTGCCATGAATGCTCATGAGGTGATACAGTTTAAGTACATCAGGTTGTGTGACTGGAAGCCTCAGTGATAACGGTAAACTTGCTTTGATGCGAAGAAATTCTTGTCGAAGTTGTGCAGGTGAGATAAGTTGCGGATGTATCTTACCATGATGTGAGTCTATTATAACCTCTATCAAAGCGGCTTGCGTGCTTTGCACTTGTGACAACGCTAGGATTAACTGTAAGGCAATTGAGTTGAAAAGCTATCGCAGTTGATCCTCATGATATTTTTGTCTTAAACCATCAATAAGTATAGCAAACTGTTGGAGGTCCTCATCAATTTTCTGGAATTGGGAGGCTGTATCTTGCTCATTATGTTCTATTATATTCATAGTGGCATCAATGATTGATGTTTGGTTTTGAATGAGATGTAGAAGGTGGCCCTCGTCCTGCTGTATTTTGGTAATTGATTCTGACATTTTATCTGCATATTCTGAGTCGAGAATTCCAAACAAGGCATTGGCTACATTGCCCACGAACTTAAAAGCTCCTCGACTAACTCTCCGGTTGCTTGAAGTTACTGAGAGTAGATCATTTCCTTTTTTAAGGTATTCATTGAGTAGAATAAATTGGGATATGGTTTCCTTGCATATCACATTTTGTTAGGTAACAAGTGACAGATGTGGATAAGTTTTTTCGTGTAGTTTCCTATCGCCAAATACTTTGTCCAATACGTGCTCATATCATAGTAAGCAATTATATCCCAATTGCTGGATGCAATAGCCGACGTTCCGAAATTTTCAAAATAAATTCCCGGCTGAGAATTGAATGGTGATACATTGCCTTGATTGCACACGACTATGGGTAGCAGGTACAGTATGGATATAGCTAGTGTACTACACATACTAAAAGGATTCTTCCTTCTCTTCTTTGCAAGTGGGCTTGGCTCGTCATCTTGAATCTCACCGTCTTCTAGCTGCTTAGTTGATGTCGGTGAAGTTGTTATGACTTTTGGTGCTCGCTGATCAGTATTGCTCTCTGATTCATCCACCTGAATTGGTAGAGGGGCCAATTTGTGTATTGGTCTCGGCAATATGTTGTTCGCTGTCTGAATTGCTGCGACTCTTACGATTCCATCTGCACCTGGATACGTCCGGATTACTCTTCCTTATGGCCATTTCATGACAGGACAGTTGTCTTCTTTAAATATAACCATTGTGCCTGGAAGTAGATTGTTGCATTTATGCTGCCATTTGTGCCTGTGCTGTAGCTCATTAAGGTATTCCATATGCCACCTTTTCCAAAAATCTTCTTTTATGCTTGTTATCATTCTAAGTTTTGCGGGAAGGTTGATTTTAAGCACGTCAGCTGTTGGATCAGTTGGATTGGTTAGTGGCTCGCCTACGAGAAAATGACCTGGGGTGAGTGCCGTTAGTTCATTGGGATCATTTGACATTGTTGTAATTGGCCTGGAATTAAGGACTGCCTGGATTTCTATCATGACAGTTTCGAACTCTTCATAGTCAATGAGGCTGCTCCCAGACACCTATATAAAAGACCTTTTGCCGATTTTACGGCAGCTATCCATAGGCCTCCGAAATGAGGTGTTCTAGGAGGAATGAAATGAAACTCGATTCCTCTTGATGAGAAAGTATTTTGGATTTTCTCTTATTTTCCGTGAGTATGTATGTGTCCTATCAACTCCTGTAGTTGGTTGTTGGCACCAACGAAATTGGTGATTGGTGGCGTTGTCACAATAAATGTGTTGACAATTGCCTCATCTTCCGATGAATCTTTTTATGGCGGCGATGAAACCATTGAAGGATAGGTCCGTTACTAGTTCGAGATGAACAGCCTTTGTAGAGAAACAACAAAACACAGCTATGTAAGTTTTCTGTGGATGTTTTCCTCTTACTTTATAAAGTGTCTTTATAGGGCCGCAGAAGTCTACCCCGGAATTGATGAAGGGGCGAGCTGACTGTACTCTATGAGATGGCAAATTTCCCATTATTTGGGCTAACAGTTTTGGTTTTGCCTTTGTACATCTGACGCATTGTTGAACGACTGATCTGGCGATAGCTTTTCCCTTGATGGGCCAAAATTTTTGCTTCATTATTGCTAATAATGCTTGGGCCCACAATGGATATTTTCCTTGTGGTATGCCTCCATTAACATCCTTGTAAAGGGATGATGATACGGAAGAAGAAGGGGATGCTTTGCTTCGTATGAGAGTGATGATGCTTCAAGACGACCACCAACTCTTAGAGCTCCTTCTTCATCGATTAATGGAGTTAAGCTCGTGATAGGACTCCCCTTTTGTGTTTCAGCAAAGCGTTGAAGGTGTTTTTTTATCTTGACTGAATTCTTCTCCCTGCATTTGTTTGATAATGTAAATAAGTGCCTTATAGAGTTCTGTTGGCCTTAGAGGACCGGTTTTTTTGATGAGTTCCGGTTTTTTTGCTGCTCTCAGATTATGGGCATATCGGAAGACATATGCCACAATTCGCTCCAATCTTCTAAAGTTGTTGTTGTGTTCAATTGAATAAATAAAGATGGCAGGTTGTTCTACAGTTGATAATGCAAGCTTTGTTGTTCTTTTTTCATGTTCACATTCTTCTTTCTTGGTAAATGTTGGAGGCCATGATGATTCGACGCCATGGAGAAAGAAGGGCCCATAGAACCATAAATTACATGATACTAATTTATCAGCTGGTATACCACGTGACAATAAATCTGCAGGATTGTCTCTGGATCGGACATGTCGCCACTCTTCTATTGCAGTTACCTTTTGAATTGATGAGATTCGATTTGCAACGAAAGTGTGAAATGATGATGAAGAGGAGTTGATCCAACTTAGTACGATCTCAGAGTCTGTCCACATAACCGTTGGATGCTACCTCTGATTTGGCACAAAGCAGTCTGACTGTAATGGTTTTGTCTTTGTTGACTGCTCTTAGGTATATAGCTGCCCCATATGCCTTTTCGGATGCATCAGCAAAAGCGTGAACCTGGATAGAATTGGGGTTCCGGTGGGCAAATATGTGTCGATCGATCTTCACGTCCCGTAAATGATTTAAGTTATTTCGATAATTTGTCCATTCTGATTCCAGTTCTTTAGGAAGAGGTGTATCCCAGTCGGAACCACATATCCACAGTTTTTGTAGGAACATTTTTGCGGTAATGATGACTGGTCCCAAGAACCCAAGAGGGTCATATAACTGAGCTATTTCAGATAGGGCAGTTCGCTTGCTGATCCTTTCGGTTTTGTTGGGTTGAATCCGCACCACAAATGTGTCTGATGTTGGAATCCATCCTTGACCAAGAGTTTTGATTTGTATTGTGTTATCTATATCGAGATCAAGTTGTAGTGCAACGTCATCAACCGGAATGTCTTTCAATAGTCCTTGATCATTGGCACACCATTTCCGTAATGTAAAACCAGCGGTTTTTAGCAAGGCACTTAGTTGATCTCGCATTTCGATGTTTTGAGCTAAGCTATTAGATCCTGTCATAAAATCGTCAATGTAGAAATTTGTTTTTAAGACCTCTGCACCAAGGCGATATTTCCTTCTGCCTTCTGAGGCCAGTATCTGTAGACATTTTGTGGCCAAATACGGTGCTGAGGTGGTCTTGTATGTGACCGTGTTGAGTTGGTACACTTGTAGTTCTTCTGCCGGTTGGTTTCGCCACAAAATTAATTGAAACTGCCGATCCTGCTGGTCGACGAGTATCTGTCGATACATTTTTTCGATATCAGCAGTAAAAACGTATCGATGAAGCCGAAAACGAAGAAGGGTTGTAAATAGTTCATCCTGAATGGTTGGCCCAGTTGACAGTAAATCGTTTAGAGAAATAGTGGCTGTAGTTTTTGCAGAAGCATCGAAGACCACTCGCAACTTTGTTGTCGTGCTATCCGGTTTGAGAACGCAATGATGGGGTAGGAAATACTGAGTTCCATGAATTTAATTAATGTCAATCTTTTCCATGTGGCCAAGCTGAATGTATTCTGCCATGAAGCTTGAATATTGTTCTTTCAAAGTGAAATTTTTTGTAAGTCTTTTTTTAAGAGAATAGAATCTTTGAAGAGCAAGACTCTTTGATGCTCAGAAGACATGTTTATCGGCTTTGAATGGAAGTCGGACCACAAACCGTCCTTCCTGATTTCTGGTTGTATTCTCGGCGAAATGTTTTTCGCATTTTAATTCTTCCTGTGTGAAAGATTCCTTTGTTGTCTGGACTTCTTCTACCTTCCAGAATTTTTCAATATTTTCTTCAATGGAGATATTACAAGTGGATATGTGTGAAACTGTGCCTTCCAATTTACCTTGAACTATCCACCCAAGATGCGTGTTTAGTATGATTGGCAATCCTTTTCCTAGCTGAATCTTTCCTACCATGAGCAATTGATGGTACAGTTCTGCTTCAAGTAAGATGACGATTTGTCCAGGTTCGTTGAAGTGTGGATCTGCCAGTTTTAAGTCAGTTGGAATTACCCAGGAAGCAATATTAATTTTCCGAGTTGGCTGGCTGGGAGTAATTTGTCTCAGAACAAAAGCTTCCAAATTGACTGTGAAGTCAGATGTTCTTGAACTTAATTTAAGATTAACACGTTTGCTTGCTTGCTTGGTTCCCTCTCCAATTCCTAGGATTCGCATTGTTTCCCTGAATTCAGGAATGTTTAGTTTTCTTGACAGCTTTTCTGTTATGAAATTGAGCTGAGAGCCCGAGTCAAGCAACTCTCGGCAGTTCCTGATGTTTCCTTCACTATCTTCAATGCTTATTAAAACAGTGCTGAGCAATACATAGCCTTTATCCTTTGGAACTACTGCTGCAGCGGAGGTGATTGGATTGGTCACTGTTGCGACGGATGTTTTCGGTCCCTCTTTCTTGTTTATATGTAAGAGGGTGTTGTGCTTGTCACCACATTTAACGCAGCTTCGCCCTGAACACTGGGATGAAATGTGCCCAGAGTTGAAGCAATTAACGCAGAGACCAAATTTTTGAACCGTTGATAGTCGGCCTTCTGGATGAAGTCGTAGGAACCTTGAGCATGCAAATAGTTTGTGATTTTTGCTATTGCAGTAAGGGCAGATTGGTTTGGTGGTTTTGCTTCCTGCCATTGACATAAAAGATCTTGCAGCAGGTCTGCGCCATGGTTCTTCCAAATAACGTCCTTTGCTTCCAAGTGTCTCTAATGATTGAAAACGAACCTCTAAGAAGGCTAGAAAATCAATCAGGGATGGTAATTCCTTTGGCTGTTGAAGGGACTGTTCCCATAGTGTCAAGGTAGCTCTATCGAGTTTTTTGAGAAGAATACTCAATAACAACGGATCCCAGTTGCTGGTGCCAATCTGAAGGCCTTTTAAACTTAACAAACATTCTTGTGTAGTGCCATGCATTGTTTTTATGGCGTTTGAACGTTCATTGTGTATAATAGGTTGTGCCAGCAATTTATTTATTTGAGCTGTCACCAGCAATCGAGGATTTGTGTAACTGTCCGTTATCACTCTCCAAGCAGCACTGTAATTGCTGTCAGACGTAGTAAAGTGTCTGATAAGTTTTTCTGCCTCGCCTGATAGTGTCGTCTTCAAGTAAAAAGCTTTTGGCAATCGGCTATTTGTTGCTTGTGTACGAGTTCAGTAAACAAGTCTTTATATTGTTTCCATTTAAAATAATCCCCATCAAATCTAGGCAGAGTTATGTTTGGTAGATTAATAGCTGTCTTGGGTATACTGGCTGCTGGTTGCGCTGCATAGATTTTCGGCTGATTCAAACCTGCGACTTCTTACAATTTGGTTGTTAGTTGGATGATATAATTCTGAACTTCAACCTCCAACTGAAAGTACTCCTCTAGTTGGTATCCAAGCTTAGTGGGGTCTTCAGATAGCTCGTACACTAACCAATGGGCTTCTTCTACTTCCTCCCAATACTTGTGGAATGTGGTAAGTTTTACATTGCAGTAGGTTTGAGTCCATGTTTCCGAACTCACATTTGTCAAATTTAACAATAATCGCTGCAATGATTTCACCGTTGTTTTTTGTCTACGTAGTACGCGGACAAGTTCCAGGTCTGGTTCTGAGTTGATGACGTCAGATGTGGATTTTTGTATTTTAGGCTTGTTGCCTATGGGCTGTTTTGTGCCACAGACTGCTCCTTCGGAATCGTCTACTTCCTCGCGCAGAATTGTTTGAAGAGTCTGCTTAATGTCGTTGTACAGACTCTTGATTTTTTCATATGTATTTGCTTGCACATATGGAGTGTCTGGCTTAACGGAACCTTTGATGTTTTCGTGGTTAGTATTGAATTCTAACCACAGCGTTTCCTACGCGTGCAACCTTTTTTGCTGGTATGCTATTGTTTTTCGGTCGGGACCGTCCTTTTTGGTCTTAAGCCTCAGCAGATCGTCTGATATAGCCTTCTGCCTAGCCATGATGGTGAATACCTTTAATTCGTCCATTGAAGTTATGGAATTAGTTGTCCTGATGTTGGAAACAAAAAATGGAATTTCACACGTATGTTTAATGTGTGAGGTACCAGTGTTTTAAAGCCCTGGTAACGCTTTGTGCGACTAAACAATGTAGGTTTGTTTATGAACCAGTATGAAGGCCCTGGTATTGCACTGAAGACGCGGTGACTTATGATTGCTCTGACGTGATCACAATCACGTCGGGGTCACCAAAAAATTTACGAATTTGGTCGTACTCTGTCGACCACAGTGTTTCACTATGACGACAGGAGATAGTTCAGGCGAAACACCAGAATAACTCCAAGTAGACTTTTGTATCGAAGATGATTTAATTCAAAAATATCGCCTCTTACCGCTGGTGGGAGAAAGCAATAATTTAAATTAAACCTGAAGAACAATCAATAAGCCAAACGTTTGAACTGTGTATGTTGTTTATTTTATTTCTTACAATACTATTTATACATTAAATATGCTTAATTAACAAAATAATTATAACAAAGTAACCTAGAAGTAAGTAAGTAACCTAGAATTGTGAATAGCGAAATTGGGAAATAAGAATAGTAAAGTCACCTCAATTACCAATATAGGTCACCAAAAGTAACCTAGCATTCAATAGCAAAGTAATACAGTGAAGCTGTTTATGACATACATGAAAACATACAATGAAGCTGCATGTTGGCTATGAATTTATACACTAGTAATTGCATTTTATTTTTCCATGAAGCTCTCAGTATTTTGAGTTGCTTGAGCCAGATTCTCGCAGTTCAATTAACATTCTTGTCAAATCTGATATACATTTATATTTATGATGTGTAACATTTAGAACTGTGGAATGATATTCCACATTAGAAAATATTGAGTCATTTACAAGATTTATAAGACAATCTATATCCGAGTTTGTTATGTTTCTTTCAGTTGGCAGGGCGATGCTAGATAACGTGTTATGAAGACTAAGTTGAAAAGATTCCCAATTTGTGTTTTTGAAACTTTTATATGGAGGTAATGACATAAAGATCTAGGAAACATTTTGAAGAAAGACTTCGTAAGTAATTCCATAATGATCTGAAAGGGTTGCAAACGTTTTATATTTTGTAGACCTGAAAAAGTTATTTGTGGTATTAAGAGATGCAGATATTATAAAAAAATCTAAGTAGGAATTCGATCTTGGGTTACATGTGTCCGAGGGTATTAAATCAAGGGAAAGGTATGGACCATTATAAAACCCATTGTTTATAAGGTTTTCATTATTATTATTGACATTGTCTCCCCAGGCCACATGTCTCGCATTAAAATGTCCACCAATTATTGCAGCATCATAATTATTTATAAGAGTATATAAAGCATCTAGATCTCTTTTCAAAAGAATCTGATGGAATATAAATACTTCCAATCAATACATTGAATTGTGATCCATTGGGTCTTATGTAGGGAACCGAAGCAAGACATACAGAGAAAATATTGCTTTGGAAAATTACCGAATTATACTTGTACATTTTGTCAAGCAGAATTGCAGTACCTCTACGAGTGCCATTCCTTATTATATTATCTTGTTTCCGAAAGCATACAGATCTGCGGTTCTTTATTTTTTAAGGTATTCAAAAGCGCAAGTCGTTTTTCATTAGAAATTATTGAATTGAAATTTATCGACATAAGTTTAAGTTTTGTTAAAGTCATAATTATACAACAATTGATGCAACAAACACCAAGTAAGAAAACATTTTTTCTTCTTGAGTCTTGATCAATTTATATTTAGGCCAAAATTGCCTGATTTTTTTTAGAAGCTCTACAAAAGGTATATTAAACACATTTTTGGCTTCGTTCAAGAAATCAGAGACTTCTCCTTTTTGAAAATTCAAATTATTGTTATGAGCAGAGGTAGAAACTTGTTTGTTAATATGGTTATTACTTTTAGCATCAGACAATCCCTTAGATTTATGTATCGAACCTTTCGCTTTATCAGCGAATGAAATCTTTGGATTGGTAAAATTCAATATTGATTCTTCAACAAAAGACCTTGTTTTGCTAAATGATTCTCTTGCTTTTTGAGAATAAGATTTTTTTTCTTTATATTTAAGGTAAGCAGGGCAACCGTGATAGCTGGCAGCATTCCCAGATTTATTGCAGTTCACACATTTAGCTATTGGAACCTCTTAATTTTTTTCTTTTAGATTTTTAAATTCGTTAATGCAATCCACAGAATCATGGAGATCCAAACGTATAAATACGAGAAAGCCAACTGGGACGGTCTCAGGACCTTTAACTGGTCACTATGCATCCTCAATAGTGACATTCATTCCAGCGCAAACATGGTCACAAATTTAATTCTTTTAGGAATGAGAAATATTATCCCAAATAGGTCGAAGAGTATCAAACGTAAGGAAAACTCATGGTTTGATTCGAGCTGTAGAGAGGTTATCAGGTTAAGAATAATGTAAGCTTCCGTTGTTATAAAGCCAACATCACCGAGGAAACCGGAAAAAAATTGGGAAAGTTAGAGAGGCCTGCAAAGTTCATATTCGTAAAAAAAATGGGCACGTCTGGGTCGCACTTACTTGCTCTTATGTGCCTCATTACATTGGAAAGCAAGATCTCAGGCAGAAACAAGTAACATTTGCGTTGAAAATAACACAGTTTGAACTTATAAAAAGTATTAAAAACCACAAAACTTAACGGTTTTTAGTAAAAATGTAGTATGCCATCACACGTCTTTAAATAACAAGGAATTTATGAAAAATGTATTTCGCGATTTGTAGGACCGGCTTTAATAAAATCCTGGTTTTTATTTTTACTTTTTTCAAAACAAATAATTTTTTTAAATTTTGGTAAACAGTTTTTTTTCAGAATTTATTAAAGAACATGTGATTATAAAATTAAAAATAATTTGTTGTGAAAAGTTATTCAGCATTTTGATATGCAGAGTTAATTCGGCTACCTAGATATTCCTAAATATCAAATTTGACAGAAATCCAAAGAGCCGTAACCGAGAAAGCCAAAAATTCAAAAAACCGTTATATGAAAAGTCCCGTTAATAGACTTTTACCGTATATGTGGTACTAATCAAATAATAGCCAATACCCACAAAAAAATTCTCAAAAATTTTGATTAAAATCGTTGGAGCCGTTTTCAAGAAAAATAAGATTTTCCCAACGGTCATATGGCAGGTACCGTTATTTTTACTTACTTAGGGGCACTACAGTTCGGGACGAACCTGGGCCTCAACCAACATGCCTCTCCAGCCAGCTCGATCTTTGGCTAGCTGCCTCCAGTTTTGCACTCCAAGTTGGTTGAGGTCGTCCTCCATAGTTCTCGGTTGAACCTTCTCCACCAAAGCCCGTTAACGCAGATAGTGCCAAAAATCCTCCGAAGAATCTTACGCTCGAAAAGACTAAGGATATTTTCATCCGCTTTAGGTATACAGAGTCTCCTTTGTCTTTTAGAGAGGGCTTTGCTACTCAATTGCCTTCCTAGCCCATAAAAACAGCGATTGGCAATTGACTTGCGAATTTCTTATAATTTTTTCAAGTATTAAGTTGAACAAATCGCACAATAGCGCATCACCTCGTCGGAATCCGTAGCGTGAACATTTGGTCGATTGTGGACTTTCTTGGTGTGAAACCACACTGATAGGGGCAAATCAGGTTGCTGACGGAAGGTTTCAGGCGTACACATAGTACGGTAGAGAGGATCTTGTAGGCGATATTCAGGAGACTAATTCCTCTATAGTTGGCGCAGTTTAGAGGGTCTCCTTTCTTGTGGATCGGGCAAACGATGCTGAGGTTCCATTCATCAGGCATACTTTCTTCTGACCAAAATTTAGAGATGAATTGGTGTATGCACTCTACCAGGTCATCTTCGGCCGCTTTAAGAAGTTCGGCGGGTAGTGCGTCGGGTCCAGCAGCTTTGTTGTTTTTTAATTTAGATATTGCTATCCTTACTTCATTTTGGTCAGGCGGACGGATATTTGTCTGTCATCATCCATGTTTAATGATTCATTCTGCCTGACAGCGGGATTTTGGTCTTCATCGCCGTTTAACAGTCTGGAAAAATGGTCCTTCCATGTACTCGGCACCGACTGTGACTCTAATACGAGGTTTCCATTCCTATCTCAACAGGCTTCTGTGCGGGTTTTTTTTCCTTGGCATGTTCTTTTTACCTGTTGGTAAAACTTCCGCACGTTGTTCCTGGAGTAGCGATCTTCGATCGCGCGCTTCTCATGCTCTCTCTTTTTCTTTTGGAGAAGCCGGTATATTTCCCGTCTTTGGCTGCATGGGCCTGCCTGCATTCGTCATCGAACCAGAGGTTTCGTGGTGGTGGTCTGGTGAAACCTAGTACATCAGTGTTGCCACTGGTCTTCGGCACTTGATGCTGGCGGTACTGGATTTCTTGAGAGGTTATGGAATATTCGATCGGCATAGGTTCTGGCGATTTGCGATTGCAGCTTTCCGATGTCATACTTCCTCACAGTATTACTCCGTTGTTGTGGAGTTCGGGTTATTCGCATTCTTACTTTTGCTGCAACAAGGTAGTGATCCGAGTCGATGTTAGCTGCTCGGAAAGTGCGAACATCCAAGATACTGGAGGCGTGTCTTGCATCGATCGCAACGTGATCAATCTGATTGACGGTTCTTTGATCTGGGTGTCGCCAAGTCCCTTTGTGTATATCGAGATGAGGAAACCGTGTGCTTGCAATGGTGACGTTATGTGCCGCTGCGAAGTCAAGTAGCCTAAGTCCGTTTTCAGACGTTGTGTCGTGTAGGCTATGTTTTCCGACAGTCCTACCAAAGATTTCCTCTTTACCTATTTGGGCATTAAAATCGCCTAGTACGATCTTAACGTCGTATTTAGGGCATTGCTCATAGGTTTTGTCGAGGAGCTCATAGAAGTCATCCATGGTGGCGTCATCTTTGTCCTCTGTGGGGGCATGAGCCCATATTAGGCTAATGTTGGGGAATTTAGCCTTGATACGGATTGTCACAAGTCGCTCACTTACGTGTCGAAAGCCCAAGACTTCTTGCTTAAGTCTACCGCTTATGACGAATCCGCACCCAAATAAACGCTGTGGCCTTGTTACACAATCACCGAAGTACACGTCACAGTTGTTCATCCTCCTTTTACCCGGCCCATCCCATCGCACTTCCTGGATGGCAGTAATTCCTGCTCTGAAGCAGGGCCTCCGCTAGTTGTTTGGCTGCACGTGATCTGTTAAGAGTTCTAACATTCCACGTTCAGATCCGAACGTCGTTGTTCTTAATTCGTTTTTCCGGGTCGTCAACAGTTAATCCGTCCTTTTCCGAGGCTATTGGTCGCTTCGCAACTTTTTCTTTTTTTCCGTGGCAGGGTTGTTAACCCCACGCACAACCCCCAACCTGGAGGACCAGGTCCTTTGTTGGACTCCTTGGACAAAAGGAACCGGAGAATCCAGAGTCAGTAACCCACTTCGGGGATATGAGCGCTGCCGTTGGCCCATTAAGGGTTCATCCGCCACCATCTCTATTTCAATGCACTGACTTGCATTGAATTGTCCCAATGACCTTATCTCCAAATAAGTCTAAGTAGCTCATTAGGGCGTCTGCTTCGTTTACTGTTGACGCCACCGTTGGTCCAATTGGTTGGGCTCATCCGCCGTACGTCCTCTTTCTGAGGGGCTAGTGCAAAACTTCTGCGAATCGATCAAAACAGTCATTAAAGCAGAGCATTATAGTGTTGCTATTTTTCTGCGTTCAACACTCGCGCTTATAAGTTTAGCAGGTATGTCCGGATGGACAGACCAGTACCCAGTGGTTACCGTGGGGAGGTAAAATAAGCACAATTGATGTGTACGAGATAGTTGCATCAACTCTGCATCACCAGTTTGATGCCTTTCAGTGCCTACCCAATTCATACAGCACCCAACCACCGTTATTTTTAAAGCAAAAAATAAAATTTCAATTTCCGCTCTGGGGAATGCCAAAAGAGTCACACACACCAAGTTTGAAGATAATCGCTTAAGCCATTTAGGCTGCAGCTCGTTATACATACTGACAGACAGACAGTAATTTTTTTCTCGATCACTTTTTTAGACTTCTCTATGATCGTAATGTCATGTTTGATTGTTATCTTAATTTTTTTAATATTCACGAATCCTAAACTTGCCTTATAGTCCTAGGAAAAAAAATCGGCAAAAAATACTACAATGTCCCAAAGGCAGTAAAAATGTTTGAACATTTGTAAACAAAGTAATGAATTCTTCGTCATCATCGGTTCAGAACTCCTCCTGTACTCGAGATCGCGTAAATGATTTTGTGGGACCAATCTTCTTTCGCACTCATCTCAATATAAACAAATCCGCTGGCCAGGATAGTATTCCCGCTTTTGTTCTTAAGAGGTGTTCTTTAAAGCTTGCAAAATCTCTGCGTAAGCTTTTCCAATCGTCCTATTTCTGTAGACTCTTCCGAGTGGATGGAAAACAGCATTTTTCCAGCTTATCCCTAAAAAAGGCAAATCTTCTTCACCCTCAAACTATCGACCAATTGCACTAACGTCCCTTCTTTCTAAGGTCATGGAAACGCTGATTAATTGTCAGCTTAAGAAATATCTCGAAGAACGAAAGCTTCTTAATGAACGGCAGTACGGCTTTCTTAGCCACAGGTCCACTGATAATCTGGTAATCACCGAAGAGTGGAACCAATCTTTCCACCGATTTGGTGAAAGCGAAATTATTGTACTTGATATTTCAAAGGCATTTGATAGAGGTTGGCATCAATCTCTTTTATTGAAAATGCGTTCATTTGGCTCGATGAATCTTTTCTTCGTTGGATCAGTAATTACCTTTTGATCCGCTCAATACAAGTTGTGTTGGACGGATTCAAGTCTCATATTCATAAAATAAATGCTGGTGTACCACAGGGCTTTGTTTTGTCTCAGACTCTCTTCCGGCTTTTCATATTACATATTTACATCCATGTTCTTGATGAGGAACTGCAACGGCACCGTATGATAAGTTCATTAAATTCTGATCTTGACAGCACTACACAATGGGGAATAAAAAATCGCGTAGAATTTAATGCTTTAAAAACTCAATGTTGTCTTTTGTCGTTAAAGCGGAATATACCCCCGCCAATGCCACTATCCATGAGTTGCACTTGCATCGATGAAACTGATCACCTCTCAGTTCTCGGTATGTGCATTACAGACCACCTTCTGTGGAAAGGCCACATATTTGACGTCGCCAAGAATGCTGCGAGGTATTAAGGTTTCCTTGGAAGATGCAAAAAGTTTTTCACCCCGTCTGATTTGGTTACAGTATATATCGACTAAAACTCGAGTATAATTCCTATTATTGGGCAGGTGCTCCTAGAAATCACTTGAGTTTTCTAGATATAATTCCAAAAAGAGCTCTGAAAATGATAGACCGAACAATAACAGAAACATTTACATCTCTTGGGCTCACACTTAATTTTTTTTTTTTATATAATCTGCACGCACTCAAGGGGTTGTTACTACCCTTATCATGTATTAACACAGTGCGAGCGTTTAGGAAAATTGGATAGAAGATGAAAGGATGTACCGATGCACATTGGTTTTGAACGTTTGTAAATCGTAATGGAAGGGAAAAATCGAGTCGGGTAAAGCATTCCACATTCGTGTAGTGCGGCTAAAGAATGAGTCTCTATACTTAACAGTGCGTCCGAAATTAGGCTCAAGGGTAAATTTATGAGCATTCCTAGCGGTACGAGTATTACGGGTAAAACTTTTAAGGGGAGGAATGCAACTGGCTATTTCGTTGGAGCATTGTTTATAGAAGAATCGATAGAATAAGGAGAAACAGGAAACATTTTGACGATGTTCTAGTAAATCAAATGTTTCTATTATATCGTTATTCCCTATCATTTTCAATGCATTTTTCTGGATTCTATCTAGGAATCGCAAGTGAGTAACAAAGGCACCTGCCCAAATATGAGAATTGTACTCAAGCTTCGGGCGAATGTACACCTTATAAACAGTGGCAAAGCTGTTCAGTTTCCTCGATGCAAGTACCACTCATGGATAGTGGCATGGGGGTAGGTTATGCTTTAACGACAGCAGGCAGCATTGAGTTTTTGAAGCATTAAATTCCACACGATTAATATTTCCCCATTGAACAATGCTGGCCAGATCAGAATTTAATGAACTAATCATACGTTGCCGTTGCAGTTCCACATCCAAAGAACAGGGAAGTGAATGTGGAAACGAGTATGAGAAGCTGAAGGTACTGTCGTCAGCAAAACAATTTAATGGATTAGAAGCCTTAGACAAGAGATCATTGATAAAAATAAGGAAGAGTGTCGGAGACAGAACGGAGCCTTGGGAACACCAGCATTTGTTTTGTAACTATAAGACAGGAAGCCATCCAAAACAACGCGAATAGAACGTTCCGAAAGGTAATTTCTAATCCATCGAATAAGAGGTTCGCCGATTCCAAATGCACGCATTTTCAATAAAAGAGCTTGATGCCAAACTCTATCTTACTTTCTCAAAAACGGTGTAAAGATTGATTCCACTGTTCGGTGAGATATACCATCATATCACCAGTGGACCTATTGCTACGAAAACCGTATTGCCGGTCATTTAAAAGTTTCCGTGTCTCAAGATATTTCTTAATCTGATAGTTTATCAGCGTTTCCATGACCTTGGAAAGAAGGGATGTAAGTGCAATTGGTCGGTAGTTAAAGGGAGATGAAGATAAGCCTTTTTTAGGTATGGGTTGGACAAATGCAGTTTTCCATCCTCTTGGATAGAGCCCTGTTGAATACGACAGATGAAAAGGCTTACACAGTGGTTTTGCCAGCGTGGAAGCACACCTCTTCAGAACTATAGAGGAAATACTATCCGGGTTAGCGGATTTGTGAATATCGAGATCTTTAAGAACTCTTGCAACTGAACGAGCGCGAAAAAAGATTTGTCCTATAAAACCATTTACGTTATCAAGTACAGGAGGAGCCATATCACACTGAGGCAACGTTGAATTAGCTGCAAACAATGTTGCAAATAAATCAGCTTTCGCTTGCGAGTTGACTACAGAATTGTCATTATGGACAAGCGTCGGAACCGAAGACGAAGTGGAGTTGTGTATGTTTTTTACGAAGGACCAAAAATGTTGACTTCCTTTAGGACATGTTAATATTTTTTGCCTTAAATTTTGCTCGTGTAAAAATTTTGTTCTTTGAATAAGAGCATTGCATGTATTTCTGGCTTGTTTAAACTTCTTCCGATTTTCCTCAGAAGGGTTGGCTTTAAAATATCGGAAACTTACTTCTTTCACACTGATAGCCTCTTTACAGTTTGAGTCAAACCAGGAATTTACTTTTGGTTTGATAGTTTTTAGCCTATTTGGAATAAATTTTCTTAAACCAAGTAGAATAATATTTGTAATCACTACAAATCTACGTCACTACCGAGGAAGCATAGTGACAAATTTAAGTTATTAAATAAATTGTTTAAACCTTCCCAGTTGGCTTTTTCGTAACGCCATACGGTTCTTTTTGCGATGTTTTCCTTAACTTTTAAGATGGAGCACGAGAAATTTGCCGAAATGATACAGTGGTCCGACGTTCCTATAGGACCTAGTACATTGATGCTATACTTATCAGGATGAGATGTAAGAAACAAGTCCAAGGTGTATGCGGAATAACCTGCAATGTCAGGTATTCTTGTTGGCTCATCAACAAGCTGCGTCAAGTTGTTCAGCTCTGCGAAGATCTCGGTTAACCTTCCTTCGGGTGTAAATAAAAATAACTCACTTTCTTAAGATTTTTTGAACTAATTTTTTATTAAAAAAAATACTTAAAAAAGTTTATAACAAAAATAAAACTCTGTTTACATTAAAAAATAAACAAATTTACTGGTTATTTAAAAAAAAGGAACAATTCACCCCAAACTAAAGTTATGAGTTAAAAATCCATTTTTTGGTAATCACATTTTGTTTTCTTTCACAAAAAAAAACAACAAAAAACACAATTAACATAGAAAATAAATTAATTCATAAATTAGAAAACAATAAAAAAAAAAAATTAAATCATATTCTGTGCAGAGGCTTTTTAGGTGGCCCTTACACGCGACTTTCCCGCATTTTGCGCATCTTACCATAGAAGATTCGATTCTCTTGCGGGTACAAATTGTACAGTAGCGTAGGATTGAAAATCTTCAAGGTTTCTCGCGATTTCGACGAATTAAATGGTCTTATTTGCAAGTTTTGTATGGCTTAGGAGCGTTGATTAATTTTAGACCATTGTAAAATGCTCAGCATGTCCTTATTCATTAAGGCTATAGCCTTATTTTTCATTGCAAAGGATCGATCAATAATAAGCTTCACATCATCTGCATAAAGATGTATCAAAAAATGTTTCACAACTGTTGGTAGGTCGTTTATATAAACAAAACAGAAAATTGGTCCAGTGATTCAACCCTGTGGTACTTCAGTTAGAACATTCAAGAAGGAAGAAGAACGTCAATTTCCAACCACACATTGTTGTCTTCCGCTTATATACGCGTTAATTAAAGGTCGTATATGAGGGTACAATGATCTCATCTCGCGCATTGTAACATCTTTCTACTATGTTAACATATCAGCTTTTGGGTTGAACTAAAAAATTACCAAAACGCTGTTTAAGGAAGAAAGGAACGTTAATAAAGATTGTGGGTCTTATAGATTATTTTAATCAGTTTTCATTCGTCGACGAGCAATTAAATAAATTGCACGACTGGATCACACGTACTTGCTCTGATGTGCGGTCACATCATCTAATAAAACTAGAAATATATTAAAAACATTTTAAAGTTTTTTATTCGATTTTTATAAGTTCTGTTTGCTTGAAAAAAGTACGTTAAATTGTTTTCAATAAAAAATTGCAAAAAAATCAAAAAACCAATCAAAAGCACATGAAAAAGACCTTCATTTGAAAACCGATCGTTTGTTTTTATTCCACTTTCTCGAAAACGGGTTAGTCGGTTAAACAAACAAATTTCATGTTCCGGAAGACGTATGTAGCCAAAATAGTTTTAAATTAAAATATTTTCGAAAAAAAAATCTGTTTTAATAATAATTTTTTCTTTGAAAAATAAATTATTACATATTTTGAAAACGCGTAAGTGGATTTTTTTTAGATATTGTTTTTAAATATAAGTTGTTTTTGTGCTTTTGTTTGCATTCTTTATTTATTTTTTTTATTTAAAAAAAAAGTTTTATTTAAAAACGGGTCCTAAGATTTCCAAAAAATCACACTTTTTGACATTTCTTTAAAGAAATAAAATGGCGTTTAAATTATTCTGCTGAATACTTTCTTCGAACAATCAAGTCACAAAAGTTGAATAAGAACTATTAAATTACCTCAATATTTTTAAAATTGTATTTCAAGCTGCGGTCGCACATAAAAACAAGTGCGACCCAGTCGTGCAATTTATTTTTTGTTATGTTTTAAAGGAAAAATATGTATGTTATATGTTATTTATATTTTAAAATACTGTTTGAAATACTGTTTTTTTTTTCTCAAATCTACTTCGTAATTTTTTTCAAAAAAAGTCCCATCAAATAAAATACTTTTCCATGAAAAAAACTTTAAACAAAATTTTTTTTTCGAAAAAGAGTTCGACATCCGTATTTTACTTTGTCATATACGTTCAATGCCTGTTGAGAGGTTAAAGCACTTGTAATACATACTGTACTGTACAAAAAAACATTACGTTCCCTTTCTATTGCATTGATTTTATTTCCTTGCATTGCACACACCACCGACAGATGCGTTAGTGCGATTGGTTTCCCAAACAAACAAACAAACAAAGTACTCTACTTCCCCTATATAAATTCAGGAATAAAATTCCTCCCTATTTCCCGTGCCATTAACATTTAAAGTAGGAAGAACGACACAACGGGTATTTTAAAAACTTGTTCATAAATAGGAATCGTACATACATATGTATGTATGTATATGTTGCCAGGGCCTGTCTCTGGATTCTGGAACTGGTGTGCCAGAGCCAGAGCCAGTGCCAGTGCACGCACAATAAAGTTGAAGCAGCCGCACACGACCACCAAACCAAAAGAGAGGAAAAAGAACTCGCCTCCGGTGTCGTTAATTCGTTAATGTCTGTCAGTCTGCTCCGTTTTCAAGGGGTCGGGGTCGCTCCGACAGTACAAGTTCACCGAGAATTGCAGCATGCAGCAAATCAATTTCGGCATTCGTCGCGATAACACCGGCGTTTACAAAGAATAATATAAACTTTATTTTTTTCCCTTGGATATTGTTTGGTTTTAATATCTTTTTTTAAATTAAAATTGTGAAAATGAACGCAAAATTAATTTTAAAAAGAAAACGTAATGAACATTTACCTAAATTCGAGGATTCAAAACGTGAAAGGATCGATTCTGACTGTGACAATCAACAAAAAATACCATATGTGATAAGTAGAAATCATAACACTCCACCTGCTACCCCCCCACCAGTTCCGGTCCCCCAAGACCCAGTGCCGATTGCGAGGAACAAAATTCTCCTCGAAGCTTTGCAGAAGATCGTCGAATTGCAAAAGGAACTAGATGACTTTGAAAGCGATTTGGATTATAATGATGAACATGGGTTCCCTGACGAAGAAGATAAAGACTCAGAAGTATCGTTCTATCTTAACGAGCATCAACACCAAATCGGGAGACAGTGCCAACGACCTGAAGCAGAAGCTCTAGGATTCGCGATGTGTGCACGTGAAACGCTTTTATTTCTTCAGCGAGAAGGTATCCCCCAGGATAGTCTGATCTACAGATCACTTCGCGAAAAACTAGTTGGTCAAGTCGAAGACGGCATACCCATTTAAAAGATGAGTTCACCTAAAAAACGAAAATGCCAAACGTTTTATAATCTTGTTTTTGAAACACATTCTAGTCATAGCTTTTAAGTTGATCCACGACCCTCTGTAAATATAGTGCTAGCAAACCAAATAAATAAAAGAACATACATGAGTACAAAATTCATATAACTCGTTTAAATTTAGTTAATTTATTGGTAGAATCATTTAAATAAAAAAAAAAAATATTTGAAAACTTAAGTTTAAATTTGTTGATGACGTTTTTTTAAATTAAATTGACTAGGTAGTTTATTTTGAAATAAAATACTTTTTTTTGGTTCATTTTTAAATTTGAATAAAATACATGATATAAATTGCACGTTGAATCAGCGCAGCTTTTGACATCAGTGGGTTACGAGAGAGGAATGTTCATTCAATAGAAACAAACAGGGTCATCCGTTAACACGCATTGTATTTTTGGGCATTATCCTTGTTTCCTCGTTTTTGGTTATGTTTTTGGTGTTTTTTTTAGAGGGGTTCGGCTACACCTGCCGGTACCCCAGGACGATAAGTTAAATTGGGCCCAGTAAATGCAGCCAGCCACATTCGTTTTGTGTCTATTTTGTTGTTTTTCAGGGTAGATTGTTTTTGTTGATTCCTGTTAGCGATTCGTAGCAGCTGTTGATACATTTGCCATGCCATCTGAGGGCGGGAGCACGAACTTGATTCTATGTGTGTATAATAATGGGGTTCGTGCTGTTGTATTGAACTGTGGTTATCAGCTGTGCTGACTAGATTTTCCGGCGATAATGGCAGCATCTGGAAGACAAAAAGTTATGAATAATGATTATGACTTATGACTTTGAATGGGGGATGAGTAATAAAAGAATAACAGATTTTCTGCTTAGAATTCGATGGTGAATTATCAGAAGATAAACAAGGAAACTTGTGTCAAAAATAAAATGTATATTATGTACATAGGTAGGTAGTGTAATTTTTTTAATTCAATGCATTGCTGAATTGAATTGTAGGCAGAAACATTAGATTCAGGTTTAGTGGCGAATGTTAGAGCCAAAGAATAATAATAAACAATACTTATAAATAAAAAA
Organism: Platycheirus rosarum; assembly: GCA_963971375.1. Classification (NCBI taxonomy): domain Eukaryota; kingdom Metazoa; phylum Arthropoda; class Insecta; order Diptera; family Syrphidae; genus Platycheirus; species Platycheirus rosarum. The sequence continues at coordinate 213,029,209 of OZ020507.1, read as the reverse complement.
GGATGTCTACATACATATGTACATAGATAAAGTTAAAAATGGGTAACAATGTTTTGAAAATAAATTGCGCGATTACCTAGATCGAACGTAGATTTGTCAGAGCGTCGAATAAAATTTGAAATAGGTATGTAGGTAGGCACCTACTTAAAGATAGTTAAGTTTCTTTATTAACAGCAAAATTATACATATTGGTCTTGTAACCGCACAATTTACACAGAGTTATGATAATAATATCTTGCTACTGAAAAAAATGTGTAATGTCTGAAAAACGATAACTTTAGAGAAAAATTTACATTGAAAGGAAAAGCTGATAAAAACCTTTCATATGAAGAAAAAAAATATAATTATAATAATACCTATAATAATGACAACAATTTTACTAATATTAATCTAATATCACAGCTAAATTAAATAAATAAACGAAATTCATAGATACAAATTATTAAGAGCTAATATAAATATTCAAACAACATAAAGGTACATAGGTATTAAACTTAAGGTACATGTAAAACTAAGAAATAATATTAAATAAGAAAAGTAAATGCATAAAGCAAACACGAGCTAATAAATAACAATCAATATTATTGATACACGAAATAATTACCTATAGAAATATGGAACATGTTATACCTAAATAAAAAAAAAAAAGTTAAACAGCAACAGTTTAACAAATAAAAAAATAAATACATAAGCAGATAAATAAATAAGTAAGTAATTAAATATATAAATAAGTAAATAAATAAATAAATATATAAAAAAATAATAATAAGATGTACATAAATAAATAAATAAACAAGAAAATCTATAATATGTTTTGAAATAAGTAACTACAACAAATTAATTCATAAGATATAAAATCAGAACGTTATCTGACATAGAACAATTAAATGAGTATTTTAAATAGTGTTTTGAAATTCTTGAAGAAATAGTGTCGATTTAGTTTGATCATGCAGTTCGAGGGTTGAAAAGTGCCAAGGAAGCTTGAGCAGTATTTTAAGTAGCTTGTTTTGAGACATTTGTAGTTTTTGTATATGTGTTTTTGCACATTTTCCCCAAATGGGGTATCCATATAACATGAACGATTGAAAAATTGATTTGTAAATGATGAGTTTGTTTTATCTACTAAGCAGTGATTTTCTGTTTATGAGGGGATACATTACTTTAATGGTCTTATTAACTTTATCTACGGTGTTAGCAATTTGCTTGCTATTATTTACTTTTGTATCTAAAGTTATACCCAGATATTTAACAATGTCCTTCCAATTGACATGTTTATTATCCATTTTAAGGGGATTATTAGAAAAAAAAACAAGTCTTCCTTTTTCTTGTTTTCGAAGCATTTACATTAATTTTCCATTTGTGAAAATATCTTACTATTGTATTTAGAGCTGATTAAGGTTGGTTTCAATAACAGAACCAAACACATCAGAAGAGTAAATACCTGTTGGGAAGTTTCGGAAAATCGTAAGTGTAAATATTATACAGATAAGGATCTAAAACGGACCCTTGCGGTAAACCTCCAGGAATTTTATGTACTGCTACTGCTGAAAAACAGTTATTAATAGATGCAACATATGTTCGATCTGTTAGAAAACTTTTGATGAGTTTAACTATATAATTTGGGAAGCCAAAACTTAACATCTTATATACTAAAGAATCGTGCCAAACTGAGTCGAAAGCTTTTTCTACATCAAGTAACACTAAACCTGTAGATTTCTGCGCAGAAAATGATTTTTTTATATGTTGTGTGATTTTGTCTACCTGATGAATTGTGCTGTGTTTATTTCTAAATCCGAACTGTTGTGGAAGTAAAATACTTTGTTCATCTAAAACTTCGACGATTTTGTACTTATTAGCTTTTCAAACAATTTACCTAAAGAGCTGAGCAAACTGATTGGTCTGAAATTGGAAGATAAATTTCCAAGACTTCCAGGCTTGAGAATAATATTTCGCCTTTTTCCAATTCTTTGGAAAGTATTGCAACTTAATACAAACTTAAATAAGAATAATATTGCCTCTCTGCCACGTTTGGGTAACATTTTTAGGTACAGATTTTTTATGTTATCAAAACCAGATGATTTTCGAATGTTTAGGTTTGATAATTTCAAAGTTTTTATTAGATTTTTGTGAGTTTTGATTGTTCGAAAAAAGTACTTACATATGTACCTACGTAAAATAGTATTCATCGCAATAATTTAAACGCCATTTTATTCCTTTAAAAAAATGTGAAAAAGTCCTATTTTTTTCAAAAGTGTACAAAATGATTTTTCAAAAAAAAAAAAAAAAAAAAAAAAAAAAAAAAAAAAAATTAAACATTAAAAAACCGCTATTCGAAAATAATTTATTATAAAAAACTTTGGAAACTTTGGTTGCCTACCTACATCTTCAAATTTGGTGTGGTTGATATTTTTTGGCATTCCCCAGAGGAGAAATTGAAATTTTTAGGCCTACAAATAACGGTAGCTGCCATATGACCGTTTAGGAAAAGTTTATTTTTCTTGAAAACGGCTACAACGATTTTGATGAAAAATTTTGAGAATTTTTTTTGTTGATATTGGCATAATGCATACCAAAATTTCTAAAAACATTAAAAAAAAAACTAGAAATAAAAAACAGGATTTTATCGAAATCCGTCCTACAATTTTAGAAATAGCTTCGTGAATTCCTTATTATACAAGACGTGTGATGGCGTACTCCATTTTTACTGAAAACCGTTAAGTGTTATGGTTTTGACACTTTTTTTTTTAAGTTGAGATAGTGTTATTTTTCTACGTTAATAGTAACATTATTTTTTAAATTTTATTCGACGATGTAACCGCACATACATATAAGCAAGTACGTACGATCGTATCGTGCAAGTTAACTTAATGTGGGTCTAACAGCAAATCTAGTCGAATACCTATTTGTTTTCTTACCGCTGTCAATTTGTTTTTAAATACTGTGCGAAAGTGCAGATATAAATTTTAAGTTTTGTTTTTTTTTTGTTCCATAAAATAGTAAAATACATAAGCCACTAAACAGTTAATAATTGTTCGGGCCGTTATTAAATAAAATCCCGTGCGTGGACGATTCCGGAGAAGATACAAATCATGATAGCATGAATAGAATAGCATGAAATCTACCTGGAAGCTCGGTAAACTCAGTTGGGCTTAGCGAAGATGCAGAAAGTTTTTGCTGTTCTCTATATCGAGAAGGCAAGGCGTCAGACCTTGCTTACGTTGGAAGGATGGCGTAGACTAGGACGCCGGAAACCTTGGGGCCAAATGGCATTCATGAGAGTACTATAGAATATATGTATATTTATAGGTAGAGGTACAATGGTTGAATTCAAATAACCAAACTTATTTCTACCTTGGGAGGTTGATTTTGGAGATTTAAAAATATCTATACATATGTACATATATTTAATTAAATAAATTTAGGTAACAACTTACAATAATTATAAATTTAAAAACTAGAACTCGAACACTTCCAAAATCGTCTAAATTCTTTGTTTACACAATAGCTCTTCCATCGACTTCTGTTTTCCTTTGATAATACCTACATAGGTAGGTATGTTTATTTTTTTTTTACAGCAGCCCCTTTCGCGGATATCAACACAATTTACAGTACAAATCAAACAAAATATTTGGGTATGGCCTTGTCCTGCCTTGGAATAGAGCGAAGATTGAAAAGACTAACTACACAGCAAGACAAACAGTGAAAAAATACTGCAACAGCAAACAGCACCACAGGGGCACAAAACGGTAACGTTTGTTTTAAAGTAAATAAAAACGAACTCAAATTGAGTTGGACTCGTTCGATTTTGAACTCAAAAAAATGAGTGAAAAAGTACCTATTTGGATTACTTGATACGCTAGAAACAAGGAAAGACAACAAATGGACGGCGCGAGGGCGATTGGCGATTGTATTATATACGAACACAAAGTTTGATGTAGGCAACATCACGCAATAAAACACGAAGTAGTCCTGCGACCTGAGAGCTGAGCCCTGAGATAGATTAAGCAATATTCAGTCATTGTGCATTAACACTTTAGCGAATTCCACTCAAAAAAAACAATTGTTCAACGAATGTGAACAACCTTCCCCTTCTCAGTATTGACATCTGGAACGCAGGAATAGGACTCGGATCTATAAAATAAGAAGGGAAGGGTCATTCTTTACACCAGCATACGGCACACATATGGGGAGAATTATGACAATAGCCTGGAGAATTAAAGAATTTTTTTAAATAATTCAAGGAGGGTTGCCGAAACTTCCATATAAATTAAAACTGTATTAAAACGTAATGTTTGCAGAATATTTTATATAACACTAACATTTCTTCTGATTGGAATTATTATTACTACATTTGTTCGTACCTATACATCCCATAGTTAGAACATTAACGTGTATCAAAAATAAAAACTCTTCGTTATATGTACTAAATACATCTTACAGACATCAACGTCATCGTATTAACGTAGGTATATTTGATATATTATATCTAGAAAGAACATTTAAATATATAAATCATAAAAACGACGTCACCATATACGTCTGTAAGACGTACTACGTGTGTACATACATAGGTGAAAAATAAAACAAATATTTTTTTTCTTGGTTTATATTTATTTTACATTTTCATGTGTTTTTTTTTTTGCATTCTATAATTGATTTGTGATTTATTATTTGTGTGTGTGTTGCTTAGGTATTTATTATTATTATTATTATTATAAATATTAAATAAAATTACTTACCTCATGTCCAAATCAAAACCCGGATCCGTTGACACCAATAGCCTGGTTCGCTTTTTTTTAACTATTTTTACTTGCGTTTATAGGGACTATAAGCAAGTTTAGGATTCGTGAATATAAAAAAATTTGAGATAACAATCAAACATGACATTCCGATCATAGAGAAGCCTAAAAAAGTCATTGGCAAGAAATGTCCGTCTGTCTGTCCGGGTGTATATCGAGCTGCAGCCTAAACGGGTTAAGCGATTACGTTCAAATTTGGTATGTGTTTATCTTTTAGCATTCCTCAGAGGAAAATTTTATTTTAGAGCTAACAATAACGGTAGGTACTTGCTATACGACCGTTTAGGAAAAGCTTTTTTTTCTCGAAAACGGCTCCAACGATTTTGATGAAATTTTTTGGGAATTTTTTTGTAAGTATTGGCTATCATTTGATTAGAACCGAATTTCCGGGAAAAGTCTATTAACGGTACCTTTCATATAACGGTTTTTTTAATTTGGGCTTTCTCGGTAACGGCTCTTTGGATTTCTGTCAAATTTTGTATTTGAGAAGATCTAGGTAGTTTAATTAATTCTGTGTATCAAAATTTTTAAGAAAAAATTTTCTAATTAAAATTAAATTTTGAATTTTTTTTGAAAAAAATCAATATTTCTAAAACTAATCAAAAAAAAATATTTTAAGTTTTATATTCACATGTATTTTAATAAACTCTAAAAAACTGCATACATAAATTTCCAAAAAACCGGTCCTACAATTTTCGAAATACTTTTTTCATAAATTCTTTGTTATTTAAGACGTGTGATGTCGTACTTCATTTTTACTAAAAACCCTTAAGTATTGTGGTTTTAATACTTTTTATAAGTTCAAACTGTGTTATTTTCAACGTAAATGTTACTTGTTTCTGTTAAAGATCTTGCTTTTCAATGTAATTAGGCACATAAGAGCAAGTACGTTCGACCCAATCGTGCCCATTTATTTTGTTTTGCTTAAAAACTATCTTAACCTACTTAAAATATATCATTGTATATATGTACATACATTGGTAGTCGGATTTATCATTATCGTTAAATACACATTTCGTATACATACAATACATTTATTTAATTCGATGTCAAATGTTTATTGTATAATGTACGTAAATTATACAAACATAAAGTTCTTTCACTATTATTAATTAAATATCGAATATAATTTCTGGCATATGACCACTGCAGCTGGCTCTGATGTAGTCCAATCATGAGGTTCATTGTTCGAACACTATAACCAGTACCAGTCGTGTTTTTTGGCAAAGCTATCTGTAGCGAAGTTGGATTGTACACTCATTTTAAATAGAACAACCAATTACCGATAAAAATATTCAGTTGCCGATAAAAATAGATGTTGAATTTGGTTGGGGATAGAATGTTTGACATAAAAAGATTTCATTCACAATAGATCATGATATAAGACTTGTATCATGCATTTGTCTTTTTTTTTTATATAATTAGCTCGCACTAAAGGGATTTTGACTATACCCTTATAATGTATACTCAATCAATAATTAAATATTATAATTAAATAAAAAAATTATAGGAAGTAGGAGAAATCATGATGATTTACGATCGTTTTCTGAGTTTAGTCAATTCTGATTATTTTACATTATAAAAGACTAAAATTATTATATGATTATAATAAAAATATTATCGCATTAAAATCAATTAAGACCATTAAGTTGATATAATGCATCGTCATCCATTGCTGAGTCTTAACAAACCTCATAGCAATCTAATATCTTTAAATGAAATGACACATGTGTTCGTAACCTGCGACCTGCACTCTGCTTTGGCTACTGCGATTGCGATAAATTTATCGCTTTTGAGAACATAACTGGCTGAATTCTTCTAAAATAAAAGACACGACTGGGTCGCACGTACTTGCTCCTATGTACTAATTCCTTTTAAGTGCAGTCGTCTTTTTGACAAAGATTTCATTTTAATGTTTTTCTTGATGTGAAACTTCTTTAGAATCGTTGTGGTTTGAAGCTCGATGAAACGAACATGCGTCACGATAAAGGGACAAACACATAAATAAATAGGATTGTTAGCTTTTACAGTTTTTTAGTGTATTTTCTTTCCACTTGTTGTTTACTGTTTATAATATAATTTGCTAATAGAAATTTATATCTTTCTATTAGTAAATTATATTATAAACAGTTTTTTCAGTTTAATTTTCATTTTCGTAAGGAAAAATTTGAACAACTGGCATAAGGATTCGTAGGAATCAAGAGTTAGGGAAATAAGGCTCGCTAGGTATAGGACCCATAGGTACATTTAACAACAATTTACTTTTTGAAATCAAAATAATTAAAATAGCTTAATATTATGTTTGATGGATCGATAAAGGTATGGTATGGTTCATTGAAATTTATTAAGGAAGTTAGGTACTAAAATTAAGATACCCATTCCAACTACTGTGAAGCGGTTGGGTATAGACAATATTAAAACTTAACACAGTGGTTGTTTGTATGCGGTGTACAATTTTGTTTTCTTGATTGAAATTTTTGTATTCAGTAAGTAATCGAGTTTTTTGCGCGCACAAGGGACTACTTGTTTCCCTTTGTAATACACTGCGCGGGCATTAAGATAAAGATAGATAAGGGTTTGCATTATGTTCTAAACATTATTTCGGGGAAGTGGCCTTCGTGGCTGGCTCGAATAAATACCGGCCGAGGCCCAATTTTCCCAATTTTGTGAAAATCGGGATCGGTGGCCATTTCGTTTTGGGCCCATTCACCGAACGTGTGACGCGCTTGATGGGCCTTCGGCTTCAATTCTTGAACGAGTTGGATTTTGTAAGCCTGCAAGCCAAGATCCTTCCACGCGCAATGGCGGATGGACTCATTTGGGTCTTCTTCGATACTCTGCTCCACCGAAAGGAACCATTATTTTCGTAATACATTTTCAAAATGTGTAAGATTAGTTCAAGAGTAAGTCTATTCATTATGAAATCGCAAACCAAACTGAGCATAAATCAAGAGACAGCTGTCAAAAAGACCAACTCCGAAAAAAGTATTGCCAGATTGAAAACCACACGTCTATTAATATAAAAAAAAATATTTTTTTTTTTTTGAAAATTCTTTATTTCTTTTAATTAGTTTCAGAGTTTTCTTGGAAAAACTAAGTATGCAATAAAATTTGAAAACTAAATGTCTACCGTTCGACCATTTTTTTTTTAAAGTCGTTTTGTTTGAAAAACTTTTCGAAAAAATATTTTAAATTTTTTTCTAGTATGTCATTGTAAGGCAATCTGTAGTTTTCATCTGGGAAAATTATTTAAAAATATTCAATCTACCTCTTTTCAAAATATTTAGAAAACCAAATTAAAAAAAAAATTCATTTGAAAAAACCGGTTATATGAGATGTACCGTTATGGAACAAATTTCGAAAAATGTATTCTAACTGAAATATGTATTATTGTAAAAAACTAGCACCCTGAAAGTTTTATTAAAATCGTTAGAGCCGTTTTCGAGAAAATCTAACTTTTTGTTCAAAATTGTATGGCAGGTACCGTTATTTTTGACCTAGAGCAAAAATGAAAAACACCTTCCGAGATACTACCAAATAAATACTAAATACCAAGTTTGAAGCAAATCGGCCCATCCTTTTAGGCGGTAGCGGCGCGAACAGACAGACAGACGGACGGAATTTCCGGACCCACTTTTTTCAACTTCTCTATTATCGTAATGTCATGTTTGATTGTTAGTTTTTTTTTTTGCACGAATCCATAACTTGCATTTTAGTAACTAAATCGCAAGTCGGAGATAGAACAGAGCCCTGGGGTACACCAGCATTTATTTTGTGAGAATCAGACTTGATATCGTCCAATACAACTTGTATTGAACGGTCCAGAAGATAGCTTCTAATCCAACGAACAAAAGTATTATCGATCCCAAAAGCACGCATTTTCGATAAGAGAGCTTCATGCCAAACTCTATCAAATGCCTTGGAGATATCAAGAGCAATAATCTTACTTTCACCAAAGCGATGTAAAGATTTGTTCTACTGTTCGGTGAGATATGCCATCAGATTACCAGTGGAACGGTTGCTGCGGAAGCCATACTGACGGTCATGGAGAAGCTTTCCATCTTCGATCTTACTGCCTTTGGGACACTGCAGAATTTTTTGCCGTAAATTTTGGTCATGCAAAAATTTGGTTCTTTCAATAACAGAGTTGCATTTTTTTTTTTTTTTTGTTAGTTGTTTTTGAATGTTTATGTGTTTATCATAGGCGTCCTTATTATTTATTCTGCATGCTGTATGCTGATATGATTAAAATAAATAACGATAAATAAATAATAATAAAAAATAACGAAGTTTGCTTTCATTAGACTAGTGGCTACGGCTCAACGGAGCATTATAAAACAAAATTTGGGGGAAAATATTAAACAAATAAATTTTTTATAAAATCAAAAAAATACTATTCATAACGTTTTTGTGGAAAAGGTTGTAAGCCATCTTATTTTTTGCTGTTTTTTATTTTATGAATTTTTCATTTCAAAATCGTTCGATCAAAAAAATGTTTTTATTTTTAAACTTTTCGAAAACATATTTTAAATTTGTTTTGAGTATGTCAATTTAAAGAAATTTTTAGTTTATACTAGGAAAACAATTAAAAAAAAATCTATAGATTCGTTTTCAAAATATTCAAAAAACAAAATAAGTTTTTTTAAAAAATTATTAAAAATTAAAAAAATTTTTTTTTAAATCATAAAACACTAAATATTTTGAAAATTTCATCAAAATCCGTTAATTAGTTAACGAGAAAAGGTACCGTTATAAAACTTTTTCTGAAAAATCCATTTAAACTTAAAGATAGATTTTGCATAGAAAACATCATTCAGAAAGTTTTATCAAAATCGTAGGAGCCGTTTTCGAGAAAAATAATTCGAAAAACAGTCGGGTAGAGTACTCTAAAAATACTATATACCAAATTTTAATCAAATCGGCCCAACCGTTTAGGCTGTAGGAATCGATAAAAGGAAACGGAAACGGACAGAATTTTGCAGGTAACTCAATACTGTTTCTCTATCATCTTAATGTCGTGTTTGATTGTTATCTCAAAATTTTTAATCTGCACGACATAACTTGCATTATAGTACCTATAATCACAAGTAAAAGGTTGCGTAAATGAAGTTGTGTGACCAGGGAACCCATACACCTGCACATACGCACCTTAGAAGAAGCGAGCGAAATGCGTCCTTCTCACTGCACTCATATTGGCTTGATGCAGAAAGGTACTAAGAAGTTGAGAGAGCTTCGGTGACTTTGTTGTTTTTTACACACATTTAAAAATTAAGTGTAGGTCCATTGGACCACGAAAAAATGACCAACCAAATGGAACAGAAAAAGTTAAAAGTCTAATAATAACAAAGTTTTTATAAAACTAAATTACATTCATGTGTACACTATTTTTGCAAAAAAATGTCTGCACTTTTAAGTTCTTAAATTTTAAAGTTGAAGCATTGTGAATTATGGCTAAAGCACAATCACGCTTCAACTTTGTCTTCGTCACTTTTTGCTTTTTTCTGTCAAAGCGAGCAAAGGTTCAACCAGTTTCTACTTCAGCTTTTCGTTTGAGTTACGCTACCTTACCTTGTACACGAACCAAACGTAACGTCAAAGCCAAAGCGACATTGTGATATGATATTGTGATGTGGCAACTAAATGTTTAGATATTCGGAGGATACATTTTGTTTGTAAATTGACGACATCTGTGGGATTCATTGTGTACAACAACCAACATTTATTGCGTACATCAACCCATGCTCCTAAGAGTATGCTACATATTTGCAATATGTTTTCACTGAGTACTAATTCCAACTCGAAGTACTAATTCGAACTCCAATTAGTACAAACAACCGAAAGCTTAGATTGTGCCAGAACCAGAAGGAAGCTTCCAGAAGTTTGTAAATTTGTATAAATACAAGAGTAGATGGCATTGAGAGTTTAGCTCTACATATTTCAAAAATGGAATTGTTAACAACTGGAAGCGTTAGTAAACGGTGATTGAATTGAGAACAAATAAAGTGTTGATTTTTTAAATATGTATTTGAATTGTGATTAAGTGGAATAAGTTAAGTTTGCTGTTATTTCAACTGATAGACGTTGTGTTTCATAAAATAAAGAGATTATTTGTATTATTTTGGAATTTTAATTGAGTTTTATTTGTCGAACCTTAGGCCAAAACTTCACAATATATTGATTTCCTATGGTTGAACTTGTAAACGTCAGGCGAAACTAGGGTTCTCAACATCTTTTCGACTGATTATAGTATTTTTCAAATAAGCTGTAAAAATATATAGTACAATCCAAAAAAATATTGTATTTTTCATGAAAAAAAGCCAAAATAATTTTTGCTGCATATTTTTTATAAAATCTGTATTTTTTTGTACTTCTTGCATCATTTAACATTTGTTTATTAAACAATAAAAGTGTCATAAGCCTTATCACATTCAATTTTTAGATTAATTGAGACCAAAAGTTCATTTTTAATTAATGAGAGACTCCCTCGGTTTCTTTCTTCACGCCATTTCGAGTTCATGATTGAAAAAATCCTTCCTGTAAACGCCGAAGTGGCAGGAATGGAGAGTAGGAATGAAATTAGCTTGAAGATGTTTGTTAAATTGTTTTGGGTATTTTTAAAAATATGCAGCCATTTGTGATCTGTAGTTCTGTCGGTAAACTCTCTTGAATTCTTAACTCTTGCAAAGATTTCATTGAGTATTGTTATTTCATAATAAAGTTCGTTTATGTTAATTTTCATTCTTTCTTGTAAGTTAAAAACTTGTAATGCCATCTCGAAGTCATCAAAAGAAAGCTCTTGTTTCAAGTTGAATCTTTGGATTTTGTATAACCAGTTGTCGTCTTTAAAGTTAAACCATTTATCAAGGTATTCCAGACATTTATCGAAGAATTCTATAAAATTCTTTTTGATTTTATCACTTTCTTTTGGGGATTTAGCTTCTAAGGATCGCGACAAATTTGTCGTTTCATAACCAAAGAAACAATCTTTTTTGCGTTGTTCTAGCCCAAACTTTAAATTTGACATAATGTTATAAAAATCTAAGACTGTGATGTTGATACCTTCAAGCTGTTTGACAGCTTTATTAAAGTTATGCAAGAAATGGCTAGCGAAGTTCAAAAAGATTTGAACTTTAATGCCTTTATCAGTTTCTTGCATACATAAAATATGCTTTATGTGCGTAGGACATTCTTCGTCTAAACTAGTAAAATATTCAATCAAAGGCTTCCAATTCAAAAGTATATTGTCCACGCAAGGCAGCAATGAGAGCCACCTTGTGCCAACATGTCGTTTTAGCTCATGCCATTCCCCTTCAACAGTAGCAACAAACTTTTTCAGTTCTTCTCTTCGAACTGCGGACGAAGGTTTTTAGAATTATATTTTCTATATCCATTTTTAAAAAATTCATTGCATGTTTGACTGTGTTGTGAACTATGTGTGCGTGACAATTGCTATTCACCAAGTTAGGAACTAGATGTTCTATTTTTTTATACAGAGAATGATGAACGCCAAAGTTTGCATTGCAATTGTCGGCGCTCAGCCCAGACACCCTATTAAAAAAAAGATTGTGCTCGGATAGTGACTTATTTATAGCGTCAAACATCCCATTTGCTGATTCATCACAATTTTCGTAAAAGCTTATAACTTGTTTTGAATACCATTCTCAATATCGAAATATTGAATAACTAAGGGAAATAGTTTGATATTTTTTCTATTGCTTGCATCTGTTTGCAAGCAAAAATATAAGTCGGGTGCGCTTAAAGCACTTATTAAAGTTTGTAGGGCATATGGGCCTAGGATATCTTCAACTAGAGCTTCCATTTTAGTTCGTCCTAATTTTTGGTTTAAAGCGATTCTTGAATCCATATATATGATTTTGTTTAGCTTCACAGTGCAATCCATGCTATTATATGAAAGATTGTGCTTCACAGTATGGAAGGTTAAAGCAAGTTCACTGGCTGTTATCTTTTCATCACAAGTATTCGCATGGAAAACAGAAGAAGAGTGGTGAACTAAAAAAGCGTTCTAATGTAGAAGTTTTCTTGCTAAGCTCAATTTTAAGCTTGTGTTGCTTTGTCTCAGCATGTTGTTTAATCTGCAACAATTTATAAACATTTATAAAAACCACAACTCGCACTATTTTCATACAATTCAGTCAACAATTTGATTAAATAAAAAACATTAAACATAAACGGCAAAGGAGGATGGAAATACCTAGCTCCTAGCTTGACATTAAAGAACACACCTGATAGATAGAAATTGTTATACAGCATAGTAAGCACTTTGCATTTAATATATTTTCGGGATCTTTCGTTATCCAACTATACTCTTTTTCCAATTCCGCCTTATATTTCTGGAGTCTTTTTTGTACTTTCCGCTTTTTAGGTGGTGTTTGCGGCACAAACGTACAGTTTGATTTGAACTCGACCCACTTTCGTTGACGCTTTCCATTTAGGTATATGAAACAAAATTAAGGGACTTTAACAATGTTTTGCAATAAATTCCAAACAATAACACAAACAAAATAAAATAAACAAAGTTTAAAATAACATACGATTACGAACACGCAAAAGCCAGTTGCAAGTTGTAGACTGACAAAAGTTTCTCATCGCTGTCAATTTTGACATTGACATTATTAGGCGTGTTCAGATTCATGCATGATAAAATAAAACCTTAAGGTGCAATCAAAATGGGAGATTTGTTCGCTTTTCAATCAACCCATTGAAATATAGTATTTTTACGAACTATATATTTCTTCAACAGTATATAGTACGCAAATCCGAAATATAGTACAATACTATATATTATAACAGTTAGTACGGTTGGGAACCCTAGGCGAAAGCGAAGCTAAAACGTGATTGTGTTTTAGCCATTACGTATTTGTAATTTCCAAATCAAAAATTCTGTTTATGGCAAAAACCTAATTCTACGAATAAACCCGTTATCTCATAAGATAACAGGCGGTTGCCAAAGCGTTTTTTGTGAAATCCAACTTTAATGCCCATAGCTTTCCCAAAAAATCACGGCTACTGTTTGTGGCATTTTAGGTCGTATATCGACAATAAGGAGGCGAATGTTATTCTCCATATCGTCAATTGTTTCTGCCTTATCCGGCAGTTTTGCTTATTGACGTAGCCTTTCAACCATTCATTTCCTTTTGAAAATGGGGATCAACATCAATATCGTTTCGAACCCATTCATTCCGTCATTCAGCTTCAGACATCGACATCAGTCAATTCACGATAAAATGACAAACCAAACTAAAGAAAAACCACATCTGATATGACACAATGTCTGTCAATGAAAACACAAAATAGTGCTGCCTCAAAAAAAAAATCCTTTAAATGTTTTCTAAATACGAGACCGGCATATTCACATTTTCACATGAAGTAATATACTTCTCGTTTTCATCCTGGTTAATGTCATTAACATTAATATGCCAACTCTGACAAAACGGTGACATGACATGTGAATCATTGAAGGTCCACTTTTTTCCTTTGAATGAATGTTGCGACCTTACTCAAATACCCAGACCGTGCCCATTCTCGTGACAAGAAATGCTAAATATTTTGTCGACGTTCGAGATTCGAGTTTCTATTTCTTTACAGAATAAGCTACAGCCTGCAGCTGTTGTAATGATAAGGGCATAAGGCAAGATGCATAAATAATGGACCGACTAATATGACTGATAATTTATATGAATTTAATTCTCAGTACTCAGTTGGTTGCATTACATTATATATTTTTATTTAGTACTAGCTGACCGTCCCGCCGTTGCTCGGGCTAAGCCTAGATTTGTTGGTTATATGTTATTTTGTTATACTTCCATGCATGATCCCAACCGCGATGTAAGTGTATGTCTACACATGCAGATTGCTTTATGCTTTCGTGAAAGTAGTTCATGCATGTGTAAACTCCGCATAAATCACAGAAAAGGAACACGTCTAATGTCGAAATCGAGCTTGATTTGGATAAAAGTATTATTTTGCGTATGTTATATTCATAAAGGCACAACACTTTTTTCTCGCCTATTACGATCTTTTTTATTGATTACTTTCATTTAATCGTTGTAACAAGGTAGCAAAGTATTCTGCCCATTTGTTTTTCTTTTTAGAGGATAATACAATCCCGTGTTCATCTCAAGGTACTGACTCCAGGACATCGCCTGCAGTCCACTGTTTTTACTTCGCATTGGATGATGGACCCATCTCTTGAACATTGTTACTTTGCAAATTATTCGTTAGAAAAAAAATTTGTATTGTAAAGTTCTAGCTTATTGATGAAAACTATGAATTTTCCTGAATCCTGTGTGCAAGAACATAGCAATACGGTCATCATTATAAATAAAACAAGACCATATTCTTAATGAGCCATACAAGTATGTGTTAATAAGTAAAAATATTCATGAACCTCCTACTACAAACCAGAAGAAGATAAGATGAAAGGGAATGTATTTTATATTGAGAGACAATACGGTAGGAATACAAAACATGAACAATCTCAAAAACATGAAAACCCTCGGTTTAAATAGTTCACGTTTTCCAATATTAACTGTATTCCTTAAATCTTCGGGCTTATTCCCGATAGACAATATTAACAACTGATAATAATAGCAGTGCACAGTGCACTTTGCTTTCTTAAGTATCATCGCATTATACACATAAATAAAAACGAAGTGTCTGTTTTTAGTATCAAAATAACAGCTTTTTACAAGATGCTTATGAAACTATATACATATAGTAATTATAACAAAAACACAATTTTTAAATTTTTCGTCTGTCTGCCTGTCTGTCTGTTTGTTCTGGCTAATCTCGATTGCACCGATTTTGACGGCACTTTCTCTGGCAGATTTTTGATGTTCTAGGGAGTAATTTAGGCTATTTAATTTACTCACTAGGTGGCGCTGAGGCGTTATTTTCACAGGTAGAAAGCTGATATTGTAAAGATTAACTAAGGCAATTTTAACTACCCCTAGATTGCGGTGGAGGCGTTTTTTTGGAAAATTCTTATATATGTCCCAATTTTGACGCAATCTGCACGAAACCTTTCCCAAGTTTTGTTGTTTTTTTTAAAAAATTACGCTTTTTCCTTTATTATTAGGCTTTCGCTTACTGTCAAGTCAACATGACTGGTGAGTGATCAGTAGGAAGATCATAGCTATCCTCGACCTCGGTAAAGTTTTTATTTAAGCCACAAAAAAGTCAACTAGATCTGGAGTTTTGGCCACGTCCGTAGGCCTGTAAGTTGGTTTGCTGGTCGATAAAAAGTCAGCACTAGTTTCCATGCAAGCTTTAAAAAGTTGTCTCCCTGGTTGATATGCATCTTTATCCCCAACCCCAAAACATATGTTTTGAATTAAAGTCACCGCCAATAATAAACTTAGAATCGAGAGCTTCAAAAAGATTTATGAAATGTGTCTTGCGCCTAGGAGGACAATATATTGATGCAATGCTATATGTCAAACGTCTGTATTTTATATTGACTGCACAAACTTGCATTTTCTCAAGTTCGATTGTTGACTTTAAGGAATGGTCAATGTTTTCTCTTATAAATAGAGGAGATCCACCTCTTGCTCTATCAGACGGGTGATACGCATGATAGGCAGAATAACCTTTTATATTGATTATTGTTTCCTTTTTTAAGTGTGTTTCAGATATTGATTACGGTTTCCTTTTTTAAGTGTATTTTAGAAATCGGCCATACATATGTCAATTTTTTCGTTTAACAAATGTATTTCTAATTCGTCCATTTTAGGCATTCTATGTAAAAATTTTCATAATTAATTACGTATTGTTTGAGCTCTAGGTTGAAGCATGCTCAATTTTTCAAATATTATTTTATTCGTACTATTTTGCTCTTCAAATACTTGATGAACCGGGTCTGGGGAACTTGTGCTTGGAGTTGGGTTTTGTGACAGCACTTGCGCATAGGTCGTTTCATTTATTTTTGCCTTCTCCTTTATGGATTTCGTCTCCTCCGCTTTAAGCTTTTGGTTTAAAGCTTTGTGTATGACGTCATTCCTTCCGCTTCTCTGGCTTTTGTTTTTTACTTTGATTCGGTCTGACATTACATTTGTGTAAGTTAACACCAGCAAAATTCCCAGGAAAAAATAATGATTTATGATCACTCCCACGATCGCGCTACATGCGCTGGCTTGTTATTGCTGACATAGTGTCTAGTCACTAAAAACTAAACCAGAGAATTGCATTCCGTCACGAAAAGAATGTAAAATTATGCTGCCTGTGGGAAGTTATGCAAAGAAGATGCATTGGGGATAGGTTAAGATAATTTAAGAATTAGTTTGTATGTTTTGTTGGAAAATAAATTTGAAACAATAAAGAGCTCAAACGAAAAAATTTATTATTAAAAAATACATACATAGGTATCTAATTTAAAAATCATCTTAATCGATTTATATAATTTTTTTTAAATAAAAATTAAACAAGTGTGGACAATACTAATTCTTAGAGAATAGAACTTTTCCTCTTATTTTAATACATTATAGTATAGAGTGAAAAATACCAAATTAGGAAACTAACTTATAAAGTAAGTTATAAATATTAAGTAAGTAAATATTAAGTAGGTGCATTAGAATGAACAATATGGTAAACACCAGAACAGGTGCGGGAGTAGACGTACCCGTCGAAACTGTTAATCCAGGTCAGGGCCCAAGCAAAGCTCAAAGCGTGCAACAAGGTTCGCCCGAACCCATTTCCTTAACACATGATTCAATGAACCAAATACCCAGTACAAACCTTACTAATTCTCTACCCGATACGATTTCACTCAAAAGTGAAAATCATAAAGCCATTTGTTTTTTTCTTGGGTGGCATTTTATATAGATCTTATGTAAGTATATAATTGATATAAAGTAACTACAGCACTACAGGTAATTTATTGAAATTCAAATTGCACTAAATTTATCTTAAATTTATTTAATTTGAGTACTAATGTATCCTCCAAAGTTAAAATAACATTAAACCAAGAAGCATTAGACCCTTTCGGGAAAATTAAAAATTCATTATTCTCAAAGGATGTAATCCTTGCTTACCCAGATTATAAGATTGCTTCGAACGTAGCAATTAGTGCTGTTCTTGAGCAACAAAATAGGCCTCTAACATTTATCAGCCGTACACTTACCCGAACGCACTACGCATTCCATACACAGACCGGATTTCCCAATACCAAGCTAATCTAGATGGATTAGAAAAGTCCCTGATGTCGTCAGGTGCTTACGTAATTACAATTTTAATGTTGTTCAAATAGCTCCCGAAAAGGCTTGGACCACTGTAAATCTGCTTAAATATCGGATCCGTATTTTGCATGATATCCAAAAGATTGGTTCGTATTTCATCGAAATCTTTGGTATATGTATATTTCTCTGTCTTCCTTTCGTATACATATTTCATTGTCAATTTTTGCAATCATAGCTTCAAAAGAGTTGTTGTTTAAAACACAGTGTACAATCAAAAGTTATACGCTAACAACAGGTATTTGTATTCAAAAAAATCAGTAAAACACAACACTTTTACACTATAACTGTTATAACGATGATGTGATGAAACAAATAATTAAGATTTGAATTAGAGGTTTTAAAAATCCCAATTAAAACTGATAGCCAAAAAAACCGTTGCACACGCCTACTCCAATCGTTATAATTCAAAGTGTGGCGAAAGTTCGGCACACGGATTAATAATAAGTGTTGAAGTCCCAATAAATGTATTTAAGAATCAGATATTCCTACAAACAAGCAAAACCCCTTCTCAAACTTTTCATATAGTTTTCCCTACTTGCCATAGACACGTAGTTACCGAACCAGTGTACAACCAAGATAATGGTACACAAAAGAAATAGTTTCACTGTACAAAAAAGAAATAGTTTCACTGAATAAGACAACAACTATTTTAACAAGTCCGGAAAGGAGGTTCATAATTCACTTGATAAAAACCTAATCTTTTTATAGATTATGGTACGCACAGCTTATAGCAATAGAAACAGGAAAGGCGAAAGTCCAAACCGGCTCCTTAAAGCTAATACACGAAATCAACATCCAGGAATATCAACAGTCACTTTCTAGTCTGAAAAAAGTAGTACTCAACGTAAAGAATAACTCTCATCCCATATTTCCTCTCCTACTTAATGACGTTAAAGAAATCCAAACCCACCAAGACCGCATTGTTCCTCCATCCAAAAGTAAGAGATCCTTAATTTTCATCGGCTCCGCCTGGAAATGGATTGCAGGGACACCAGACAAACATGATTTCCAACTGATTAAAGATAAAATATATAATGTTTTAACAAATAATAATCAACAGAAAATATTAAAAAGTGTAATTACAGAAAAAATAAAAAATATAAATAATGTAACTAATAAAATTATGAAAACCTTAGAAACTAATGAAAACATTAATATAGAATTTGTCTTAGACTTAAAATTTAAATTAGAACTATTAAAAGACGAAATAAAAAATGTCGAGTAGGTATGCTTTGCGATGGGCAAAGACCGGCATAGATAACAATGTTATATATTATAAGTTTACCTACCACTAAAGAAGAAACATGCAACAAAATGTTAATTTAACCAGTAAAAAAAGGAAAATATATTGTAAAAATAGAATTTCAAGAAATTTTAAATAATTAATTACGCAATATATGAAAAATGTAAGTCATATAATTCGCTATCTATCTGTATGCAAAATAACGCAATTGATATAACTAATGACAAATGTATTAGTAACTTATTAATAAGCAAGCCCCATACATGCATTGAGATAAACAACCAACTTGTTCTAAGTATCGAAATCTTTCCCCAGGAATCATCTTATTGAACCAATTCATGGACAAATAGAAATCGACGGAAATGAAGTCCAGTTAAACGGAACATATGTCATTCAATTTCATAACTCAACTATTAAAGTGGGAAGATACTCCTTTACAGAAATAGAGGCCAGTGGTCACAAACCGCTTCCAGCTCCAAGAATTCCAAGTAAACAACACTCTTCACATTGAGAAACTTAAACTGGAGAGCGAAAAGAAATCAGTCGCGATGTTAATGCTTTCAATTCTAATTTGCATTATCTGCATATTTATATTAGCAAAGAAGTATTTAAACCAAAATATCGAGACCAGAAGAAATCACCTTGGAAGAAGTCGATGCTGAAAACAATCCAACTCCAGCATCAAGAACAATTGGAGTAAATAACCTTCCCCAACATCTGAGATCGGTGACATCGAACGAAGGCGTTCGATTTTAAAAGGCGGAGGAGTTAACACCAGCAAAATTCCCAGGAAAAAATTATGATTTATGATCACGCCCACGATCGCGCTACATGCGCTGGCTTGTTATTGCTTACATAGTGTCTGGTCACTAAACACTAAACCAGAGAATTGCATTCCGTCACGTACAGAATGTAAAATGATGTTGCCTGTGGGAACTTATGCAAAGAAGATGTATTAGGGATAGGTTAAGATAATTTAAGAATTAGTTTGTAAGTTTAGTTGGAAAATAAATTTGAAACAATAAAGAGCTCCAAAAAATAAAAATAATTTTTTTATTTGAAATAAATAAGAAATAATGTAATTTGTATCACGCTTTTTTTATTTCTTTTGTAACCTCACAGCCGCGATAATTTGCCGGATGATTACCTTTACAATTCGCGCATATAGCTGCTTGTCAAGATGGCATTCTTCCGAGGGTTGATTACCTGCGGATTTGACGAAAAGTGGATCCTTCCTACGTTCAATTTTAATGACAATTTTCATGATTGTAAATTTTGTAAATATCGTTTATGTTTTCGTTTTTGTCAAAGCTAAGCATGAATAGTGGAAGTGCTCGCTTATTATAGATATTTCTATTTTCTTCAAAGTTTTGCTTTTCTTTCTTTATAATATATAAAGCCTTTTGATTTTAAGTCCTTTATAATATCTTATTTTGTACACGAAGAATGAAGACCCCTTGCTATCTAGCCTCCTTGAATATGTTTTTTTCTTGCACTCAGCTGTGATAAGAAAATATTAATAATAATTTTAAAATAATTAATGTTTTAAACGATTTTTATTCAACAAAAACAGCTCTTTGTTGCCATGAAACATTTGAAAGCTCTTATTGGAGAATTTACGAAAGGTAAGAACGGGCATAGCTATGGTACATTTAGCACTCACTTTCAAATTATAAAACTTATTTCATGCACTTGGTGGACACTTGATTGCAACATGGTTTCCATCGATTGCTCCTACGCAGTTTGGTAATTTCCATTAAATTCATTAGAAAACTTGACCATATGAGTTTCGTCAGAACAGGGATTTCAGTAGACAAAGACTTGCAAATTGCAGAGCAGCCGTCCCTCAATATTGTGCCAAAATGTTGCTTACTTATCCTGTATACCGACGCAATATGTCTCTGTATTATGCTCCGCTTGCCACGAACTTGAAATTAATTTAAATGATTACCTACATATACATATTTTAAACAAAAAAAAGTAGGTATATTGGTGTACTCAATTACGACTGCAAATGTTTAAATTGAGCTTATGTTATCCTGTGGCCTGGTTAAACAATAGTTAAACAAGTTCGAACATAGTGTTAAATGTTCCATTCGAAACCATGTCGTGAACTGTAGTTTTATTGAATCATTAACAATTAATTAATAGGTACAAAATAGGTTTTTAAAAATATCAAAAGGCGTTTTTACTTCCCTCCGATTTCTTTTCTTGAAGGTTAACTCGGATAGAAGGAAGATTTTTTTTCTTCAAGACAGCTATTGCAGAAACTTGAAATGCTGCACATCTGATCTGGCTACAATTTATAAAGCTTTTATAAGCCCTAAAATCGATTATAATTCCCACCTCTGGGCAGGTGCTAGGTAAACATCGCTTCACCTGCTTGATAGACTACAAAATCGCGCGGTAAGATTGAAAGGAAATAGAACTGCCGCTGACACAATTGCCCCTCTCGAACACCGACGCAATGTTTCATTTCTTTCCCAATTTTATCGTTTCTTTTATAAAAAAATGTTCACTCGAAATAGCCTGCTGCATTCCTCCCCTTAAATTTTTCTCCCGTAATACTCGTCTTGCAAGAAATGCTCTGCATCTGTTCACCCTTTCTTTTTTTAGCCGAACAACACGAATTTGGAATAGTTAACTCGGCGAGATTTTCCCTTGCCATTTTAATCTGCAAACATTCAAAACCAATGTTAATCGACACCTCCTATCTCTCCTCTCCATATCTTCCTAATGCCCGCGCAGTGTGTTCTACAGTAAAAGGGAAACAATTAATTAATTATAAAAAAAATATGTATAATGATTGCTGGGAACAATTATTATTATTATTATTAGTGGGAACTATATCATTTATGTAGCTACAAATATTAATTGTTTTAATTTAATTGTATTATAATGAATGTTCATACTGTTATTATCAAGACTGAAAAGACGACGGACTGAGCTGAATCCAAAAAGGTAATTTATAATATGGAAAGTTAAAAATTGGCCAAAAAACTATCATAGGCAGGGTGGGATTAGGCCACGGCCACGCTGTAAACACCCTCAGTGGCCTTTAAGCAGTAACGTGCGTTCGTTATTCTAATAACAGAAGTGTCCTTTCAAATTTTCTTTTGTTTTGAAGATACATATTTATCTTAAAAAAAAAAAAAAAAAAAATGTTTGAGTAAAGCAAGTTGTATTATTGAAGGCTCCTGGAAAAGTAGTAATTTTGTGGGTTTTAAACGAAATATAAGCTCAAAAGCACTTTTAATAACCGCTGTTAACACTTGTGGGTGAGTCTTTAAAAAATCTGATCTTAAGAAAAGGAAGTTTAAGCTGAAAAAAGGTTTAAAATATTAGCATAATTCTCACTGTCGGCTATCAGACACATATGTATATTATACGCAAAAAATGCCTCTTAACCATGCACCACCAAAGGTTACCGAACAGGACAACAACACAGCACAGCCTTGCTCTAGTAAGAGATGCTTAGATAAAACCTCACCGAAATATTTCCCCCCTCAGAAAATAACCACTGACAGGGACAAAACTAATATGTCCGTTAGCAATATGCAAATCCCGGATCTTTTAAACCTGGTGAAAGACACGATGGCTTCGCTTCTGGATGAGAAATTGAAAGATCTACGCACCAAATCTGATATGGACATGCTTCGAACAGAAAAAAAATCTCTGAAACAAGATAATCTTTTGCTTCAACCTCAGCTTGACAAAAATGGAGATGCCTCTCTCTTGAGGAACAAGTAGAGTCTCTGTCAAAGAGTGTAAATGAAAGAAATATAATTTTACATTTTCCACTGTGTATGGGTTTGCTCGAAACACAAAACCAAGGAGTAATTTCAGATACACGTCTTATTCGTTTAAGAAATGCTAAAATTGAAAACGTAATTGTGAAAATTACAAAACAGAGAAGATGTGGGACGTATTCTAAGATCAGCAAAAAAACTGAGAGGTATCGGTATTTCCCTCCATAAAGAGAAAGAAGACGAAAACTATTCGAAATTAAAACAAAAATAACATCTAAAAATAGAAATATAAAAACATTTATTCGAGGAAAACAGTACAAATCGAGGGTAAAATCTTTTATTATAACCTAAACAATGTTTTGACATGTGACGAAGACGGAGGAATGACGTTTCTGGAGCAGCTGTTAGATGAGATGTCAATAAACGCATGATACACAGAAATACAAGGTATACTCACTAGACGCATACAAATCGCCATCTTTATATTTTATGACGTCACATTCTTCTTTTATCATTATTTTATTTGTTAGGTGAAGATTATTTTTTAAAACTGAAGGCTTAAACGATTTTTTTTATGATTAAAAGAACAATAAACATAAAAAAAACTATAACAAAATCGGCAAATTAATACATTTATTTACACTCTCGAAGAACAAAAATCAGAAGAATGTGACGTCACAGCCAAAGTGAGCATACCTTGTATTTCTGTGTATCATGAATAAATGAAAATCATACCAGAGCTCCTCAAACAGCAAGACAAGAAGTGCAGCCAAATCGTTCTTAACATAAATGCCGTCAGCCTCGTTCACAATAATAGTCTTAAATGAAATAAAAAATAATAGTATTCCTTGTAAAATTATTTCATATAATATATCAGGTTTAGGTAGTAAACTAGTTTTTAAGAATTTTTTCGATAAAATAAGAGAAAGCGACATTTTTCCACTATTTAAAACTTTCATCTATGGTGACACAACACAATATGAAAACTATTTCCCAGAATTTATATTGAAATGGACCCCAGCCACGAGAACTCATGTATACGGAAGAGCAAGTGAAGGATGTGTATTTGGAATCAAAAAATCATTTAAGGAATGTACTAGATGCCGATTTGTCACGCAGATGAACAGGATTGTCATTAAAATGACAATTACACATGAGCAATTTTACATCGTTCCGGTTTATATTAATTGTAATAAATGGATGGATGACATAGCTGGATTGCACGACTTGGTAATGGAATCAGGCAAAGAAAATATTATGCTGATCGGAGACTGCAACGCTAGGGTAGGAAGTTCTCCGATGTTACAGATGGCACCAGACTTTACACCACCGTCAATTAGTATAATGATATCTGTTCTGGACGAGAAAATAGATGGAAATGGGAAAAGATTTATAGAAATGTGTGAATCGGTTGTTCTGACCATGTTGAACGGGAGAACTGAAAGTGATCGAGAAGGTCATTTTACATTTATAAGAGGAACATCTGTTCCGCAATAGACTATTGTCTCATACGTGGAAAATGGTTTGAGTATGTAGATTATTTAAAAGTAGATGAGCTGGTTTATTCTGACCATTTACCACTGAATGTTAAATGTCGATTTGATGAAGCTCGGGTTACACCAACGAAAACATGAAGCTGTTACCAAAACTTCAATGGAAGAATTCTTTTTTGGAACTCTATCAAATAAATCTTAACCAATTTCTTGATTCTGTAAGTAATGAGCAAATTGAATCGGTCCATAGTATTGAGACATTAGTTAAATGCGTATCTCAGGCCGCACAATCATTTCAAACAGTCCGTTTGCAAAGCTGGAAAGATCCATGGTTCGATGCAGATTGTGAGAGAGCAAGAAAAAAGTCGTTTGGTTTTTTGAGGGCAACAAAATCGAATTTCGCAAAAAAGATGTATCAAGAGGCGAATAAAGCTTTCAAATATCTTTGCAAAGAAAAACAAAAGCAAAACTCCCGATACCTCATGCAAAGATTGTCGGAAGTAAGAGACAGTCGATCCTTTTGGAAGCTGGCACGTACACTCAACGGTATACCTTTTGCAAGGAAAACAATAACAAGTACGAGTATACTTGCTCACCATTTCGAACAGCTTCTAGGTGCACTACCAAGACCAAGTCAAATATTATATGCTACTCCTTTAGTAGAAAATGAAGATCTCGACCGTGCATTCTCAGTTCAAGAAGTAATGAGAGTCCTACACAGATGCAATCTTAACAAGGCTTTAGGGGATGACCGTGTTCCGTACGAATTTTACAAATACGCTACAGAAACTTTTTTGATTAAGCTTACTGAAAGTTATAATTATATTTTCAATTCTGGTGAAATTCCAGAAAGCTTTAGGAGGAATATTATCGTCGGGGATGACCGTGTTCCGTACGAATTTTACAAATACGCTACAGAAACTTTTTTGATTAAGCTTACTGAAAGTTATAATTATATTTTCAATTCTCGTGAAATTCCAGAAAGCTTTAGGAGGAATATTATCGTCCCACTATTTAAAAAAGGCGATGTAAACGACCCTAACAATTATAGAGGCATATCCTTTATGAACTGTGTTATGAAATTTTTTACTGGTGTTATTCAAGACAGACTGTTAAACTGGACACAACAAAATAATCTTCTAAGCGAGTTTCAAGCCGGCTTCAGGAAAGAATATTCAACAGTCGATAACATATTTTCAATAACTTGCATTGCTAGATCATACCTAGACAAGAGGAAAAAGTTATATGCTTTCTTCGTTGACTTCAAGGCTGCCTTCGACTCAATCGACAGAAATGCCCTTTTCTACAAACTTTGTTGTCTAGGCTTATCGTCGAAAATACTTAAAACATTACGAGGGCTATATGAGCAAAACCTCACAGCAGTATGGCATGGAAATGAAGGATCTTCCTGGTTTCATACTTCTTCCGGGGTCAAACAGGGCTGTCTTTTGAGTGCACTTCTGTTTTCGCTTTTTTTGTATGACCTTACATCGTTATTATCTATATTATACATAATGTTTGAATAATACTCTTTTTTTCTGTCTGACGGCAAAAGCCAATGCTATACTTGTGAATTTGTAAATATATGTAAACTTTTGTAAATTATCAAATAAAATCACCTTCTACTACTACTACTACTATTTATCTTCCAGGCCTGATTTGTGTTGTCGTTGCTGGTGAGGTCCAGCTGCGCGGAGAAGATCCCCTCCCATTTCGACGAGTTAAGCTAGGCATAATATACCAAGCATAAACGAATATAGCAGGCACAAAAGCGCTACTGACATCTCGCTGTGTTCTTCCGATTCGGCGCACACGATTAATTGGACGGACTTTTGAAACATCGTTCCCCTGGTGTTGGCGTGAGAGTACTGTACTATTCTTTCAAGTATGATGTTGAAAAAGTCGCATAACAGCGCATCGACTTGTCTAAATCCTTTTTTAACTCCAAAGGTGTCGGTGGTCTACCGACCTTGGCGGAACAGCATGTGTTTTCCATCGTCAGTTTGCACAGGCGGACGAGTTTAGCAAGGTGCCAAAACTGCACATTGCTCTATATAACTCGTCTCAATAAATGCTGTCGTACGCGGCTTTGAAATCGTTAAAAAGGAGGTGGGTATCAATTAAAAGTTCTTGGTTTTTTCCAAGATCTGCCGTAATGTGATTATTTGATTATTTGGTTGATAGTGGACTTTCCTGGCCTAAGACCGCACTGATATGAACCTATTAGGTTGTTAATGGCCTTAGGCGTTCACGCAATATAACAGAAAAGATTTTTCCATTCATAGGGCATGCTTTCTTCTAACCATATCTTGCTTATGAGTTGGTGCATACTCCATATAACCATGTCATCGCCTGCAGCTTTAAGGAGTTCGGCAGCTAGACTATCGGCTTTGTTGCTCTTAAGGTTAGATATAGCAAGCTTTATTTCACCCAGATGTCGAATATGGTGGGCGGAATTGTTGGTCTACTTCGCCCAGATAAAATAAATCGTTCTGCCTGAAAGCGGAATTCGTTTCGTCATCGCCGTTATACAGTCTGCAGAAATGGGTTTTCCATATTCTCAGCATGGACTGCGATTCAACTGCGATGTTCCTTTAATCGATTTTGCAAGCTTCAGTTCGAGCTATGCAGCTTTGCCATTTTCAATTTACCTTTTGGTATAACTTTCGAACTTCATTCCTGCAATAACAGCTCTTCATTTTCTCGATCGCACGCTTCTCATTTCTTTCTGAGAAGCAGGTGTTGCTCTTCTGCTCGTAGAGCAGCGCCGCCATGTATGCTTCTTGTTGCATGTGCTTGCCGACACTCATTATTAAACCAGGGGTTTCGTTGTTCTGGCCATGTGAAACCCAGCACTTCAGAGGCGACTTCAGTGATGGCATTTTGGCAATGTTTCCACTGATTTTCCATACTTGATGCTGGCGGTAAAGGATTCCTTTGGATGTTGTTAGAGACTAAATCGGAAATGGACCTGGCGTTTTCTTTCGATGGCAGCCGTCCGACCTTAAACTTCCTCACAGTATTACCTCTTCTTGGCGGTGGTCGGGATATCCTCAATCGTTCCTTGGATACAACGACGTAGTGGTCCGAATCAACCCAAATAGAATATTGACGTAAATTAAACATAAAAACGACGTCACCATATACGTCTTTAAGACATATACTAGAGAGCTAAATATCCGGCTAATATCTGTATAATATATTACATAAACGTAGAATAAATATAAATTATACGGATACTTGCCAAACATTTAGACACACTTACGAGCACTGGCTAATGAGGCCATCGGCTCAGACAATTACAAGACAACACACAAGAAGACATTGATACGGGACAGAAGAGAAGACAGAAGGAGAACGGAAAACAGAAAACACATAACACATGTCAGCAGCACGCAGTTGGTTTTCGGACGGTCCCCATCTTTCTACTAACCACGCGCAACGATGCTTGATTTCGCTGATCTCACGGGAAGCGATGCTTTATTAGAGCCAAGCCCGTTGACCGTTGATTAAATAACTTCAGATCTAAGAATGGAAATCGTAAGATAATTAAATTATAAAACTACTTTATGTGCGGAATTCGAAAAAACTTAATGTAAAGCAGACATTTATATGCGTCTACAAAATACAAAAATGGGCAAAGATGAAAGCTTCCGCAAGTATGTCTACAAATAGAAGGAAATCGGACAATTAGCTGACGTAGATGATATTTCGTTAATCACGTGCATAATCAATGGGATCATAAACTTATATTATACGGTGCTAAGACGTTTGCAGATGTTTTCGATAAGTATGAATTCTTTTTGAAATTCAAAACAAAAGTTGGGATGATTTTCGGTGATGGCAGGAGCTCATTTCAAACTACAAACCGAAAGCTGTAAGTGATTGCCCCATTACGATGACTATTTCATTAAGTGATGAGACTCCTATTTACTCAACTCCACGACGTCTCCCAATAAATGAAGCTGATTGTCAGGAAGCATGTTGACGAATGGAGCAAAGCTGGAATAATTCGACCATCATGTTCACCGTTTACAAGCCGAGTCGTTGTAGTGAAAAAGAATATTGGTTCATTCAGGGTATGTATCGACTACAGGGGATTCAAGAACCATACGAGATGGATTTCCAATACCACTGATCGAGAGCGTCTTAGATAATTTGGAAGATGATGCAATTTTTATAACACTGGACATGTTCCATGTTCCCATGGAAGAGAACAGTAAAAAATTCACTGCTTTTGCTACTGAAGACGGTGAATGGGAATTTAATTTTGTTCCTTTTGGTCTCAAAAACGGTCCTGCGGTTTTTGTGAGGTTCATCACAGTTGTGTTTCGCGATCTGGTTAGGCGGAAGATATTAAGAACCTTCATAGATGATGTCATCATATCTGAGAAAAGCTGTGAGGAGTGTTTGGAAAAGCTGGATCTTTCGTCAAGCTGTGGACACCGAAGTGCATACAGATGCAAGCCAAGAAGGCATAGGAGCGATTCTTCTGAAACGTAGTGACGACAATCAGCTACATCCAGTTTTCTACTACAGCAGGAAGAACAGCACATCTCAACAGAGGTGGCATAGTTTTGTGCTAGAGACTTATGCTGTTTACAAGGCACTAGAAAAATTAGAATTTATCTGTTGAGTACCAGGTTCAGGGTTTTGACGGACTGTGCTGCTTTTCGTCAAACTGTGAACAAGAAGGAACTTCCAAGTGCTGTTAGAAGATGGGTTTTGTATATGCAGGATTTTGATTATGAAGTTTAACACTGTGCAGGATCAAGGATGACCCATGTCGATTCACTTAGCCGTTCACCAGCTGTATACGTCTTACAACAAGTGCTATTGGTTAGAATGAAAAAGGCCCAGGATGCGGAAAGCTTTATACTGGCAGTAAAAGAAATTCTTAAAGAAAAGAGCTATGACGATTTTGAAATTCGAGGTGAGTTACTCTTTAAAGAAGTTAATGGTCTTTCACTCTTAGTAGTTCCCCGTAATATGGAGACGGAAATCATTAACATGAAGCATAATGAAGGACACTTTGGGCTGCAGAAAACATTGCACCTCATTTCTGGAAACTTTTTACTAGCTATTACAATATTTTGATCGCAGCGAAGTCAATTAGACTGAATCGGAGGTGGTGTCGTGCGGGCTGTGTTTTACGATTGTACCCCCAAAGACATCTTCTCTCTCTAGCTTGGTGTTAAAGTCACCTAGGACAATTTTAATGTCATAGCTAGGCCACTGCTCATATGCTTTGTGCAGGAGCTCAAAAAACAAAAAAGTGGAAAAAATCCCAAAATTTCGCAGTTTTTCGGGTGCTGACTGCTGCGCGAAGTTGTAAATTTGGATTAACACTACCCTAACCGGTTCATACATAATACAAAAAATTCAGAACTACATTAAGTTGTAAGATTTCAATGTCGATTTCTAATGGGATATATTGTGCTTAATAATTTGTTTAATTTGGTTTATTTTTCAAGTGATAAAAAATCTAAAATAATGTTTTTTTTCGGAAACATGTTCCGAAAAATGGGCGATGAACAAAAAAAATTACCAAAACATGAACTGTAGGTAATTATATTGTTTTTATTGCTACATAAACGTTTTTGGAAAAAACGAATATTTTTTAAGCGATCAACGAAAAACAAAAAAAGTACGAATTTTTTTAATTTTTTGACGATTTCTCATATTTACCGTAAAAAATTTAGTTGGACAACTTCAGATTCATGTTAAGCGACCCAAAAACTAAAAACAATTACACCAGAACTTTCCGCTTCAAACTACCATATGACCAGACTATACATATGTACGTCAAATTGTACAATGTTAGAATGACTGTCCTTATATTTATTTCGGTGACTGTACTTGTACATAGGTTATTATAAGTTCACCTTAAAATTGTAGATTACTCAAACACTTGTGAAGAATTATTGCAAATGGAATGATATCTGCTTACTTTACAATTAACTTTATTTGTTTATTTTTTCAGCTTCAACAAATAAAACCTAATTTAGAGAATGACTTTGTTATAATTCATTAAAAAGACAAGGGTTTGTTACTTATATTAAAGTCCAAAAAATTAGAAGACTCCTATAAACTACAAGTTAACTTAAGTGTGTTTTGGGAAAAATTAATAGGCAACATACATTTGCTATATAGAGCCTTAAACAATATGGCAAGTATATTCTGTTGCGGACACCAAAATATATAAATATATATATAAGTTTTGTTTAATAAAACTAAGAGTTTTAAAAATTTATTTATTTAGTCTTGTAACCAAGGACGAGAGTACCTTGAAGACTGAAGACTTTCTTAATTCAAAAAACAATATTTTATTTAGGTGCTATTTATATCTACAGTTTTGCTATCTTTATTGTTATGTGCTATGTTATCTTTTATTTAAGTATCTATGAGGATTAGCTATCTTGTTGCTTTGTTGCATGTGCTATGTTATCTTTTATTACAATATTTATGAGGATTGGCTATCTTGTTACTTTGTTGCATGTGCTATGTTATCTTTTATTACAATATTTATGAGGATTGGCTATCTTGTTACTTTGTTGCAGCTGCGTTATCTTATTTTAGTTTGTTGAACATGATGTCATTCTTATCATGCTGAAGATTTGTCTCTGTTGCTGGAGTGCATTTTGGAGCGTACATAACTCCTCCCCCCTTTGAATCGTCCATCTGATGAAACTCTACGGATGGTAGATTCACGGTAGTATTGGTGCTGAGGCTGTTATTTTTTCTTTTTAAGCAATGAATATTACTATTACTAAGATTACAACTATTGATACCAATGTTAAACTATAGCTTGTTGTTTTATGCCTAGATTCTATGTTGCTTAGCTCTTTTATATTTTGTACAGATTTATATTCAATTAAATCAATAT
Organism: Platycheirus rosarum; assembly: GCA_963971375.1. NCBI lineage: Eukaryota > Metazoa > Arthropoda > Insecta > Diptera > Syrphidae > Platycheirus > Platycheirus rosarum. Next base: position 212,997,786 of record OZ020507.1, on the reverse strand, counting down.
CTTTATTGGCTGTTGCAAATTTATAATCTAATATTGGGACTATTAAGTCTCCAAGATATTCTTTTCGGTTACATTTTTTATTCTTTACTTGAAGTTTACAATTTCTTAATTTAATCAGATAATTTCCTTTAAGAGTGTAGTTTAAATCATTACAGTTTTGATTAATAGGAGTTTGTTCAATATTCTTTATTGCGATAAATTCTCCTTCTTCTTTTATTTCTGTGTGGTTATAATTAATTCTTTTACAATCTTTAAGTGGTTTTTGAAATATTAAATCGTTAATACATTCGTCTTTTATTAATTTTAATTTTTCTACTTCATTTTCTGGGAAATATGTTTTATTATTTTTCTCTAAAATTATGTTTGTGATTAAGTCAAAAGTTTTATAATTAACATTAAAATTTTGGATATAATATTTGTTATAGCGTTCAATTGTGAATTGGGGAATAGAAATTATTATTAAGATATTTACTTTGTAAACTGCTAATTTTATCTTTAGGTGTTGTAATTTATCAAACGTTATGTTATTTTCTTGAATTTCTTCAAAAGTTAAAATGTCTTGAGTTAACATACCTGTTCTACTTGTTAAAATAATATCTTCTATTTTTTCTAAAGCATATTTTACTTCATTAATCTGATTAAAAAATTCTATTTCCGTTCTAAGGTCATTTACATCGCTTCTTCGGCTCTTTAGTTCGTTGATTAAAGTTGTCCCTCTGTTTACTGTATCTATTAGTCTTTCAAATTGTTCATTGAAATGGTCGTTAATCTTTATCTGTTGGTTGTTATTTTTTATTATTTCTTTATTGTTTTCCTCATAGGCTTTCAGTCTATTTTCTATATTCTGGCGATCTTCATCATCCATGGTTCCAAAAAGAAACTTCATGCCTGATCTAATTAGATTTATAACTCCTCTTTTAACTATTTCATGGGGTATTAATGTTTGAATTTTAGTTTCTAATTTTGTGATTTCACTAATTTGTTCATATCGTTTGTTTGGAATCAGCCTATACTGTTCTTTAAGTTTAGATATTGCTTGCTCATATTTGGTTAAATTTATAACGTGCACTATTGTCTTGAAATCCTGTATCAAATTAATTGATTCACTTTTTATTATCGCGAATTCTCGTATAATTTCATACATCTGTATCTCTTGACTATGGGCCAACGTTGACAGCCATAGAAATATTGCTATTATCAATTTTAATGGAATCATTTTTAAACTGTTTCTTTCTTTTTCTAAATTGATCTTTGTGTAATTTTTGAGGGTCTCTATTTGGTCGTATTGTTATTTTGTTTTTATTAATTTCTAACACTTTCACTTTTTTGTGTTTTGTCTTCAACTTGTCGTATCGTTCTGGATTATTTATTCTTGTAAAACTAGCATCTATCTCCGTATCGTTTCTGTTTTTATTAATTTTATTTAAAACTTTTTCTTTAGTACTTTCAATTCTTTAAAATATAATTTTATTGTCTGTTCTACCAAAATGTATATCACTTTGTTTTTCCCGTGTAGTCAAATGAATAGTGTTATTATAAACCTTTATGGTACGCGTTACGTTATCGACTAAATTTGGTTTTTGTTTTTCAAAAAGTCGAATGTGCTCGTTTAGAGTGGAATGTAGACATTCTATGTCTGAGTTGCCTGTGTGGCGATAAGGCGTGGTTATATGATTCATTATATCGTTATCTTTGAGATATTGTTGTATTGTATATGAAAGAAAAGATCTACCGTTATCGGTCGTTAAGACTTTTGGATAACCTAAGCAAATGAATATCTTTGTCATTGCTGTTAATACGTCAGCTTGGGTTTTTGTTTCTAGTCTTTCTAATGCGATAAATGAATAGTGTTATTATAAACCTTTATGGTACGCGTTACGTTATCGACTAAATTTGGTTTTTGTTTTTCAAAAAGTCGAATGTGCTCGTTTAGAGTGGAATGTAGACATTCTATGTCTGAGTTGCCTGTGTGGCGATAAGGCGTGGTTATATGATTCATTATATCGTTATCTTTGAGATATTGTTGTATTGTATATGAAAGAAAAGATCTACCGTTATCGGTCGTTAAGACTTTTGGATAACCTAAGCAAATGAATATCTTTGTCATTGCTGTTAATACGTCAGCTTGGGTTTTTGTTTCTAGTCTTTCTAATGCGATAAATTTAGAGAATTTATCATTGCATGTTAGGTAGTTTCCATTTCTAGGAATGGGCCAAATGTCCATGTGATAATGTATTTGGGGACCTGTTGGTGTTGGAGTTTTTTCATATGGGAGTTTTAGTTGATTTCTTGCTATTTTAAGATTGCAAGTTTCGCAATTATTGATTATTTTATTTATTTTTTCTCTAAGATTTGGTGTATAATAGGTTCTAATGATTTCTAAGTACGTCTTTTCTATACCGATATGATTGTATTTTTTGTGAGTGTTAATAATTATTTCTTCAGTTTCTGGGGAATGTAAGTTCATTAAGTTGGACATGGTTCTGTATAGTTTTTGTTTGTTATGGTGTTGCTTCCAGTATTCTTGGAATTTGAGAAACAGTTCATCGTTTGTTTCGTATCTATTTAGTGGTAAGTCATCATTATCAAAAAATGTTGCGTTAGTTTTTCCTATGTCGCATTCTGAAATTATTTGGTCAAAGTCCTTAGAAGTAAAATTCTTTCTTGTAATTACTATTTGTTTTTTCCCTACGTATGGGAATGTTATTTCTCGGGAATCTACCCTTGTTGTTTTAACAATTATTTGGCGTTTAAACATATTGAGGGGTTTATCTGTTATTGGGATAAGATCTGAACTGTCTGATTCATTGCTATGCTGGGTACTCACGAGATCTTCTTCAAATGCATTTATCTGTTCAGTTTTAATTCTTGACAAAGCATCAGCGACTTTATTTTCCTTGCCTTGGATGTATTCGATATCGAAGTCGTATTCTTCGAGTTTAATCTTCCATCGTTGTAATTTTGAATTAGGTTCTTTTAAGTTTTGGAGCCAAACTAGAGGCCTATGGTCTGTTAATATTTTGAATTTTCTACCGTAAAGGTAATGTCTAAACTGTTTGGTGGCCCGATTGCTGAAATTTCCTTCTCTATGGTTGAGTAATTACACTCATGTTTATTCAAAGTGCGTGACGCAAAAGATAATGGTCCGTGGGACTGACTTAGGACTGCGCTGATAGCGAAGTTGCTAGCATCGGTTGTCAGTGTGAATTCTTTTGTAAAATCTGGGTGTCTGTTTATCAATGTATCTTGCAATGCTATTTTTAACTTATTGAACACGCCAATGTATTTTTCATTTTTTTAAATCTATTTGAGAATCTTTCTTCAGGTACAGGGTCATAGATTTTATTATCTTTGCGTAGTCTTATATGAACTTGCGATAGTAACCGGTAAGACCTAAAAATGATTGTATTTCTTTAATCGTAGTTGGAAGGGGAAAATCTTTAATTGTTTGAATTTTAGATGTTATGCCTTCTGGCGTCATTATATGACCTAAAAATTCACTTACTTTTTAAGAAAATCGCATTTGTTTAGTGAAACTTTAAGATTTACTTTTCGTAATCTTTCATATATTAATTTTAAGTGGTACATATACTCTTGAAGGGAAGCTGAGAAAATAATAATGTCGTCTAGGTATACGTAGCATATTTTGCCAATGTAATCGCCTAAAACTTCATTCATCATCCGCTGAAATGTTGCGGGTGCATTTTTTAAACCGAATGGCATACGCATCCATTCGTAATGGCCTGATAGAGTACTGAAAGCTGTTTTTTCTCGGTCTTCAGGATCAATTTCAATTTGGTAAAAACCTTTTGTTAGGTTTTGCGTGGAAAAATAGTTTGCTCGTCCCATCTTATCTAAAATATCGTCTATGAGTGGGATCAGGAATTTATCTTCCTTTGTAATCTTGTTTAGATTTTTTTATAGTCTATTACTATTCTCCATTCTTTATTGCCTATCTTATCTGTTTTCTTAGGTACAACCCAAATCGGAGCATTATAGGGAGAGGTTGAATGTTTAATGACACCTTGATCCAATAGTTCTTGAATCTGGTGGTTTATTTCATTTTTGTGTATTTCAGGATATCTTTAGATTCTAGTGAAAATAGGAGAATTATCCTGAACTGGTAACTTATGTTTAACGTGTGATGTAAAAGAAAAATCATCGCCTTTGTGGAAGAATACGTCTGAATATTCGTTTAAAGTTTGAAATAGAATTTTTTTCTCTTCCGAATTTCTTTTCAAATCCGTCGAAAATAGTGTCGTGAGGCGTTAAACCATTTAAGTGATTTATCTCCATGGAATAATCACGTTCATCTGTTTCATCAAAAAAGATTGGTATTTTAGTACCGTTTAGTTCTAATATTTTAGTTGCATAGTCAATTTTTCCATTGTTTGGTATAAGAATGTTGTTGCCAATGATGCCGTTAAAGCTCTGACTGAAAGTCATTAACTGAAATAAACAGTCTTCATTAACTTTCCAAATGAATTTTTCTTTTGGTAGGAGTACTTCTTTTTCAACTAAGATTGGGTTTCCTACGGTATTATTTTTTAATGTTTCTGCTCGTATTTTAATTAGATTTTGAGGAGCGTCTTCCTCGTTTAATATACTATTCGTCGCTCCTGTGTCGATTAGCATTCTTAATATCCTGCCTGCTTTTTCTATCCGAACAAAAGGCAATCCGAGGCTGGTACTTGAACATTTTCTGTTTCATTATTTGTTTTTGGATATCCCGCAGGGTTATTATTTATATTAGCATTTCTTTCTACGTATCCCGCAGGATCAGTTTTTGGGCTTACATTTCTATTGTAGTTTACCTGACTATTACATAGGTTAGGATTTCTCCTGAATTGTCTCGAGCCTGGATCGACTTCCATGGGCTCATTCCCGTGATTATTATAGTTCCTATTAGGGTTACGATTATTCTGAAATGGGGGTCTAAAGTTATTTTGATTACTGAAGTGATTGTAGGGTTGTCTAAAATTGTTCTGTCTAAAGTTGTTATTAAAATTATTTCTAAATTGTTCTGAATTATTCTGAGAATTATTATGAGAGTTATTCTGAAAATTACTCTGAGGTCTAAAAGAATTATTATAATACTGTTGTGGGATGTAAAGTTTAGGTTGGAAGTTTCTATTATTCATCTGACGTTTTTGTTGTCTTTCTTCAAAAGGATTTGAATTAACAAAACCGGCTTCAGTTAGCTGATGTAAAGCTTCTTGTAAGCTGGTAGGCTTGAGAGCAAAAAGGATGGTACTGGTAGTTTTTCTTTAAAAATATTTAAAGCCGTTAAATTATTACTATCTACTTCATGTGTTTTATCTTCTTGTACACTTTTTTGATTAAGATCACAAAGTGTTTTTTGAATGTCATTATAAAATCTAAGGATATTTCCTCTAAAACATATCTGTCTAAGTTCTTCATACAACTGAATGCTATTTTTAAAGCCGCCAAAATTAGAGGTCAACATCGCTTTGATGTCGGTCCAGCGTTTAGCTTTTCCTATGAATTTCGATTGATATTAATGCACATGATTTGGCTCTGATTATCATACTCATTTAAGATTGGAATAATTCCGTCAACATTTGCAAGAAATGTGTATAAATCTTCTGTCCTTCCATCGAAAGGACTTAACTTCTCTATATATTTCAGAGGGTCGAGCGTTAAGCTCTTCTTGGCTGTACCTTGATCATTATTTTCTAAGGGTATTTTGTTAGTATTCTGGTAATTGATTTCTAATTTCAACTCACTTTTATTTTTATTTTCTGCTATAGTTTTTTCACCGCCAAAATTATTTTCAATATTAATTTTTAATTTGTTTTCAAAATTTTCAAATTTATTATTTTCTAGCTTACAATTATTCTTACTGATGTGCTCAGGTATTTTCTGGTTTCTAATGTTCATTAAATGTTGATCTGCTTCTTCTCCTGATGATGATTCTTCGTCAGTATGTCTGTTATTAGTTTTAATCCACTTCTTATTTTTAAATTTTCTGAACATTTATTCTTCTTAAGTCGGGGCTCGGATGCTGCCCTTTTCTTCTAATTTTATACGGGTTACTTTTTCTTTTTATTTTTCTACTCACACGATTTATTTTTGTTTTTATTTTCTTCTTTATTTGCAATTTTTATTTTCACTTAATCTACTGTTTGTTTTGATTAGTCTTCCTCTATGGACTTTCTGACATACACCATATGCGTTGGTTGAAGACTGAAGGCTTTCTTAACTCTAAAAAACAATATTTTATTTAGGTGCTATTTATATCTACAGTTTTGCTATCTTTATTGTTATGTGCTATGTTATCTTTTATTTAAGTATCTAGCTATCTTGTTGCTTTGTTGCATGTGCTATGTTATCTTTTATTACAATATTTATGAGGATTGGCTATCTTGTTACTTTGTTGCATGTGCTATGTTATCTTTTATTACAATATTTATGAGGATTGGCTATCTTGTTACTTTGTTGCAGCTGCGTTATCTTATTTTGGTTTGTTGAACATGATGTCATTCTTATCATGCTGAAGATTTGTCTCTGTTCCTGGAGTGCATTTTGGAGCGTATATAACTTATATAATATTATATAATTAATATATTATATATAATTATTAATATATAGTTTTTAATTAAATTATGTTCCTACATATTTACAAATATTATTTTTTTCTCAATTAAAATAATTGAGGAGACAAAAATATAATCAATTATTTTAACTATAGCGAAGTTAATAATCATTAACTATAGACAAATTACAAAATTACAAGTACTGAAAAATATGTATTTCAATGATAACAGGACAACAGGAAAACAGAAGTGGTTTAGATTAAGTATAATAAGAAGTTGAAAACAAACTCCTAAAAATGTATTATATGTAATTACAAGCTGGTACATGGCGCCTTGCTGACGCTCTGTTTGTCGTCTTTCCAAACCCATTTGCTAGTAGGACATATGTGCCAACTCTACTACGTTTTCATTAGGTCAAATGAGTTAATTTCGTATCAAATTTTCTTTTGATTGCAAATCATCTCATACTCATTTCCCATTCTTCTCAATCGTTCTTGCTCGTTGTAAGTAAATAGAAAAACCGAAGAGTTTAACGAAAAAGATGCAATTGAAATATTGAAACTAATATAAAAAACAACAAATCGACAAAAAAAAACAATTATCTTACTTTCTTGTGAACGAAATACAAATAATATCACTCAGGCATTGATAAAAAAATGGAAAATAAAAAAAATATCATAAAAAAAGAACAAAATGTCCCGTCAAAATAATTTTCATATTTAAAACAGATTTGTATTTCGTTTTAATTTATGTACATACATATTTATGTACATACATACAAATACATACGTTTTAGATTATAAATAATAAATTGTGTAATTTTGAATCAAAGCGGTCTACAGCGCCACCTATGGATAATATTCGGACTTTTATTTTTCCTAAACCTTTGCGGGACATTAACGAATAAACTCGCAGAAAAAAGTATCCTAATTGGTCCAGTGGTTTTCAAGTTTTAAGCATCCGAATAAACCACGAATTATTGTATAGTAGATTTTGTGGGTTTCCTTGATTTTCAAGAACAGCTTTACAACGGGGCTACCAAGCGCTTGCAACGCTCTGGTGGTATAGATAACCAAGCGCTTTGGATTGCTTTCCATAGTTATTGTTTGTGGACTCAGCATATAGTGCTGCCCTTTTAACGTCTCCCCAAAGACTTTCAATGTGATTCAAGTCAGAGGAATTTGCCGGCCAATCCATATCTTGAATCCCATTAACACGAAACCAGTCTTAAGCTTTCCTACTAGTACGTGCTTTTGGCCACGTGTTTCTTGCTGAAAAACCTATCGAAGCGGCATTTCTTCTAGACTGTAGGGTAGCATCACATTTTCTAAGATATCCGAGTACGTATTTTAATCCATTATTCCATGGATCATGTGTATTGGAACAAAGCCGCGTAAAAATAACAAACACCCAAACCATGATCCTTGACCCACCATGTTTGATCCCTGATTAAACATGATTTCTATTGCTTTTTCCATCTAAAGAAAGCTTAAAATTTGGCCTTTAACAGAATTAATTCTTTTTTTGAATTTGGAGTTCAGAACCAAAAAAGAAATATATTACACGACTGGAACGCGCTTATTTGCTCTTATGAGCAGTTACTCCAGTCTTTTTTTTTGAGACTTGATTTTTCGAAAAAAGTATGTAAAAAAGTTTTCAGCAGAAAAAATTAAACGCCATTTAATTTCTTTAAGCAATGTCAAAAAGCGTGATTTTTTCGAGTTCGTAGGAACGGTTTTTAAGTAAAACAGTTTTACTTTAACAACTTTAAAAAAAAAAATAAAAAAAAAAATCGAGAATGCAAACTTAAGCACAAAAATAACTTAGATTTGAAAACAAAATTACAAAAAAATCAACCTAAAAAATATTGGTTATTCAAAATAATTTTTTTTTAAGTAATAAAAATACAAACGTTTTCTTTTTGAAAATATTTAAATTACTTTGGCTGCATACATCTTCTTGAATATTAGCCAGTTCTCGAGTCGAAGAAAAAAAAAACGTTCCTATGGGGGGTACTGGTTTTAGCTCACACACATAAATAAAACTGAAGTGTCTGTTTTAAATACCAAAATAACAGCTTTTTACTAGATGCGTATGAGAGTATATAAAGTACTTATAACAAAAACAACAATTTTTAAAATATCTGTCTTTCTGTGTATTTGTTCCGGGTAATCTCGGGAACAGCTGCACCGATTTTGATGGGGCACTGGCAGATTGCTGATCATTTAGGGAGTAACTTAGGCTATTTGAATTGCCCACTAGGTGGCACTGGGGTTTTTTTTTGGAAAATTCTTATTTATGGCCCGATTTTGACCCGATTTTGACCCTATTTTCACAGGCAGAAAGCTGATATCGTAAGAATTAATAAGGCTTTATTCAATTACCCCTAGGTAGCGCTAGATGGCTTTTTTTGAAAATTCTAATTTATGCCCCGATTTTAACGGGACTTTCACAGGCAGATAGCTGATGTTTTAAGGTGTAACGAAGGCCGTTTTAATCACCCATGGGTGCCTCTGGGATCGTTTCACAAGCAGATAGCTTATTTTGTAAGAAGTAACTAGGGCTATTTTGATTACTAGGTGGCGTCACTACGGGTTGGTTTTTTTTTCGAAAATGTATGGTATACCCGGGCAAGCCGGGTGGGTAAGCTAGGAAATATAAGTTATAAAGAAGAAACAAATATAAACAACTTTATTTATACAAATTCACTATCTATAAAAATTCTTACTACGATTTCCTTTATAATTTTGTAAGATAGATAGATGCCTTGTAGTATCTATCAACAACAACTTTAAGTTAAGTAAAGCAAATAAACAAAATTTGCCATATTGAATGTTTTATGTCACCGTGCTGTGTATCGAAAGAACTCATTTTTTTCCTGCCTTCGTAAGAACTACTTCGGTAGAGTTTTCTCTTTAATTATGTCCCAGTGCAACCTTGCAACCTTCTCAAACAATGCAGAATAAAAAGATCATTCACAAAAGACCGTCGACCAGTGAGTCTAAAAAATATTTACACAGAAAATACAACCAAAAAGGGGATCGAGAACGAACATTGGTTGCATTGCCATTCGAATCCCAACAAATAAATGTGCATCTATAGATTCCAACACGCCCAAGTGCAACCTTGCAACCTTCTCAAACAATGTAGCATGAAACGATCATTCCCAGGCGTATGAAAATTGGTAATTTTATTTTGCTCTGCGTGCAATATCTATGGAAATATGGAAGCATTTTTAAGAGTAGTTTGACTTTCATTTCATCAAAAACTAATTTACGCTAAAAGTCTATTGACTGTACCTTCCATAATGTAATGGTTTTTTTTTCAATGTTGGACTTTCTCGGTAACTGCTTATTGGATTTTTATAAATTTTTATGTTTGAAAACATCTGGGTAGCTAAATTAATTATGCCTATCAATTTATTTCCAATTATGTATAATATATTTTTAATTTTTTTTTTTACAAAATTCAATGTTTTTAAAACTTGTCAAACAAACATTTTTGATATTTTATGATTAGCTGTATATTAAACTCTGAAAAATTGCATACCAATATCTCCAAAAAAAAAAATTCAAAAAAGCAAAAAATAAAAAACAATATTTTTATTCAAATCGGTTCTAAAAATTTAATAACACTTTTTTTATAAATACATTAATATTTAATACGTGATGGCGTACTCCATTTTTACTAAAAACCGTTAAGTGTTGTGGTGAATTGTCAAGTAAGTTTACACAAATATTTAAGGCAAATTATTTTGATGCAGTCTGGTGGGCAGTGAAATACAAATCGTTCAAGGCTGTAGAATAATGTGAAAAAGCGCACGCAAAGAGCCCATTTGTTTTATAAAACAAAAATATTTACCAACTTAGTTTTTTTCAACGCAATGATGCTTCTGTTTGAGTTATTTATTTAAAAATAAATTTAAATCAACAACATCAATTTTTGAAGAAAAAAGGGCCGGACGAGTGCCTTTAATAATTTAAAAAAAAAAAATTCTAATTTGTTTAGCAATCATAAACGATAACACCAAAAAACCGCGTTGATTAAACAAAGTTTCGACTCTAGTTGAATAATTTATTCAAATAAAATTCATGGTTACCAAACAAAAAATATATATATATATTTCGTGTTATCATTATTGCTGACCTTGACTTTGCAAGACCGAAAAAAGCAATTGAAGATCTTTTAAAAGTTGAAGTAAATGGATAAGAAGCTTTTACATTTTAAGTGTCCACATAAATATCTAGAAACATTTTGTTGTCACAGCAATAACTACCATTATACCGATTACACACAACGAAGTTGTGAACATTGTTTTTTTTTAACTACATTTTTTATTAACACAAACAAGGAGAAGAAATAATAAACATCTTGACGAAAAGTTTCGGATTTAAGCAACTCATCAAGTTTGTATTTAAGTTTGCATAATTTTTTTTTATTGTGTTGTGATACATGTTAGTTTGTTTCTAATAGCTGGACAGAACACAAGTGTAAACATTTATTTTTCAACACCTAAACCGACCTGCTCTATAAGAAATCAATGATATAAGACATTAACTCTAAAAATTGTGGAATCTTTCAGATTAAATTAATCGTTTTAAGAAGTAAAATCGGTGAGTCATCCGTTAATGTGAAAATTTGTAAATAATCAAAAAATTAAATGTTAGAGGGAGATAAAATGGACTTTCAGTGTATTAACATTATTTCAAATTCTTTGTTGATGGGCATTGAACAATAAATAAAACTTTAACAAAATCTTAATTTATCACTTACCTATTTAAAAAAAAATAAACAGCTCCGTGCAACTGGGTGGCGCGAACCACCTTTGGTCTTATTTCCTGTATCAACGAACCATCTAGAATAACTTCTACATCCAAATCATGTAACACATCATGTTTAGAATTGATTTGAACTCTAATTTAACTCTTACAAGCTCGATATCTGATTTTAAGTTATCAGATCATTGCATGACTATTTTTAACTTTCATGAGACATGTAAATCAAAATAAGGAAGCAAAAGCAAGCCCTCACTAAGAAAACTACGAGAACTAATGTAAAACTCCTTAATTCAACTTTGGTTTTTGAAAACTTGTTGAGTGTAAATTCTGATTTTGATCCTTCTATTGCTTTTTATAATTTTGTTTTAATTCTAAAGAGCTACGTCGATTTATGCTCAGATTATGATAAGAAAAGGAAAATTGAAAAAATTTAAGCCCTGGATGTCTAATTATTTATTAAAAAATCCATTTATAAAATCAAATGTGGATTAAGTGCAAGAAACACCAAAATAACATTGTATTGCGTGATAACTATGAACTGGTTTGTAAAGAGATCAGTCTTGAAGTTTTTTATGCAATGATTATTTCTATATGGGCAAGTTCAATAAAGTTAAGGTGTTTAAAAAAATGGAGTACATTAAATGAATTATTTAACAAAAATAAATCATTCGATATTCCTTCTCATTAAAGCTTCGGTACTTTTAACATTTTTGATCATTCTGAAATCGCAAACATCTTCAACAAGTACTTTATACATATATCAATGGAAACAATTTTAAAGGCATGCATTAGTCATGCAACTTTCAACTGCCCAGAGTAATATTTTAATGAAGGTCTTCAAGCTAATACATCTTCTTTTGAAGTCTAATACATCTTCTTTTGAAGTCTATGAAACTATAATGGCGCTAGATAATTCTACATCAGTAGGTAACCAATAACCTTATCTAGAAAGTTAGCTTAAATATAGCTGATATTTTAACAAAACTCTTTAATAAAAGCATTGTGCAGGGTATTTTTCCGGACAATTTAAAAACAGCTCAGGTCATTCCAATTTTTAAAAAAGGTAACAAGAAATGTATTGAAAATTATAGACCAATATCTCTGTTATCAGTGTTTTCCAAAAGTTTTGAAAAATTAATAAAATCTAGAGTGTTAAACTACATATCTTGAAACAATTTCTTTTTCAGCTCAAAACAGTCCGATTTTACAGTTATTAAATCAACTGAAGATGCGCTTTTAGAACATTGCTGTTATACTATATTTAAAAGCTACCAAAAACTGTTTACAGCTTCCTTATACATATTTTGATATTACAATAGCCTTTGAAACAGTATATCATGTCGTACTGTTAAGGAAATTAAAAAAGCGGGATTCAGAGCTTTATGCTTGATTGGGTTTCATCTTACCGTTGAAATAGAAAACAAATGGTGAAAATTGGTGATACTTTCAGTACAACCAATAATATTAATATATGTAGGTGTTCCTTAAGGATCAGTTCTTGGACCAATTCTATTCCTTATTTACATCAACTCAATATTCAGTTTTAACTTGAAAGGAAAAGTATGCGGATAGCTTGTGTATATTCTTGTCCTACGATTATAGAACTAATTGTACATAGATATGAATTATGACTTGGAATTATTCAGACATTGGTTTGGTATTCATATTCTTGTTGATGTCTTAAACAAAAGTTATGTTTTCAACTTACAGACTTAAGACTTGAATCCTTCTACTCTTATTCACCACATCTTTGACTGTGAAAAATTCCCTGCAAATAGCTCATCTTGTTGTATTTCTAGTGTTGCTGCAAATAATGTTTTGGATGGCGTTTGTTCTCCGAAATGCTTTCATTTCGAGCAAGTAACTGAATTCAAATATCTTGGCTTAACTATTGATAAAAGACTTAACTGGAAAGCTCATAGTATAGTACTTAAAAAAATATTTGCTCTCGACTTAAGAAAATGTAGAAAACTTATGGAGATATTTTTTTACGGCCAAGTTCAATCGAGAATTCAATATGGAATAATATGTTGGGGTAGTACAGGGTGTCCGCCGAGAAGGTATACTATTTTGTTTATTTATAATTTTTGATTTAATGAAAGAGAATGGATTTTATGTTGATAAATGTTTTATTTAATGTCAGCAATTATATATGAAATACAATATCAAGTAAATGTCCGCCTCTGTTAGTCTCACAAATGCGAGCCCGTTTGACCACATTTTTCATTGCATTCTCACACATTTCACGCGGTATTTCATTAATTTCTTCACGAATATTTTTTTTGAGTTGCTCAAGCGTTTCTGGTAAACCTTGCTTTTCAGATATTTCCATAAAAAGAGGTCCGGAGCAGTGAAATCAGGCGACCGTGGAGGGGAATAAACATCACCATTTCTTGAAATAACTTGTTGTGGAAAGAAGTCTTGCAGTAATTCCATTGTAATCCTGGCTGTTTGCGATGTGGCACCGTCTTGTTGATACCACATGTTAATCAAGCCCAAAGCATGCAGTTGTGGCGTTAAAAAGTTTTCAATCATATCACGATATCGCTCACCATTCACAGTTACTGTTATGCCGTTTTTATTTTCAAAGAAGTAAGGTCCAATGATTCCTCCTGACCAAATTGCACACCAGACTGTAACTTTTAATGGATGCAAAGGTGACTGATGAATAATTTGAGTTTCGGTTAGGATTTCTGAAACAATTTATTTTATATTGAATATTAATATTTCAACAAGTTTCTTGTTTTAATAATATACTCTTGTAGTTACTTGTAAAATTATGTATAAAAAAACCATTAAAAGACGTGTTTTTGTGCTTTTTTACAAATCAATGTATGTGTTTAAATTTACATTTTTTTTATATTTTCGTTTTCGTGATAGATTGCTATCAACTATTTATTTATTCAATTTGTTCATTCGGAAGTACATCCGAGAACGAAAGAATAGTTTTTTTTAATTCGCCTTCTTCTAAACCTTAATCTGGAGTATCATCCACACCGACGTTACCATTTTCCGAAAGAGCGCCTTCGTTGTGACCAAGAATATACGACCTGAGCCTGTACTTAAATTCTTGGCGATCAGGGTGGTCATGAAGACCCTTTAGCCCTTACCACACCGAAAAAATTCTTCAGGACGTCTTGGTTCCGTCGGTAAGTCATAATGAACTTTACACCCAAACGCTCTTTCACGTCTCAAATATTAAGGACCAGTTTCGTCATATCGTCGAGTATTTTGTTTTGCGATTCCATATGTAGTCCGTAAGGATGAACTCTTTCTCGTGAATCACTGTAGGGTGACCTGACGTTCATGACGTCGAAGTCGAACCAATCATTCGTCTGCAAGAAATATGCAATGGGTCCGCCATCTAACGTTCTTATTTTCAACTAGTGCTTCGTGAATGGTAACACTTAACTCATGTCTGATTTGACAGGTAATTGGTTTTATCCTACCGCTAAACGAACATGGTTGTGTATACGCTGGGAAATATTGCGACATTAGTGCCTGCGATCGACTTAGAGAAGATGCCGATTTTACCAAAAAAAATCATCTTTTCAGAAGAAGTTCATTTTGATCTTGGCGGGTATGTAAACAAGCAGAATTGTCGCATTTGGGGCACAGAAAGCCCGCACGCATACATTGACATGCCGATACACCCAAAACGATTCACTGTTTGGTGCGGATTTTGGTCCAGAGCCATAATTGGGCCATTTTTTGAAAATGAGCAAGGAGTGGCCGTTACAGTCAATGGCGATCGTTATCGGACCATGTTGAACGAATTTTTGTTCACAAAAATTGAAGAGGAGGATATTGGCAACATTTGGTTTCAACAAGACGGCGCTAGATGCTACACAGCCGAAGCTACACTCGATGTTGATGAAGCATTTTCAAAAAAAAAAGATGTTTGGCGGACCCTTTATTTAAAAAAAAATTATAGGTTTGTACGGTATGTTCGTGTTCTTGAATAACTTACATTTTTGAAAAGCATTCTTCCCAAGAAAATGGTGTGAACAAATATATATGGTGGTTTGATACTAAAGTAATAACAAAACGGAATGTAATTGAAATTAGATAAAAGAATGAAAACAAATAAAACAAGAGAAAAATGGGTCTTTAACACGATTAAATAAAAAAACGTCCCAAAATTATGTGGGGAAAACACAAAGGCCATTCGTTAAATATATATACATATATTGAAATAATAAATGTATATATACTTTTATTTAAAAATTCAAACATAAAATAGGTACTTATCTTGCTTAATTGGTGTCTGGATGGTGAAATCATTGAAGTTGTAAAGGAATTCAAATACCTTGGGTATTTAATGACATACAACATGAATATTCACGCTCATATTAAAGCTAAGATAGTTGCGGCGAAAGCTGCAATAAATACTATGTGGTCACAGTTGTTTGCCAACAGTTTTGTGGACCCAGTTTCAAAATTCAAAGTTTTTAACGCGACGGTTAGTAGCTGTCTTTGCTATGGAAACGAGGTGTACGGATACGAGCAGTTGGAAGAAATGGAAAACATACAAAGGTTTTCCTTCAAAAGAGTTTTCAAGCTACTTCTATAACCCCCAATTACGCCATTAACCTTGAGTCAGGCTTAGCCCCAATATTTTTGAAAAACTTAAAAGCTCATGCAAATTACATTGTAAGAGTTATGAGGAGATCTAATCAAAACCTACAAAAGCGGATCCTTATGATCTGTTTTAGATGTGGATATACTCCTATAAAAAACTGGTATGATCTCGCTGTAACTCATCAATTTGCAATGTCATTCACAGTGGACAATATAGAAGCACTGAAAAAATTCGTTGTACGAATGCATATCTAAAATAGATGATACAATATATGAGAAGTGTGTTATACGAGGGAGAGAATCAACCTCCAGGAGTACACATACGCAACTCAACCATAATCTAGGTGAAAACAACTATTTTAGGCAAGAGTTTACAATGTCAGAAATGAGTACGATTTTCAAGGTTAGAACTGAATTGCTTGACTTGAACTATAAGCCACACAGAACAGATCTTAACCCAATTTGCTCACTTTGTAATCTTGATCAAAACGAAGATGTTTTCCATTTCTTAGCGCTTTGTCCAATTTTACAGGAAATCCGAAGACTTTATTTTTGCTCTAGTTTTCTTTCGTTGGAGGAATGTGTCAGCATTCTAAACGGAGATCGTGGTTGGAAGACTCTTATACGCTATGTTTCACATGCACACAATTTTCGAAATGATTATATCAGTATGTTTTGAGACCCAATGGAACATAAATTATGGTTCAAATCTAAAATAATATACATTATATGCAGTTCCTTTAACATTCTATAAAGATTAAGCTCAATAATTGTTGTTTTCGCTAAACTAAAAGCTCATTAATTTATTTTTGTTTTGACTAAACTAAAAGTCCCTTTTGTTAAATCAATTTTAAAAATTAAATTTGAATATTCTTTTTTTTTTAATACTTTAATTATGTATTATGTTTTTATACATTAAATTTTTTACTTTGTTATTTTTTTTATATTATGTATTATAATTTAACTTATTTTTCTCTCTTTTATTGTAATTTTTATTTGATTTTTATCCGGCAGACGGCTTACTAAGCCATGCTTTGTTACTCTTTAAGAACAAAATTTTGTATATTTTTAATTTTGAAAAAATAAAAAAAATTTAATTGAATAGAATTATCTTGTTA
Organism: Platycheirus rosarum; assembly: GCA_963971375.1. Taxonomy (NCBI): domain Eukaryota; kingdom Metazoa; phylum Arthropoda; class Insecta; order Diptera; family Syrphidae; genus Platycheirus; species Platycheirus rosarum. The sequence continues at coordinate 212,980,752 of OZ020507.1, read as the reverse complement.
TAATGATTTTTGTCTCCTATCTCCTTTACTCCTTTATTAAGCCTTCCACGTCCCGAATCCTGACTTCAGTCTTAGAAAAAATCCTCGATCCAAAATAAAAAAAAAAAAAACAAAACAAATATCTCCTCCTCGATTTTTTTTTCTTCCTCGAAATTCCTCGATTTTCTTTTCTTTTTTTTTTCGTCTTTTTGCTTTTAAGGCTCTCGCCAGAGTGTCCTCCAAGCTCATTTTTAACTACTCCCTTCCTCCTTCGTCCATTCCAGGCATTAACTCATACATACAACACAACCATTCGTTTTCGATATCCTCAACATGGCATTCTGGCTTCCTGGAAGCTTGACGCTTACCAAAAGAGCCACCGTTGTGAGATCTAACGAAACTTTACTCTCACATACACAAACACGTTTTCCACAAGTTGTTGGATGTGTTTCCAAAACTTGCCGAAACATAATGGACGAGTTCAGAACCCTTCCCAGCTATCTATTTTCGAGAAAAAAATGAAAAGATATAAAATCGAGAAGTCTGAACTAGGCTTTTTCCTACTACTCTACTATTAACACGCGGGATTCGAAACGTGAATTAATTTTCCCAAACTATTTTCGGAGATACAGAGAGGAGCGTTACTTTTAAATAATTTTCAACTTTTTTTTAAAACCTAATCTTACACGCGTTAAAAACCCATTTTGTACATTAATAAATTTACGTAATTTAAAACCAATTTTAAAAATTACGTTACTTTAAATAAAAATAAAAAAAAAGATTGATAGATAGATTGAGTTATGTTGGTAAGAGTCCACCTGACTCGTTATTTTTAAAGCTTTCTTCTCGCTTCAGAACGGTGCTGGAACTCGAACACCTGCGTTTGTTACTTTTGTAAACTAATGGCTAGGTACACCAGAGGTTGATGAGACCATGGTTGCCTTCAACTTCGCCAATATTTTGCAGCCGCAACGAAAAAAATAAAAGGGAAAAGAACGACCGAGGGTTAGTTTTTGTTTGATTTGAAGAAGTTTTTCTTCCAAGCTCGATTGTTGGAACTTGACCTTCGTTACCTCAGCCTCTTAGGATAAGGATGGAAGGTTTATTTAAGTAAACTGTAGGAACTGCATCATGTTTTAAAAGATGGTATGCTGTAAATCCTTTTTATAGAAAAGTCATCTTAAATCTAGCTGTGAACTGTTATCGTTCAACTTACCCATTTATTCGTGAAATAATTTTTTTCAAAAAATGCAAGCTGCAAATGCGAGCAGTTCGGATATTTTTTTTTTTTTTTTTTTATAATTAACGCGCGCACAAGGGACTATTTGTTTCCCTTTTAATGTAACACACTGCGCGGGCATTAGGAAGATAGGGAGGGGAGAGATAGGAGGTGTCGATTAACATTGGTGTTGAATGTTTGCAAATTGAAATGGCAAGGGAAAATCTCGCCAGGTAAACCATTCCAAAGTCGTGTTGTACGGCTAAAAAAAAGAATACCTATATTTCACGGTACGTCCGAAATTGGGCTCAAGGGTGAACTGATGGGCATTCCTAGCAAGACGAGTATTACGGGCGAAACTTTTAAGGGGAGGAATGCAGCTGGCTACCTCGAGTGAACATTTTTTATAAAAGAAACGATAAAATAAGGAAAGACATGAAACATTGCGTCGGTGTTCGAGAGGGGCAATTGTTTCAGCGGCAGTTCTATTTCCTATCAATCTTAACGCTCGATTTTGTATTCTATCAAGCAGGTGAAGCGATGTTTGTGAAGCACCTGCCCACAGGTGGTAGTTATACTCGAGTTTAGGGCGTATAAACGCTTTATAAATTGTAGCCAGATGAGATGGGGAAAAATACTTCTTACACCGATACAGAAAACCTAAGCACTTAGAAGCATTCTTAGCGATTTCAAATATATGGATATTGATTTGATCCTTTCTTTTGCAGAACAAAGTCCACTGCTTCGAAAGATTTGAATTTCCTTTCGGAAATTTATGAAAACTTGAATCGGGTGTTTTTTTTCCTCATGTCGTTGTTACACCCAAAAACCGAACAGCCACCCATTTTTCTATTTTATTTATCGATTTAATATACATATGCACACAATAAAACACCAAATCGCTTTTAAATTTAAAAATTACTTTAATTCACTTCCTTTCTACAAACCAACATGAAAGAGAGTGAAATTCGCGCCATAAATACTCACCTATATCATTTCTGTGTGTCAGTGACGTCACTATTATTTGACAACCAACACCGTACATGCGCAATGCCATATCTTTAGTAGTTGTATCATGCCCAGAACCGACTATTCTGTTTATTCACATATCCATTCAAATGAAAAAGTGCCTCGTCACTCATTATGATTTGTTCATGAAAATCGGGGTTGTCATGGGCTAGCTGTAACATCCTATTGGCATATGTACGGCGGCGTTAAGGAGCCGAGGCCCAGTGACTTATACTCTCCACCATTTTCCTGAGTGTGTGTTGAAAATCTGCAAGAATGGATTATTCTACTCAATTAAAAACTGTTAATAGCAATATTTTTTTTTAAATTTCTTTTTTGCATTCTTAAGAGTGCAATAAAATCCAAAATCGTTTTGGACTTCATTGCACTATCTATAGTGCAATAAAGTCCAAAATTTGGTTTTGGACTTTATTTCATGGCACTTAAAAATCACCAAATTGGAGATTTTATACAAATGTTTGCTGTTATGAAATAAAGTCTTACGCAAAAAGGTTTTTTGACTTTCTTTCATTTTCAAAAGTGCAATAAAGTCCAAGTCAAAGTGCAAATTGAATCCAAAAAATTGTAAAAAAGGGGTGCTGTTATGAAATAGAGTCTTATGCAAAAAGGTTTTTTGACTTTCTTTCATTTTCAAAAGTGCAATAAAGTCCAAGTCAAAGTGCAAATTGAATTCAAAAAATTGTAAAAAAGGGGTGCAGTTCCGAACTTTACATACAAAAAACCTCGCTCCCACTACAAATCCTACAAGGCTCACCAGCAGGGTGGTTGCAGGGGGGCAACATGCCGTTTTTGGTATGCAAAGTTCGGAACTCCAACTTTTTTTCGCATGACGTCTTATTCTTTTAAATACATATGTAGCTGAGTGCAAAAATCTCCATGGATTTTATTTCACTTTCAAAAAAAATTCAAAACGCGTTTTGGACTTCATTTTACTTTTGAAAGTGCAATAAAGCCCAAAATTACGTTTTGGACCTTTTTGCATACGACTTTATTTCACCCAAATTTCTACAGAATAAAAAATCCATAATTTCGGAAAACGGTTATGTATAAAAGTAGTTTAAAATGCATTTTAATTGTTTAAAGTAAGAAATAATTATAAAAAATGGGCACGACTGCGTCGCACGTACTTGCTCTTATGTGCAAGATCTTTGACAGAAACGAGTAACATTACCGTTGAAAATAACACAGTTTGAACTTAAAAAGTATCAAAACCACAATACTTAACGGTTTCAATAAAAATTAAGTACGCAATCACACGTCTTAAATAACAAAGAATTTATGAAAAATGTATTTCGATAATTGTATGACCGGTTTTGATAAAATCCTGTTTTTTATTTTTAGTTTTTTGAAAAAAATTTGTTTTTGAAATTTTGGTATGCAGTTTTTTTGAGTTTATCAATACACATATGATCATAAAATTAAAAAAAAAAAATTTTGATTAGTTTTAAAAATATTGATTTGTCAAAAAAAAATCAAAAGTTAATTTTAATTAGAAAAAAAAATTTGTTAATTTTTTTTAATATGCAGAATTGATTTGGCTACCTAGATCTTCTCAAATACAAAATTAAAAAAACCGTTATATGAAAGATACCGTTAATAGACTTTTTTCCGTAAATTTGGTTCTAATCAAATGATAGCAAATACCAACAAAAAAATTCTCAAAAATTTTCATCAAAATCGTTATAGTTGTTTTTGAGAAAAATAAGATTTCCCTAAATGGTCATACGGTAGATACCAAAAGAATTACACACACCAAATTTGAAAATAATCGATTGAGCCGTTTAGGCTGCAGCTCGTTTTACATACTGACAGAAGACACACACACAGATATCTTTTGTTGATCCATTCTTTAGACTTTTCTATGATCGTAATGTCATGTTTCATTGTTATCTCAAATTTGTTTATATTCACGAATCCTAAACTTGGCTTATAGTCCCTACAATCGCAAGTAAAAAAGAATGTTAATGAAAGAAATTCTCATGAAGGCACATACTACGAATTTTCATTAAATAAGAACATTTACTTAAAACTATTACGAAAAACGAAAATTTATTATTTTTAACGAAATACAATAAAATTTATAAAGAAACAAACAAAAAAATGAAGAAAATTCTAATAAGAACATCAACGCTTTTACCGAGAAAATAAATTGCACGACTGGATCGCACGTACTTGCTCATATGTGCGGTCACATCGTCGAATAAATTTAAAAAAATGCACGACTGGGTCCCACGAACTTGTTCTTATGTTAGATAATGGCTTAGTTGCTGCATATGTATGTATATAAAGGGTGTTTTTTTAGACGTGTCGTTTTCAAGAAGAAAAAAAACGCATGTAGTTTAATGTTATGGCCAAGAATTTAGCTTGATTATAAAGATAAGGGTTTGCATTATGTTTTGAAAATGATTTCGGGGAAGTGGCCGCTGCGGCTGGATCGAATAAATTCCATCCGAGGCCCAATTTTGTGAAAATCAGGATCGGTGGCCATTTCTGTTTGGGTTTTCTCGGAAAAACTAAGTATGCAATCAAATTTAAAAACTAAATGTCTATAGAGGAAAAAAAATATTGACAATCGTTCGAACAGTTTTTTTAAAAAGTCGTTTTTTTCAAAAAAAACTTTTCAAAAAAATATTTTAAATCTTTTTCTAGTACGTCATTATAAGGAAATCTGTAGTTTTCATCTGGGAAAATTATTTAAAAAAATTCAATCAACCCATTTTCAAAATATTTCGAAAACCAAATTTTTTTTAGAAAATTTTTAAAAATCGAAAAAAAAAGTTTTTGAAAATTTTTAAATGCAATAGTAATTGTATTATAAATGACTTTCTGTGTGCAAAATTTTATTGAAATCAGGATAATGGTTTACGATAAAACCGCATTTGAAAAAACCGGTTATATGAGAGGCCCCGTTATAGAACAAATTTCGAAAAATTCATTTTAATCAAAAGATGTATTATTGTAAAAAAATAGCACGCTGAAAGTTTTATCAAAATCATTAGAGCCGTTTTCGAGAAAATCTAACTTTTTGTTAAAAATTGTATGGCAGGTACCGTTATTTTTCGACCTAGAAAAAATGAAAAACACTCCCCGAGATACTACCTAATAAATACTAACTACTAACTGAACCAAATCGGCCCATCCTTTTAGGCTGTAGAGGCGCGAACAGACAGACAGACAGACAGACAGACAGACGGGCGGAATTTCCTGACCCACTTTTTTCAACTTCTCTATTATTTGATTGTTAGATTTTTTTTACACGAATCCATAACTTGCATTATAGTACCTATAATCGCAAGTAAAAGGTGAGTTCGGTATCAGAAATTAATATGAACTAATTATAATTAAAACTGTAATTATGATTAATTAATTAATTAATTCAAAATTTAGTTGAGCATTCTGCTCGGCACCGATTTCACAAGTTTTTCCAATTCAGCCCACTGTTCAATTTTTCAATTAATAGAATATTTAATCGAGAAACATATATATGACAAAATTTTTCACAATATTTTTACTAAAACTTGGTAAATTGGCAGAAGAAAAAAAAATTACCACATCACGCAAAATGACAGAACATACATACGTATGTACACATTTGTATTTTTTTACATCGACGCTATACAGAGTGTTATTGCTTAAATTAATCTTTTTTAGATTTTATTATATTAAAAAACTTATGTTTTCTTTTATTTATTTTATTTATTTAAACTGGCAGCGATTCTGCCTACAAAATATGACTGAACAATAATTACTCAAAAACTACATCATAAATACCTACCTGAGCCATCTCATTGTCATCACGTTCCCACACTGGTGATCGTATTGCATCTTGCTGTCTGCACTGGATACCTATAGAATGTCCTGCTGCCAATATCCTCCTCCTCAACTTTTGTGAACAAAAATTCGTTCAACATGGCCCGATAACGATCGCCATTGACTGTAACGGCCACTCCTTGCTCATTTTCGAAAAATGGCCCAATTATGCCTCTGGACCAAAATCCGGGTGTATCGGCTTTTCAATGTATGCGTGCGGGTTTTTTGTGCCCCAAATGCGACAATTTTGCTTGTTTACATACCCGCCAAGATCAAAATGAGCTTCATCTGAAAAGTGTTGCCATTCACGAAATAAGCACTAGTTGAAAAAATTTAGATGGCAGACCCTTTATTTCTTTGATCATTTCTAACGAGAGTAACTCCTCGATTCGAGGCTTAACAGCGGATGGTTGTAACAAGGCCGGTAGGGAGTTGTGCTTTATGATTTCTGATGTGAACGTATATTGTTCGGCTTTGATGGTTGCATTGTGGAAGTCAATGATGTATGTCCCATTCAATGGCATTTTGTTTCCATCTATTTCGATGTTGCCATCAAATGGATTTAATAAAATGATACCATAGGTTAATTCTTCTACTGAGGTGACGTGCTGATTGTTCATTTGAGTGCAGGAAGGAGATTGGTTTGATAACAAATAACTAATACACTTTTCACTACTTATGTCCAGGATAACATTTTGGTTACAAATTGATAGTTTAATATAGGTTTTACATTAATTGGTTAAACCGTACATAGTTTTTTTGCATTGCAATATTTCTTTGTAGTCTAATTTTTCTACAATTTTTTTCCTTTTTACTGGTTTTTTTAACAGTTTCATTACATGATTCTGGGACAATAATAGGCAAGCTTAAGATATATAGCAATAATGAATTGTTTGAGGGTATTTTACCTCCGAAAATTCGATAGTCTCTATTATATTGTCATAAGGCATGTTTTCTTTATTTAACAATTCTTCAATTAATTTTATTTCGGAACTGGATAAGATATAGGTATTAACTACCCCAGTTTTTGCTCTTTGCATGGCATACTCTATATTGGCAATTTCTACTAACATGTCTAATTTAAATTTTAAATTTAATAGAAGGTCATTTTTACTTGCGATTATAGGTATGTACTATATATAATGCAAGTTATGGATTCGTGCAAAAAAAAATTCTAACAATCAAACATGACTTAACGATGATAGAGAAGTTGAAAAAAGTGGGTCCGGAAATTCCGTCCGTATGTCTGTCTGTCTGTTCACGCCTCTACAGCCTAAACGGATGGGTCGATTCGCTTCAAACTTGGTATTTAGTATTTGTTAGGTGGTATCTCGGGAAGTGTTTTTTAATTTTTGCTCTAGGTCGAAAAATAATGGTACCTGCCATACAATTTAAATTTAATTTCTATACTTCTTAGGAAACTTCAAAGATATGGTTTTTACTAAAATTTTTTTAAATGGATTAAGTCGTATCTTTGTGGACGTACACAATTTGTTCGCTTAGACAATAACTTGTCTGGTGCTATCGAGGTTACTTCGGGTGTTCCAAAATCCATCTTGGACCTCTCCTATTCCTGTTATTTGTCAATGATATTCCTGAGTTTTTCATATATTCCAATTGTCTGATGTATGCTGATGACTTAAAACTGTTTTGTGTTGTGAAAGATGTATCTGACTGTTTAAAATTATAAAACGATCTGTTCAATCTTTCTGTGTAGTGTGAAAATAACAATTTATATTTGAACGTCTCTAAGTTTCAAAGCTTAACTTTTTGTCGTCGCTTGTCACCATTAAACTTTCAATATAATATAAATGATATACCTCTTGCTAAAATTTCTGAAAAAAAAGATTTAGGTGTCATATATGACGCAAAGTTTAGTTTTAATAGCCATGTAGACTACATTGTAGCTAAATCCAGTTCTATGTTAGGTTTTATAACTAGAAACTCAAAAGAATTTAAAGATCCTTTTACAATTAAATGTTTGTACCTCTCTTATGTAAGATCAGACCTGGAATATTGCTCTGTTATTTGGAATCCGAATGGAATAATTCATTATAAAAGGATAGAAAATGTTCAAAAACGTCTTACCAGATACTTATTTCATCTACTACGATGGAATATCCCCCGTCCTTCCTATGATACTCGTTGTTTGCTCTTTGGTTTACTAAGTCTGGAAATGCGTCGAAAATATTTTGATATCATGTTTATTAGAGATATTTTGAACTATAAAATTAATTGCCCTGTTTTACTAGATTTGATTGGCTTTAACTGCCCGGCACATACCTTGAGAACTTATAACACCTTTTATGTTCCCCGCCACAGGGTAAATTATGGTCTAAATGAACCGATCTCACGTTGCTTAAGGCAGGCCAACTCAATATCTACTAATAATGAAATTGATTTCTTCCAATTTATAAATAGAGATACTTTCAAAACTTATTTATTAGCTGAATTAAAATTCGGAAAATGATTATTGTAATTTATTATTTGTTATTAAGCTTTAATTTGTAGGTATAGTAGTCTGTAAGGAGTTTCAAACTCAAATTGACGAATAAAATATTAAATTAAAATTAAAAAAATTTCTAACAAAAAGTTTGATTTTTCGAAAATTGCTCTAACGATTTTGATAAAACTTTCAGGGTGCTATTTTTTTACAACGATATATATTTCAGATAGAATGAATTTTTCGAAATATGTTCTATAACGGTACATCTCATATAATCGGTTTTTTTTTTCAAATACGGTTTTATCGTAAACTATTATCCCGATTTCAATAAAATGTTGCACACTGAAATTCATTTATTATTCAATTAATATTGCATTTCAAAATTTTCGAAAACTTTTTTTTTCGATTTTTTAAAATGTTCTAAAAAAAATTGGTTTTCGAAATATTTTGAATATGGGTTGATTGAATTTTTTTAAATAATTTTCCCAGATTTCCTTATAATGACATACTAGAAAAAAATTTAAAATGATTTTTCGAAAAGTTTTTCATAAAAAACGACTTAAAAAAAAACTGGTCGATCGAATGTCAATATTTTTTTTTCTCGATAGACATTTAGTTTTCAAATTTTATTGCATACTTATATTTTCCGAGAAAACTCTTAAACTAATTAAAAAAATGAAATAATTTTTATATTAAAACATTTTTTTTTATTTTAATAGACGTGTGGTTTTCAATTTGGCAATACTTCTTTCGGAGTTGGTCTTTTTGACAGCTCTCACTTGATTTATTCTTAGTTTGGTATGGTATTTCATAACGATTAGACTTACTCCTGAACAAGTTTGCAAATTGTGCTAATTTATTACCAAAATAATGGTTCGTTTCGGTGGAGCAGAGTATCGAAGAAGACCCGAATGAGTCTATCCGCCATCGCGCGCAACAATTGGAGATGTGCTCATCCACTTCATGGAAGATTTTGAAGAAGGATCTTGGTTTGCAGGCTTACAAAATCCAACTCGTGCAAGAATTGAAGCCGAACGACCATCAAGCGCGTCACACGTTCGGTGAATGGCCCCAAAACGAGATGGCCACCGATCCCGATTTTCACAAAATTAGGCCTCGGCTAAAATTTATTCGAGCCAGCCACTTCCACTTCCCGGAAATCATTTTTAAAATATAATGCAAACCCTTATCTTTATAATCAAGCAAAATTTTTGGCCATAACATTAAACTATATGCGTTTTATTTCTTCTTAAAAGCCACACGTCTAAAAAAAACACCCTTCATATACATACATACATATGTACATATGCAGCCACTAAGCAATTATCTTATACAAGAACAAGTTCATGCGACCCAGTCGTGCGTTTTTTTAAATTTATTCGACGATGTGATCGCACATATGAGCAAGTACGTGCGATCCAGTCGTGCAATTTATTTATTTCTGCTTTAGAGCTTCTAATTATTTCATTAGTTACGTTACGTAACTCATTTATCTTGCCTCAAAACAAATTGTTGACAATCCTTGTTGTTGTTCGTAAGGACATTATTGATTTTTTCCTCAATTATTTGGAAATCGTGCCTATCAGGCGTGCCGGCAATCCATTTCCATGCCGAACCGAGAAGGTCTATGGATCGTTTATTTTTAAATTTGGGGACATTTGCAACTTAGCAGTGCCAGAATTTATTGCGAAACGTTGGGCGTTCGAATAATCCAGCATCCTGACGTCCGCGATGCCAGGTGTAATGCAGAGCCTAAAAAGATTTTAATTTCTTATTAAGGGCTTATGAACTACTCTACCGGATGTTGTAAGAATAGTTTGTAGACCTATTTTGTGATACTACTTCTTTTTTAAATCTCGGTGATAGTTTATTGCCTATCCTTTTATTGATTTTTACATAAATTACATCTCCTACGGAATAGTTTTTTGGGGTGGCTCTATTTTTATTGTGATAGCATTGTATATGCATTGCCTACAGTACTATCCATTATATATGAACTGCTATAGTACTATCCATTGTATATGAACTTCTATAGTACTATCATGGTGACATGTGGACCGTGGCGTTCCAAGCGGCTCTAGGTAAAATTAACTAGGTAAATTGAAAGAGGCGAACAAAGAGAATTCTAAGAGAAACTCTGTGAACATGTTCTTTACTCTTTGCAGTTTGCAGTTTACATATATACAATGATGCGAGTTTAGTTTTTTTTTGCACAACTGGATTGCTTCACACAAGCAGAGTGACGAGATGGTGTTTAAGCTGGTTGATAAGTTTATTTTGAGTTTTATATTTTTTTCATATAAAACTTTCGAGGGTAGGTAGATATTTAGGTATGTACCTACATACATACCTACATAAGGTGTGTATTTACTTAGGTATACTTGTTATATTATCTTTGATAAAATGTTCAGCTAAATTCAGGTCGATCGGTCGGTCGTCGGTGTGGTGAGGGAGATACTAACAAGGAAAACTTAATAAGCACATGTGTATGTGTATTGTGTAAGTTAACGCAGGAAATGTTAACGTCATCAACTAAATCCCAACATCATCTTGCCTCATAATCAACATACGTGAGAGAATGTGCTGACACCGCGTCTGCTGCAGCCACAACGGATGCCGGTTACCTGAGCTTCAACACATGCTGTCATGTCGTAGGAATGGAGTTCCAATGCTTTTAAGTTAGATTTTAAGTTGTTTATAATTTGTAAATCAGTTTAAGTTCTAAATTCAAATAAAGAGGTTCATCCTCATAAAAAATATTTTTTTATTAAAAATAATAATGAAATAATTTAATTGGCGCCCAACGTGGGGCACTTGAATATTGAGTAAGTCGACGTCAAGTACCTCGCCGTGTATCCAAGTGTTGTTTAAATCGAACGTCTAAGCCGACGTAAAGAACCTCGCCGCGAGTGATCAAACAAAAAGCAACGAAATAAAAGAACTCACCACTAACGTGTAAGTCGACGTAAAGAACCTCGCCACGTGTGGAAAAAATCCACAAAATAAAAGAACTCATTTGTGAACAATTAGACTTTTTTTTATTAAAAAAGACATCCGACGAGGGAGTGTAAAGAAAGGCGCCCTAGTAATCAACAGAACGAACAGGAAAAGATGCCCCTTTACCAGCGACGGAAAATGTTAACGGTGATTCTAGTGTAAGAAATTTAAAACAAAAAAATTTGTTTAGTGCCTAAGAAAACAGAAAAAAGAAGTAGAAAAGTAGATTGAAAAGAAGTTGTATTTTTATTAAATAAAACTACTTATATTAAGTAAAGGATACTCCAAATCTTAATTTGAAAAAAAAAACATTTAAAATAAGTTTTCACTAATTGCTCAAGAATTATAGTTAAATATTTTTTTTATGTGTATGGATATAAATTGGTCATTAAAACCACGCTCTTATTGTATAATTTTTTTTAAGAACAGTTAAAAGAAACGTAGTTAATAAGAGTTTAAAAAATTAATTTAGCTATTTAAAAGAATTTAATTAATTAAATTTGTTTTTTTAAACAAACATATTTAATAAGAGTTTAAAAAATTATTTAGATCATCTAATAAGACTTAATTAATTTAATATTTTTCTCCTCAATTTAATTTAAAATGGCTAACCCTATCATACGCCCACTACTCTTAAACCCCCCTCAGCAAAATACCCCTTTACAAAATCCCCAACAAATTCCGAACGCAAATCTGACCCCAGAATTAGAAGCAATCATAACGAGTATTATTAGTAGAGTTTGTCAAACCGAATGTAGAAATCTAATTCAATAATTAGTGAATCCCAACATAACATTTGCCAGAGGTATAGAACAAGGAATACACGAACAACATAGAGCTAATCTGAGTGACTTTGATAAAATCCCAGATGTCGTACGTAGTTTGAGGGAATTCTCTGGAGCACCTGGAGAATTCAGCTCTTGGCGTAAAAGTGTCGAGCGCATTTTAAACATTTACAACAACACGAAAGGAACTCCGAAATATTTCGGAATCCTAAACGTAATTCGCAACAAAATTGTCGGAAAAGCCGATTCTATTCTCGAATCCTACAACACCCCATTGAACTGGGAGTGTATTTCTAAATGTTTAACTCTGCACTATGCAGATAAACGCGACTTAGGAACCCTGGAATACCAGATGACGATGCTAACCCAAGGACATAATACTATAGAACAGTATTATCAATCCGTATATAGCCATCTATCTCTCATTTTAAACAAAATATCCAGTACGGATATTTCCGCTGATGCTATGCATCTATTAACTTCCACATACAGAGAAAAAGCATTAGACACGTTCGTACGTGGCCTTAAAGGAGATCTTCCTAGACTTCTAGGAATAAGAGAACCTTGCGATCTGCCACAGGCTCTTCACCTTTGTCAGAAACTAGAAAATCAACAATTTAGAACGCAATATGCAAATCATAATAACAATATAATTAGAAGACACGCTCAAACTGAAGCACGATCACTTCCGCCTCGAAGGAATAATTTTCAGCAACCCTTTTATCCCCAACTAGCAAATCTACCCCAATCTCGACCTCCACCAAGACAAATTCCTCAATTTTCTCATTTCCCCCAATACCAACAAGGTTTCCAGCAAAATTCCAGACAACCTATACACCAATTCCAACCCTTCCCGAAAAGTTTCCAACAAAACCCCAGACCTAATTATAACAACAACAACTCCTTTCCCAATTTCCAACAAAACTTCCACCAACCCAATCCTCATACCCAAAGACCTTTGAAGCGTATGGATACTGACACTATCGGAACTAATAGAGTAAACTATATGAACAGACCAGCACAAGGAAACAAATTGGCCACCCGCACCTAAGAGATCAATGATGTTACCTTAACAACATCAGGTTCCTCCAAATAAGATGCAAAGAAACTTCCATCTGGATGCTACCAATGCACCAAATGTATCTAACAATTCTTACGGAATTGATGATTACAATTCCACAGTTGAAGCCATTAGCAACAAAGTATCAGATGATATTGAAGAGACACTTGATGAATATGTTGATACACGTTATAACTATGAAGATGTCAGTGAATCTATGGACTTTGTAGATATTCATTTTTTAGATTAACCAACTCGTCTCTGCCATATTTCGAGTGCAGAACAATTGATAATAAATTTCTTAGATTTCTCGTAGACACAGGTTCCAATAAGAACTACATACAACCAGTTTTAGTCAAAACTCCTATCCCTAATATACAGAATTTTTGCGCAAACTCAATTGGCGGTAACGTTGAGATAACGCATCACACTATAATAAACCTTTTCGGTCCCAATTCGATAAGAATTAAATGTTTTCTTCTACCAACACTCAAATCCTTTCACGGGATACTAGGCAATGATAGCCTAAAAGAATTATCAGCAGTAATTTATGCTAAAAAATATTATATGCTCCTCCAAAACCGTTATAAAATTCAACTTAAGCAACAAACTTCTAAATCAGTTAACTCTATAGACATCAAAACTGATCACTTGCAACAAGATCTGAAGGATAAAATTCACCATTTAGCAGCTATGAAAGTAACAAATTGTTTATATCGTTTAAAGTACAAGCATCTGTCATAGTTAGAATTTTTAAAACCATCTTGTTTTAAAATTGAATCCAATTTTTTATTCCACTGGTGACCAGATTGTTTTAAGCCGTAAATAGATTTTCTGAGCTTACATACCTTGTTTTTATTTTGGAAAAAGCCTTCAGGCAATTCCATGAAGATAGTTTCTTCCAAGTCTCCATAAAGAAAAGCTGTGGACACATCTATATGAAATAAATCTAAGTCTTCCTCAGTAGCAATAGCGTATAAAAGTCTTATTGAGCTTATTTCGGCAACAGGAGCAAAGGTTTCATAATAATCCACTCCGTACTGCTGTGTAAATCCCTTCGCAACCAGTCTTGCTTTCCTGCGTTCAACTGACCTATCTGGATTAAATTTGGTCTTGAAGACCCTTTGGTCGGTCTACAATCTCCCATGTGCCATTTTTATTTAGAAGTTCCATTTCTGTTTTCATTGCGTTCTTCCATTCATCTTTATGCTCTGATGCTTCTATTTCCTTCATTATCTTTGGGTCCGTTAAGTTAACAAGATTTGCTGATTCATTTAGTGACCCATCAATACTGTCGTAAGCATCCTCAAAAGTCTCTTTTTCTTCCATTTTGTCTTCTTTCAATTGTTCAAATGATTCCTCATTTTCTATTTTGCCCTTTTTTATTTCCAGCTCCTTTGAATCATCTTGTTCTACATTTTCTTTTTGCTGTAAATCACAGTTAAAATACTTATTTTCATTTTGACCACTATTCGCTTCAATAAAGACCACATCTCTACTCTTAATAATTGTACGACCACCGCGCTTCAACAATCTATAAGCCTTTGCATCTTCACAATAACCATCTAAAAGATATTCCTCGCTCTTTGGGTCAAATTTGCCGTTCTTACCATTTTTTGTCAAAGTAAAAGCTTTTGATCCAATTTCTCGAAAATGTGACACATTTGGTATTAGTGAAGTCCAAAGTTCCCCTGGGGTCTTGTAACCGTTTGGTTTTGTAGGACATCGGTTTCGTATATACGCCGACGTGTTTACTAACTCAGCCCATAAAAATTTTGGTAGATTGGCTTCAATCATCAGGCAACGGGCCATTTCAACGAGCATTCTGTTGGCACACTCTGCAACTCCGTTTTGCTGGGGAGTATAAGCGGATGTGAATTCTTGTTTTATTCCATTTGCCTTGCAGATTTCGGAAAAAGCTCTACTTGTGTATTCACATCCATTATCAGACCTTATTCTTTTTATTTCTAAATTTGTTTGATTTTCAATATAGTTTTAAAATTCAATGAACTTTTCCAAAAGTTCACTTTTCTTGCGAATAAAATACACGAACATTTTTCGAGAATAATCGTCAACAAATATAATAAAATAAAAAGACTTACTCAGGGATTCTGTGCGCATTGGTCCGCATATGTCCGAATGTATAAGTCCTAAGCACTTCGTGGTTGACTTTTCCAACTTTTTCAGTAAAAGGTCTGCTTTCCGCGTATGCATGATGTGCATTTAAGATCGACTGAACTAAAATTCTTTAATTTCTAATGCTGTGTCATGTGATGAAGGGCTTACGATATAAAGACCATCCTTCTTCCTGGCACTCAAAAGTACCTTTCCAAATTTGTTTGAGATCATCGCAACTTCACCATCAAACATAACTTGGCCTCCGTTGTTTGTAACCTTGTTGAATGAAATAAGATTTTCTTTAAGATCTGGAACGTAAAGAGTATTATAAAGCATGCATTTCTGAAGTTCATTTTCTTCCACATTTTCGGCAATTATACCTGAATTCTCTTAAGCTCTCACGGTGTTTATTATTATTATTATTATCAAATTTAAACTTTATATTTGGTTCCATAAAATTGTTGTTAATGACGATTGAAATCACCTCGCACTTTTAGTGCATTACTTTCGCATGAGTCTCGTTTCTTATCTCCGACTTCCATCAATCTAATTCGTATGGTTTCTAGCTTTGGACCTTCCTCTTGAGCATCGAAAGCAGCTTGCACGCTTTTATAATTTTCGTCCAGGCTATCTAATAATAAAATTACGAGAAGATCGTCATCTTAATTAGCATCAAGTTCTTGAAGCCGATTAATAATTGAGAAAAATTCTCGCAAATACTCATCCATAGATTGCGTTGGATTCATTCGTATGTTGAGAAGTTTCTTAAACTCTTCCACCTTCTACCGCACGCTCTTTCTGTTGTAGCTCGATTCTAGAAAGTCCCACTTTTTTTGACGACTTAAAATTTTTAACAAGCGCTACAATATGAGGCTCCATGGCCAATATCAATTCGCTACACGCATCTTAGTCCTTGTCGTCCCATGACTCCTGTTTCTTAATGTTTTCCTCCGGTCGTTCGTCCTTACCCTGAACTATCTTTAAAAACCTCAATTTATGGAGGATTGTTATGACGATTACAACGCCGTGCTTTCTCTTACGAGGGAAGAGCGTTGGAACCGGAGAGATGAAATAATAAAACAATTTTCTTCAATGTTTCCACCGGTATCACCGAATGGATGTTAAGAATTTTATTGATTTATTTAATATGTTACTAAAAGAAAATCATAGAACAGTCCGCTGTCTCAATGCTTATAGCTGCGACTGTACTCTATGACTCTTTAAAGTATTCTCTCTGCCCATACCATAGAGTAAATATATTATATAGAGGAAAAACTTTCGTACGTTCCACGCCTCAAAACCCTCAATTTTCGTTGTTGCTTTGGTATATCATTCATTGTGTTTCGTGTTCTCTTTTGTATATCATTCATTGTCGGCATTAAAAAACAAATAAAAAAATGATGTGGTGAGTTTTGTTAATTTTGACATTTCATTTTGTTCTTGTTGACAACAACTGTCAGTGAATTGTTGACAAAAATTATTGCAAACATTTTTTTTTTTAAATAAAATTTATTTTTAGTATTTTCGAATGCTGAGGGAAAAAGGTCCTCAAAAATGGATTTTTGACGAATGTTGTGACATCAATCAAATGCACTTTAGATTCAAGGACAAGGATTTGCCAGAGAACTTGGTGACCAGTGTGGTTGCAGGTTTGCAGTTATACCCAGACACCACTATCGTTCTTTTTCATTTTAATCTTTTCAGATGTATCCGCTAGAAAAAGCCGTACTGAATAAATGAATGGGAACCAAAGCTAACTATCCTTCTGAATTAACTTGTTCCAGAAAAATGTCGCAGAAGAAGACTTCATGTATCAATAGAATTAATAATCTCCTTGTAAAGCTGTGGCTTATTTTTTTTAATAAACATTTATAATGAACTTATACAACTTCACCGGACTCTTCAGGATCAGGCTTGTTTCCCCCAAACAAATTCTTATAAAAGCAACACAAAACAAAGTCTTCACAAACGGTATTAAGAAATATTTTTTTATTTTTTAAAAACTTACAAACCCTAGACTATCTAAAAAAAATCATACTATCCTACTTCATTTTCTTCTGTTTGAGTAGATGATTCCTTAGAGCTTTCTGTTTGTCATGAAAATTTTAAGGATTTTTGTGATTGAGCTTTGAAATTTCTCGTTTGAGAAAGAAAATGCTATGCACGGACTAAAAATAAGAACTTTTGAAATTGAAAACAATTCCCAATTATGTTTTTTAGTGGTAATGGATGGTTTTAATTGTTTTTTTTTTTAATTTTGCAAATTTCTTTAGAATAAAATAGTATAGTTTGTAGGAAAGAATTGGTTATATTCAGGGTAATCCAAATCAGTGTACACATCAACGTACGTGCCTGTCCAAAAGAAGAATGAAGAAACAACCGAAAAAAGAAATCATGTACACAAGGTCTAATTAGTACGGATAAATATAATGTCTACAATTTTCTAATATAAACCAATATAATGTAGTGTTTTTCTTTTTAAGTTTGTAGGATTAATAATTTGTTGAAATTATTTTACCTTGTGTTGAGATTATTTTAACACGGCATTCTAAACACGTCGTTAGAGAACGTCAGACAGAGAGCTATCCGCAGCGCGTTTAGTATTTGAATCTTGATTTTCATTTTCTCACTAAATGCCAATTAGGTTATTTTTTTAAGTCAAAAAAATAATTTAATAAAATAAATTTCTACAATAAATTCAGAATGACTTAATTACTAAACACAAAATATTGAAAACAAATATTTTTTTTGGAACGCCGCGTCAAAGTTATCTCAACGTAGCGTTAAATAATCTCTACGCCTCGTTAAAAATGCATTCTGTTTAACGAAGACTTAAAAAAAACAATTTGTAAATTATCACAACGCGACGTTTTGACGCAGTGTGGAACTTGACGCGGCGTTGAAAACGCGCTCTATGTGACTTGGGATATGTTTGTTATACTGTATATTACAACGCGGCGTCAGATCGCGCTATGTTTGACTAGGCTTCTACTCCTGTGTAAACGCCTATTATAATATAATAGAATACACTATCATCAGTTTAGGAATCAGGTAAAATGGTTGAAACTCTTGAATATTATTTAACCATTTTTAAACGTTTATATAGAGTTTTCAAGCACATAATCTGTAAAAGGCAGGGAAAAAATAATAAAATATAACAACTTGCATTCGAGTAACTTGCTAGTGGCTCCTCATGGTACAAGAAAACAAGATAGCGACTTTCGTATTTTTACGTCATCAGTGACCCTTGTTGACAAAATTAATTTCCGTTTTGGAAAAAAAGGGGAAAGTAAGTTTTAATTGATGCAGGTTTGGTCCAATGTCTTATTTGATTGATTTAATATACATTTTAAGTCCACTAACACTTCGAATTCTTTCCAAACATGGTAATTTAATTTAGTCAGTTTGAGTCACTGATGACGTCAAATTTCGGGATGGCGCTTTTTATTAACAGTATCTTCCAACACGCCCAATTTCGTGGTGAGAAACAAAAGGGAACTGAAAAGAAGAGGTCAATTATTTGACTACTACACTCTCAATCGGCGTCAATTATTTGACAGTTCAGCACTACTACACTCTCAATCGGCGTCAATTTTTTGACAGTTCTACACCAATACTTATTTGACCAGCTTGTAGGCCTTGCCAAATGAAGGCAGTAGATTCCCCTCTTTATAGTATACTCTATGGCCCATACCCTTTCCAACCACTCCTTTTATACTATTCTTGTATATCGATTAGTCCCCAATACTTATTATCGATCGCATACATTTTATTCGGTGATCTCAATATTCCCATGCAGTTGCTTATTTTATGTTGCACAATTCCCATAGCCAGTCATTGATGACATATTAATAGTGCACTGGCACCAGTACTATCACTTCCCTATAGGTCAGCAATAACCCACTTATAAATAATATTCATAAGTTGTGTCATCCACTGCCAATGCATTGGGATTGTCATCCACTGCTAATGCATTGGGATTTTGTCATCGCCTCATTCGTCACACTGCCTATGGATTTTCCTTTTGTGGACATTGCATTCTTGAAGGGAATCTCCACTGGACTGTGACTGTGAGTGCATGAAAATACTTTTGTTAAGCCGGCGTGAAATTTGACGCTGGTTTAATAAAAAGAATACTTTGTTTAGCCGACGCGACGGCGAGCGTAAGCGTACGTTAATGAAGTTGAATTCTTTATGGTATATTTCATAATTTTTGGTCTTGGGAATGATATGTAAGAAAGTGCTGGGAGTGATCTTGCATGCGATTGAGACTGAGAAGTAATCGATATAATGGGGTGTATGTGGTGGGATACTACAGGATCCCCTCCATCTGCACGCTCCAAGTTGGATAATTTTCACCATTGAAGAGAGTTATACGACTATGTGCTATATTTGAGTTTGCCATATCGAATCAATCGAACAATTTTTACATGCACAATTGTTTAAGTTAATTTTGAGTTTATTTAAAAAAAAAAATACTTATTCAATTGTGTATTACTTTTAATTTAAGACAACTGGGCCCATAACCTGTAGAATACCAGAGTTATGTATGAATATGTTTAGAGATTAAATAAAACAACCGCATTGAGTCAAGTTCAAGTAAGAAGTATATTAAAGTTGAAAAGTAAAAACATGTTACAGAAAATGCAGCAAATGTTGAGGTGAATATATGATGATTGATTTTATAATCTGTAAGAGGGCGTTGACTGATTTAAGTGTTGACAATTGTTTATATTATTCAACACCTAGAAATGATAAAGGAATTAGAGATGAATGGCACGGAACAGATCGAGCTACTTGAAAGGAAATACGCATTAAATATAGGGATTAATTTATTCCTGGTAATAATTCTCCTCATGATAATAACAACTTTCCTTTATTGTAAAACAAGGAAAAATACCAACGAAGAAGTTTCATCTAAAAACGGAACAGGATCCATTACCATAGGAATTAAGGATCTGCCAAATCTAATAAAGCCAGCAACGTCGAACGAGGGCGTTCGAATTTAAGCAGGGAGGAGTTAACGCAGGAAATGTTAACGTCATCAAACAAATCCCAACATCGTCTTGCCTCATAATCAACATACGTGAGAGAATATGCTGACACCGCGTCTGCTGCAGCCACAACGGATGCCGGTTAACTGAGCTTCAACACATGCTGTCATGTCGTGGGAATGGAGTTCCAATGCTTTTAAGTTAGATTTTAAGTTCTTTATAATTTGTAAATCAGTTTAAGTTCTAAATTCAAATAAAGAGGTTCATCCTCAAAAAAAATATTTTTTTATTAAAAATAATAATGAAATAATTTAATTTGTATATCCTGTTCTCGGTGACGGTGAACAACGAAGAGGATCGACAATGATTTTATTTTTTGAATAAACAGTAAACAACAAGTGGAAAGATAATAAATTAAAAAAAAATGCAAAAGCTAACAATCCTCTATATTTATGTATTTATCCCTTTATCGTGACGGATGTTCGTTCGAGCTTCAAACCACAACGGATCTAAAGAAGTTGCACGTCAAAAAAACATTAAAATTAAATCTTTGTCAATAAAACGCCTGTACCTAAAAAGGATTAGCACACAGGAGCAAGTACGTGCGACCCAGTCGTGCCTTTTACTTATTTATTTTTTTCTGAAATTCTCAGTTTGAAATACCTAAGTTTTTTCAAATTTTTCTGTAGATATTTAAAGGTTTAAAAATAATATGATTGAACAGGATCTTGGCTTTAAAAAAGGTATAGCACATTATTTTAAATGTTGCTGTTATTTTTAAATATATATAAATAGTATAGTATATATAATTAGTGTAAGATTACTTAGGCTACATACATTTTCCTGAATATCAATTTTGGTTGTAATCGGTTACGTAACCAGTTCTCAGGAAAGTCAATGCCAAAAAAAAACTCCTATGGGTGGTACCAGTTGTAGCCCACCGTCATATTTTTGTAACGAAAATTGAATGCACGTTGATTTTTTACATACAAAATTCTTGGAGCTCTTTTTGACAAAAATAAGCTTTTACTTGACGGTTATATCGCAAGTACCGTAAATATTTCAGCTAAAAAAGAAATAAAAAAAAATCCTGTCGAATGTCAAAATTAACTTATATTCCAAATTTAAAGACCGTTTAGTAGACGGACAGAATTTTGCCAATGACTAAAATATGTTTTTCTATCATCGTAATGTTATATTTGAATGTTATCTCAAATTTTTTTTTCTGCACGAATGCATAACTTGTACTTAGTAGGTACCTACCTACCTATAATTTCAAGTAAAAACGTATAAATACTTATGTAAGAACCAGTTCTCATATTACATATTCCATATAAAAAAAACGTAAACAATGAAAATGTTGGATCGTGTATAAATCCTTACAAAAAAACTATTCGCCTCAGCTAAGCGAAACCATTGTATATAAACTTCAAAACTGCAAGCAGTTTATATACATATATACAATGAACAAAACAAAATACTGAATTATGTCATGTTCTCCTTCTGTTTTTTCTTGCCTCACATTGCACATGCGCAATTAACTAAGCACAAAGCATAACACTAAAAACCATGCTCTTAATTCTCTCTCACTCAAATAATATATCCCTACACTAGCACTCCAAGCGGCTCTAGGTAAAAAGATTTTTTCTCGTCTCATGATAGTACTATAGGCAATGTATAAGTTAAAGGGAAAAACACTGTGCAAATATAAACATTCTTTTCCCACCAAAAGTGCTGACGATTCGTTTGCCAGAACTCAAATAAACACTACATTCTTTTCCCACCAAAAGTGCTGACGATGCGTCTGCAACAAGTGGAGCAACAACGACGTCGACCAGGGTAATCGGACTCCCACAACATTCCATCACGTCCGTCTTAGCATAAGAACATTTTGTTAGATTTTAAGTTAGTTCTAAATTAGCATTGAATAAAAGAGGTTCATCCTCAATGAAATATTTTTTAAAAAATAAATTAATAATAATTTAATTTAATTGGCGCCCGAGCAGGGACCGCGGAGTGAGAAAAGAAAAATCGTCGAATAAAAAGCCCTCAAGAAGTGCGAAAGAAAAATCGTCGAATAAAAAGCCCTCAAGAAGTGCAAAAGAAAAATCGTCGAATAAAAAGCCCTCAAGAAGTGCAAAAGAAAAATCGTCGAATAAAAAGCCCTCAAGAAGTGCGAAAGAAAAATCGTTAAGCCCTCAAGCAGTGCAAGTGCGAAAATAATATTAATCACTAACTCTCCGCGGTCGCGATCGTGTTGTGGTGAAAGTGTCAAGGACCAAGGACCCGCAGTAGCTCCAGAAGAGGAAGCAAACCGGAAGCATTTCAAAAGCTAGCCGCACCACCCGATCATAGATATGATCTTATTACTGTAAGTTAGCATTAAGAAACATTAATTATTAGCATTAAGAAACATTAATTATTTGTCCCAATTTATAAGAAGCTAAATTGTAAAAAGGAAAAAAATAGTAATTTAAGAAATAAAAATAGTTATAGGATTTTGATTTGGAATTATTTTTGTAATTAGATTCAAAGTGAGTTTCCCTTTACACTGTGGTTGCTGCTTTTTTTCCCTTTCCAACAACCCTATATAAATAATAAAAGCAATGACAAATACAAGATCAGGAGCCGGAGCAGACGTTCCACCTGGCCCCGAAGTTCAAAATCAACTCCAGAATTTGCCCCCACTTCAAGTTCACATTCCGCCTCCTATCATACAAAATCCTCTTCTTAATCCCCTACCACAAGGCTCTGGGAATCAACTTCTTTCAATAAATATTCCCCCAAACAATCCCCTTAGTACAGACAGTCACCTTCATTCAAGCAATGTTCGTAATAATTTTCAGGAAGTCAGGGCTACACCCAAATTAGACATTTTGGTGACTTCCATTGTTAGTCGCGTCCTTGAACAACAGGGAAAATAAATGTTAGAAAGCGTCCTTAACCCGAACGCGCAGCGTTTTCTTGGCGTAGACCAAAAGATTTCGCTTCGATTTCAGGATGACCTAGATGGGCTAGACAAAATTCCGGACGTCGTAAGATGTCTACGAACCTTTTCAGGGGAGCCCGGTGAATTCTCTTCCTGGAAGAAGAGCGTAGAGCGAATTTTAAAAATATACCAACAAATAATTGGAACTCCAAAATATTACGGCATTATTAATGTTATAGGCAACAAAATTGTTGGGGAAGCGGATGCTGCCCTAGAGTCCTTCAATACACCCTTAAATTGGGAAAGCATAGTACGATGCCTTACAATGCATTATGCGGACAAGCGTGACGTTACTACCTTAGAATGCCAAATGTTTAATCTGGTTCAAGGAAACCAGACTGTGCAGCAATTTTACCAAACGGTAAATTCGCAGCTAACTCTAATTATAAATAAAATATCGTGTATGGATATCGGTCAATAGGCAATGAGAGTATTAACTCAAACCTACAGAGACAAAGCCCTTGAGACCTTTATAAGAGGGCTAAGGTGCAATTTATCAGATCTCTTGGGAATGAGAGAACCTGTGGAGTTACCACAGGCACTGCACCTTTGTCTCAGATATGAAAACCAACACATTCAACCACATCAGGGAGCAGTAAAAAAGAATTTTACTCCAGCACCTCCACGGTTGCAAAAACCTGTCCATCAACATACCTCCTTTCCCCGCAACAATACAAACATGTTTCCTCCTAGACAATAACAACAACTAGGATACTCAAATTACCATACAAACCTTCCTACGTATCGCACCTACCCTACCTTTCCTGCCCAAATTAAGCAGACTCCTGCTTTTGGTTATCGCCCAACTAATAATCCCTACCAACAAAACAACACTCAGCATTACAACCAAAATTCTAACCAGGCCATCAGGCAGTTTCCAAATAAAATCAAGACGGAAGCACTAACACAAGGATTCAGTAAGCAGATGAGAAATCTGAACATTGGACAACAAATGCAAAGGCCACCTTATCAACCGCAAACCCAGAGGCCAAATCAAAATAACTTTTATATTAGTCCTAATACAGAACATTCTGAAAGCCCCATATCAGTCCAAAGCAATGAGGAAGGCGCGTATTTCTTGGCTTGTGAGGAAGCCACTAAAGATTTTGATTTCAATATTTACCCAACTGAAGATTCAGGAAATCAACACCCAGTAGAACAACCAGTTGAATACGAGTATAGCGATATACATTTTTTAGGGTAACCGGGTCCTCGTTACCCTACTTCGAGTGCAAAACGGGGACCGGAGAGATATTAAAGTTTCTAATTGATACCGGATCTAGCAAAAATTATATCAAACCCGAGTTGGTAAGAAACCCCTTACGTAACGAACAAATATTTTACGCTAAATCTATAGCTGGAGATGTTGAAATTAGCCAGCACACCTTTCTAAACTTATTTGGCCTAAAGGAAATCAATATAAATTTTTTTGTTTTGCCTACTCTGAAAACTTTCCACGGTATAATAGGTAATGATAGCCTGAAAGATTTAGCCGCGATTATCCACACCCAAGACAGCTTTATGACAATACTCAATAAGGTTAGTATTAAAATTAAACAGCTAAAGTCACAGTCCGTTAATTCAATAGCCATAGAGACCGATTCCTTAACGTCTCACCAAAAACACCTCCTAAACTCAATTGTTAAAAATAACACAAATCTATTTACCGAGCCCGAAGAAAGTCTAACGTACACTACAACAGTCATCGCAGAGATAAGAACATCCACGGAAGACCCAGTCTACACCCAGTATTATCCTTTTCCTATGTCACTAAAAACAGAAGTAGAAAAACAAGTTCATCAATTACTTGATGACGGGATAATAAGACCTTCACGGTCACCCTATAATTCGCCAGTTTGGATAGTCCCGAAAAAACCTGACTCCACAGGCGCAAAGCAATATAGAATGGTAATTGATTATCGCAAATTGAACACTATCACTATTGCGGATAGATACCCAATACCCGATATAAATGAAGTTATTGCGCAATTAGGAAGAAATAAATTCTTCACTGTACTTGATCTGAAAAGTGGCTTCCACCAAATTCCTTTAAAGGAATCTGATGTTGAGAAGACAGCATTTTCTATTAATAATGGTAAATATGAATTTACAAGATTGCCATTCGGGTTGAAGAACGCTCCCTCGATTTTCCAAAGAGCGCTTGACGATATTCTACGAGAGTATATTGGAAAATCTTGCTACGTGTATATTGACGACATCATCGTTTTCAGAAAAGATGAAACTCAGCATGCCCAGCATATTGAGCAAGTTTTCAATACACTACGTAGAGCAAACATGAAAATTCAACTCGACAAATGTAAATTTTTTCAGATCACAAGTAGAGTTTCTTGGCTTTCTCATTTCATCGGAAGGCATAAAGTTAAATCCATTTCAGATTTCGCCAGTCCAAAAACCCTCAAAGAACTTAGATCCTTCCTCGGATTGTCCGGTTATTACCGTCGTTTTATCAAAGGATATGCTCAACTTGCAAAAACTCTGACAATCCTCTTGAGAAGGGAGGAAGGACGTATGTCCAAAACTCAATCTTCAAAGAAACTCATAAACCTAAACCAAGACGCTTTAGATGCTTTTAAAAAATTAAAAAACTCACTTATATCGGAAGACGTAGTGTTATCTTACCCTGACTATGGAAAACCCTTCGACTTAATAACCGATGCTTCGAATTTCGCTATCGGAGCAGTTCTCGAGCAGGAAAATAGACCAATAACCTTTATAAGCAGAACGCTTAACAAGTCAGAAGAGAACTTTGCGGCTAATGAAAAAGAAATGTTGGCCATCGTTTGGGCCCTAGGCTCATTACGAAATTACCTTTACGATCATGCTTAAGTTCGAATTTTCACTGATCACCAGCCACTCACTTTTGCGTTAAGCAATAAAAATAACAATTCGAAAATGAAAAGGTGGAAGGCTATACTCGAAGAGTATAACCATGAAATAAAATACAAACCTGGAAGAACAAACGTCGTAGCCGACGCACTATCCAGGGCTCCACAGTTATCAAACGTTAACAGTTTATCCATAACCCAACATAGTGATGAAAGTTCTGGTCAAGAACTTATCCGAAGTGTCGAAGTACCGATCAACGCTTTTAAAACACAGATATTTCTCAACATTGGTGATTCATCTACTTTAAACTTTTCAATTATCTTTCCGCGATATCATCGCTTTACCATCACGGAACCCCACTATAATATTGAAAATATCGTGCCTATTCTGAAAAGAGTGTTAAACCCATCCGTTATTAATTGCATTAAAACAGAGGAAAGAATAATGGGATTGATACAACAAATTTACCCCCTTCATTTTAGAAATTATCGCGTTAAGTTCACGCAACTTCAAGTCCAAGACATAACCAATGAAACGGAGCAAGAAGAAATAATTATTGATACACATAAACGCGCACACCGCAATGATCGTGAAAACAAGGCACAAATATTAGAAAAATATTATTTCCCAGCAATGACTACTAAAATTAAAAGAGTCATTAGGAATTGTAAGGTTTGTCACGAAAACAAATACGACAGACATCCCAGTTAGTTAGAGTTAAAAGCAACCCCAGTACCACAATACCCAGGACAGATAGTCCACATCGATATATTTTCCACTCAGAATAATCTCGTGTTGACTGCGTTGGATAAATTTTCCAAATATGCAATAGTAAGGAATATCAAATCCAAAGCTGTTCAAGATATACTAACACCCTTAAGAGAGATCCTTTTTTCATTCGGCTTACCTGAAACAATTATTGTTGATAATGAAAAATCTTTTAATTCATCCACCGTGACCTTTATGATCGAAGACGAGCTTAAAACTAAAATTTTCATAACACCACCATATTGCAGCAGTGTTAATGGCCAAGTCGAAAGATTTCATTCGACACTCATTGAGATTATGAGATGCTTAAAGGCCGAAGGCCTTCATCGCTCCTTTACGGAATTGTTAGAACGTGCTGTTCAAGAATACAACTTCTCAATACACTCCACCACTGGAAAAAAACCAATTGAGACATTTTTTGGACGAAGAGTTGCCTCAAACCCCGAATTACTAGAAAGAGCATGCATTGATAATATGAAAAAAATCCAAGATAAACAAGCCGCTGATCTTGAGTATCACAACAAGTCAAGACAACCAATCAAAGAATTTGTTCCTGGACAAATAATTTACGTCAAACAAAATAAGCGTATAGGATCAAAATTAAATTGACGTTATAAGAAAGAAATAGTTGCTGAAAATAAAACAACCACTGTTGTAACTCAGGCAGGCAGAACTGTTCATAAATCCCTTATAAAGAATTGAATCCTTATCCTTCTAGGTTTTTCATCGCATCATGTACCGCAGAGGTACAAATCCTGGACTACTCCAACTCTCAGTCTATAGCCATCGACATGGGTACGGCAAAGGTTCAATCAGGAACCTTCAAAATCATTCACAGTATTGATCTCAAGCAATACCAAACAATTATAGAAGAACTGGAGACATTTATAACAGATAAAACTTTAGAAAAAAATCCCCTCCTTCCTTTTTTGAAAAACGAAATAACCCAAATTAAAATGCATTTAAATCGATTAATGCCTACAGCTAAAGGTAAACGCTCTTTGGATTTCCTGGGCAGTGCCTGAAAGTTCATTTCAGGAAGCCCTGATAAAAACGACTTTGAAATAATTAAGGAACAAATTAATAATGTTCTTACTAATAATAATAATCAAGTTGTAATAAATAAAATCTTAATTAAGAAAATTGATGAAATTGTCAACATAACAAATAACATAAGTAACGAACTAAAAAATGGCGATACATTTAAGGATGAGTTAGTCTTAAACATAGAATTAAAATTAGGAATAATAAAAGAAGAAATTGTCAATTTAGAGTATGCTATACACTGGGCTAAAGCGAATATTGTAAACACTTATATTCTTTCAAATATAGAAATCAATACAATTCAAGAAATTTTAAATAAAGAAGAAATGCCATACATAAACATCTTAGAAGCATTAGAATTTGCCCAGATTAAGATTGCTTCAAATAATTCACTAATCCTGTATATGATAAGCTTACCTATGACTACTGTAGAAACATGTAGAACAACCCTTGTTAAAGCCATAAAAAAAGGCAAAAATATTATTAAGATCCCACATGAAAAAATATTTGTTTGTAAAAATAACATTTACGGAATTATATCTCCATGTTTCCATTCCATAATTTATCTATATGCCCTAAAAATAAGATTGTCGATATCACTAATTCATCATGCATTCCACACCTACTGAACAGCAGAGCTCCCAATTGCACTAGAGTTAATAATCAACACATACCAGTGCTCACGGAAATCGTACCAGGTATCCTGTTTTTAAATCAATATACCGGACCTATAGAAGTAAACGGAGAAATAATACCGCTAGATGGAACCTTTCTCATACGTTTCCACAATACATCCCTTAGAATACAAAATGAAGTTTTCAAGTCAGCCGAATTGTCCTCCTTTAAACCATTACCTGCTGTTTTACAACCTGTCTCTATCAGAAAAAATGCAGAAGAACTATTATCACTGCAAATGGTAAAAGAACTGCATAATAAAAATTCGGAATATATTGATCTGCTGGAAACCAAAAATAAATACAACACAATAGCCGTTATTACCATTTCAATCATCTTGATCGCATTAATCCTATTCTATCTCTTAAAGCTGAAAAATAAACTGAAGTCAAAAATAGAAGAAACAAAAACAACGAAAGAGATATCGATGCCTAACTTATCCGCTGCAGAAGATCAAGTACAGGGGAAACCTATCCCTAATAGGATTAGAGGACATTCCCTAACACATAACAACAACAGCATCGAACGTGGGCGTTCGATTTTGAAAGGTGGAGGAGTTAAAGGGAAAAACACTGTGCAAATATAAACATAAAAAAAAAAAAAAAAAAGTACGAAAAAAAATACAGATGGACCTTTTCACAGTTTTTCGGTATTGTGTATGTGTATTGTGTATATCCTGTTCTCGGTGACGGTGAACAACGAAGAGGATCCACAATGATTTTGTTTTTTTAATTTTCATGCACAAGTAGCTTTGTCAAGTTTAGGATTCGTAAACATAAAAAATTGTGATAATAATCAAACATTACATTACGATGGTATAGAAACATATTTGAGTTACTGGCAAAATTCTGTCCGTCTGTCTGTTCCGTCTGTCTGTACGGATGTATTTTGGACTATAGCCTAAACGGTTGAGCTAATCGTCTTCAAATTTAGAACTTAAGGTTATTTTGAGATTCTACAGAGGAGTTTTTTTCAATTTTTACTTGCGATTAAAGGTACTATAAGGCAAGTTTAGAATTCATGAAAATAAAAAAAATTGAGATAACAATCAAACATGACATTACGAGACAAGAGTAGGATAACTTTGGCGCCGCAAATTAATAACGGATTCGTGTAGAGAGACAAAATACAAACATTTCTTACCAGGAGGGGTCTATCTCCTCTCGTTTAGGCAAGAGGGGCAATTTCCTAAAAAAACACGCATTGAAAAAAATATATTTAAAAATAACGGCAACACTTAAAATAATGTGCTATACCTTTTCGCACGTACTTGCTCAAATGTGCAATCACATCGTCGAATAAAATTTGAATAAAATGCACGACTGGGTCGCACGAACTTGTTCTTATGCTAGATATGCATTCAGTAGGTAATCGAGTATTTTTTACTTGCGATTTGGGTACTAAAATGCAAGTTATGGATTCGTGCAAAAAAAAATCTAACAATCAAACATGACATTACGATAATAGAGAAGTTGAAAAAAGTGGCTCCAGAAATTCCGTCCGTCTGTCTGTCTGTCTGTCTGTTCACGCCTCTACTGCCTAAACGGATGGGCCGATTTACTTCAAACTTGGTATTTAGTATTTATTAGGTATTATCTCGGGGTTTGTTTTTCATTTTTGCTCTAGGTCGAAAAATAACGGTAACTGCCATACAATTTTTAAGAAAAAGTTTGATTTTCTCAAAAACAGCTCTAACGATTTTGATAAAACTTTCAGGGTGCTATTTTTTTATAACAATACATATTTCAGTTAGAACGAATTTTCTGAAATTTGTTTTATAACGGTATCTCTCATATAACCGGTTTTTTCAAATGCGATTTTATCGTAAACTTATATCTGGATTTCAACAAAATTTTGCACACAGGAAGTCATTTATAATTCAACTAGTATTGCATTTAAAATTTTTCCAAAACTTTTTTTTTTGATTTTTTAATTTTCCAAAAAAAAATTGGTTTTTGAAATATTTTGAAAATGGGAAAACTTTGGGAAAACCCTCCGAAAAAGTCTGATTTTTTTACGAAATTTTGTAAGTAATTCTTCCAATAATTATAAAAAAAACGTTTAAACAAGTTTAAGTAAGCAAATCAAAAGAATTTAAGGAAATGCAGGATGACATCTGCCGGGCCCGCTAGTAAAAGGTATATATTTTTAGCAAAACACTCCTACACAGCTAGACATACAAATTAACGCAAATAATAGTCTCCACCTTTTCTTCTATTTCCACATTGTATAGGTATTAACTGTCTCCTTACTACTTACTATACCAATCTACAATCAATTTACAAACTATATTTTTAAATGAATTTCTACCCATAGTTTGCACTTAATTTGTACCTATCTGAATGAAAAGCAAAATTCAAAACAAAAATCCATGTCATCAAGGACGTTTGTATACACATGTATATCGATATCCAGCAAGAAGCAAGTTTGTGTCTAAATTTCAAAACGTCAACCTTCATAATAGTAAACAAAAATTGAAAATCCTAAAGAATTCGAATGTAAAGTATGTTCAATGGTGTATGTATTTATGTACCTATATGTACAAATATGACAAATGTGTATTTACATAAGTAAGTACCAGTGTTGGTAAAAAACTTGAAAATCCTAAAGAATTCAAATTAAAAGTCAGGTCAATGACGTACATATGTACGTACATATTTATAAAAATACGTATTTAAGAACCAGTTCTCGTTCATAAAAAAAATGTAAACAATGAAAATGCTGGATCGTGTATAAATCCCAACAAAAAAATATTCGCCTCAGCTAAGCGAAACAAGATACTCAATTATTTCATATTCGCCGTCTTTTTTTTCCTGCCTCACATTGCACGTGCGCAGAAAGCCAAGCACAAAACCAAAAACCATGCTCTTATTCTCATTCTCACAAATAAAATATCCCTACACTAGCACTCCAAGCGGCATGTGTGTTTATAATTTTTTCACGTCTCAAGATAGTACTATAGGCAGTCTATATACAATGTTTTTTTAAATAAACGCGGAATACAAACAATTTGAATAGGTGAGAAAGTCAATTTGCAGTTCCTGCCATTGTATATAGACTGCTATAGTACTATCATGACGACCGGTGGACGGTGGCGTTCCAAGCGGCTCTAGGGAAAATTAACTTGGTAAATTGAAAGAGGCGAACGAGTCGAACAAAGAGAATTCTAAGAGAAACTCTGTGAACATGTACTTTACTCTTTGCAGTTTGCAGTTTACATATATACAATGATGCGAGTATAGTTTTTTTTTTGCACAACTGGATTGCTTCACACAAGCAGGGCGACGAGATGGCTAGTTAAAAGGATTGACAAAAAAGAAGAAAAACGACTTTTGTAAATGAATGGTGTCTGGGGGGGTGGATATATGTTTAAGCAGGTTGATAAGTTTATTTTGAGTTTTATATTTTTTTCATATAAAACTTTCGAGGGTAGGTAGATATTTAGGTATGTACCTACATACATCCCTACAAAATGGTGTATTTACGTAGGTATACTTGGTATATTATCTTTGATAAAATGTTCAGCTAAATTCAGGTCGATCGGTCGGTTGTCGGTGTGGTAGATGGTGTGAGCGAGGGTGAGGAGATACTAAAAAGGAAAACTTAATAAGCACATGTGTATGTGTATTGTGTATATCCTGTTCTCGGTGACGGTGAACAACGAAGAGGATCGACAATGATTTTATTTTTTGAATTTTCATTTCATTGGCTTCGTTATCGTTGATGTTGAATTTTATGCACAATTTGCACAAGTAGCTTTGTGATTATAGGTACTATGAGTCAAGTTTAGGATTCGTGAACATAAAAAAATTGTGATAATAATCAAACATTACATTACGATGATAGAGAAACATATTTGAGTTGCTGGCAAAATTCTGTCCGTCTGTCTGTAGGTCTGTCTGTACGGATGTATTTTGGACTATAGCCTAAACCGATGAGCCAATCGACTTCAAATTTAGAACTTAAGGTTATTTTGACATTTTACACAGGAGTTTTTTTTCAAATTTTACTTGCGATTATAGGGACTATAAGGCAAGTTTAGAATTTGTGAATATAAAAAAAAATTTAGAAAACAATGAAACATGACATTACGATCATAGAGACGTCTAAAAAAGTGATCGACAAAAAATGACTGTCTGTCTGTCAGTAGGTATGTATAACGAGCTGCAGCCTAAATGGCTTAAGCGATTATCTTTAAACTTGGTGTGTGTGATTATTTTGGCATTCCCCAGAGGGGACATTGAAATTTAAATTGTAGGCCTAAAAGTAAAGGAAGTGCCATATGACCGTTGAGTTGAGTTGTTTTCTTGATTGAAATTTTTGCATTCAGTAGGTAATCGAGTATTTTTTTTATTTGTTAGTTGTTTTTGCATGTTTATGTGTTTATCATAGGCGTCCTTATTATTTATTCTGTATGCTGTATGCTGTTACGATCATAAAATGCTTTAAAATAAATAACGATAAATAAATAATAATACAAATAACGAAGTTTGCTTTCATTAGACTAGTGGCAAAATTTGAGGGAAAATATTAAACAAATAATTTTTTTTATGAAATCAAAAAACACTATTCATAACGTTTTTTGGAAAAAAATGTTGTAAGCCATCTTATTTCTTTGCCGTTTTCTATTTTATAATTTTTTCATTTCAAAAACGTTCGATCAGTTTTTTGAAAAACTTTTCGAAAATATATATATAATTTTTTTGACTATGTCAATTTAAAGAAATCTATAGTTTATACTAGGAGAAACAATTAAAAAAATCTATAGATTCGTTTTCAAAATATTCAAAAAACAAAATAACTTTTTTAACAAATTTTTAAAAATTAAAAAAAAATGTTTTTGAAAATTTTAATAAGCAATATTATTTAAATCATAAAACACTACATATTTTGAAAATTTTATCAAAATCCGTCAATTAGTTAACGAGAAAGTCTAATTTCAAAAAACCGGTCATATGGGAGGTACCGTTATAAAACTTTTTCCGAAAAATCCATTACAAAAAAATAGATTTTGCATAGAAAATATCATTCTGAAAGTTTTATCAAAATCGTATGAGCCGTTTTCGAGAAAAATAAGTTTTTCATTAAAAGTTATATGGCAGGTGCCGTTAGTTTTGGAGCTAGAATGCCAATTCCAACGGCCCAACCGTTTAGGCTGTAAATATCGATACGGACAGACAGACAGACAGACAGACAGACGGACGGAATTTCCGGACCCACTTTTTTTAAATTCTCTATCATCGTAATGTCATGTTTGATTGTTAGAATTTTTTTTACGAATGCATAACTTGCCTTATAGTCCCTATAAATCGCAAGTAAAAAACTATTCGATTACTACTGAATGCAAAAATTTCAATCGAGAAAACGAACGTTTACACCTGCCCCTAAATAAACAAATTAGCACACAGGAGCAAGTATGTGCGACCCAGTCGTGCCTTTTATATGTATATTTATTTTTTTCTGAAATTCTTTAAATAATATGATTGAACAGACTTTTTGCTTTAAAAAAGGTATAACACATTATTTTAAATGTTGCCGTTATTTTTAAATATACCTATATAAATATATTTTAGTGTTAGATTACTTAGGCTACCTACTTACATTTTTCTGAATATCAATTTTGGTTATGCATTCGTAATCATCGTAATGTTATAGGTATTTGATTGTTATCTCAATTTTTTTTTCTGCACGAATGCATAACTTACTTAGTACTTAGTACCTACCTATAATAAAACAAAAGATCTTTGTTACTATAAATCAATAATATATAATCAATCAATAATAATATAAATCAATTTACAAACAATTTTTGATTGAATTTCTGCACATAGTTCATTCAGATAGATACCTACACATACATATCTATGTACCTATATGTATATGTTGGTACCTATCTGAATGGAAAGTAAAATTCAAAACAAAAATCCATCCATTGCAAGGGCCTTTGTATCTTTGTATAAATACAGCAAGAAGTAAGTTTGTGTTTAAATTTCAAGAATGAATGTGTACACTATTTGAAGACGACAACCTTCATAATAGAATAGTAAAAAAATTGAAAATCCTAAAGAATTCGAATCAAAAGTCTGGTCAATGATGTATACATGTACAAATATGACAAATATGTATGTAGGTAGTGCTTGTACAAAACTTGAAAATCCTAAAAAACTCAAACCAAAAGTCTGGTCAATGACGTACGCATGTATAAATGCTTATGTGAGAACCAGTTCTCATATTACATATTCCATATAAAAAAAACGTAAACAATGAAAATGTTGGATCGTGTATAAATCCTTACAAGAAACTATTCGCCTCAGCTAAGCGAAACCATTGTATATTAACTTCAAAACTGCTAGCAGTTTATACACATATATACAATGAACAAAACAAGATACTGAATTATTTCATGTTCTCCTTCGGTTTTTTCTTGCCTCACATTGTCACATTGCACATGCGCAGGAAACTAAGCCCAAAGCATAACACTAAAAACCATGCTCTTAATTCTCTCTCACTCAAATAAAATGTCCTACACTAGCACTCCAAGCGGCTCTATGGAAAAAGATTTTTTCTCGTCTCATGATAGTACTATAGGCAATGTATATACAATGGTTCCTGCTAAATGCTAAGCTTCAACCAGGTCATGTTTCTTTTATTTATTTTAATATTTTAATGTACAAATCACACCAAGGCGGGTTTTTATTTAAGAATCAAAATTAAGCAATGGGATAGTTTCAAGCAATTAATCAAAACAAGAACCGTCCATGCTCGAAATTCGAGCATATAAGTTTGTATATAAAATTATTTAAAATTTATACTCACTATTGTTAAATGCTAAATGCAAATCTCGCAAGATTAACCTTCATTTGATGTTTATATCACTAAGTTCCGTAAAGTACGTACATAGAAGTGCGTACGACAAAATTTATTATCACGTATTAATGTGTAGATTTCATAAAAACGCAAAATCTTTCAATCAATCTAAAATTTAATTTGAAAATATGAAATATCATAATTTTGTATGTGTTTTGTCTCCCGTTGTATGGTTTTAACTCAAGGCTTTATAGAGCCTGCTAAGGGCTGTATAAGCAACCACGTATAATGTACCTATTGTTTTTCAGTTCCACGAAAACATTATGGAAGTTAAAAAATCATTTAAAACTAGGGTTGTGCAATATTATACGTAAGGTTATATACTATCTAACTAGTGAAGAGATAACATGAACAAATGGGGTTTTATGCCTCATAATAAAAATGCCTCTTTAGAATGTTCTTATAAGATGATTTAAACAAAACTGTTAAATTTATTCATAAACCATAATGTTATCTATAAAGACAATCAATAACTTTTGATGTATGTAAGTGTGAACACAAATTTAGCACCGATCAAGCACCGAACGTATAAATCAAAATGATTATGACACGTTCCATTTATTTGCTTAAAAACAATCTTCGGTAAACAGTATTTGTAGGTATAGGTACTTATCAAATCAATAAAAAGCTAAAAAAGCTATATCCGCTCGCTTCTTTTGCTGATGATAAAATAAGAGAGACTTGCGGCACGCGGCATGCAACTCAAGCCTCAACTATTAACTCTCGAGCACTATCATCCTCTTTCCTCTATCTCTAGCCAAGATTGTTTACTAGCTAACCTACTTAAACCTAATACTTCATTTCATTACTAATCTAAAACTATAAATGAAAAAAAGTAAGATCACGGCGAAATCTTTCATCGACATCAGATCAGATCGGCTGTATTCCAATTCCAAATCGAAGCCATACTGTACAATGCTTCGGATCGGAGAGTCGATCGTCTCGTCAGTGTTAAAGTTGACGTTGCCGAATGAGTATCGCCGCTGTTAACTGCCGCGATCCGTCAAAAAAAAAAAATACAAACGATCTTCTGGTGGCCATTCTTCTGGTTATCTTCTATTTCTTCTCGGACTTAATCATGTGTTTTGGGTGATAAACGAAAATAATTTTAGCGACGACAACCGGTTAAACTAGAAAAATCGAGTATCTACAGATTCTAAACGTGTAATTAGAGGTTCTTAAGGTGTATCTTTTCTACAAAGCTAAAATCATTGCATTTTTCAGTAAACAAAAGGTAGGTACCAAGGACCGGTGGCCAAGTTTAAGGCTATAAATAAGAAGTGCATTAGCATTTGTGCCATTTATGTATGTACAATGTGCATACACAAGTTACAGAAGAGACTAAGCGCCGCGCCACGAAAACATTAACTCTTTCCGGTATTGCCAAAACATAAGTTTTGTTTTCTTAATGCTGTGCCTTTTGTTCTAAAGAAATTGCAGTAATTTAAGGAAACTTCTGGTATTTTTAGTATAAGATACTTAAAATAGAAAGTTGTCATTATGAATTGTTATAAAATTCTTTCTTCCTTAATTACGAACGAGTCGTCATGTCATGATCGCCTTACCTGTCAGTTTTATTCATAGTTTCACACCCTCTATGTATTTATATTGTCGATCCTTTTGAATAAAAACTTGATGGGATAAATTATTAACGCATGATGAATCTTTTTTGCTAAAGTTCTTCAGAAGATGCTTAAGTGCTTGTTGAAATATAACGCATACATGAATACTTTAATACACCTATCTTCAATTTCATGGTGATTTATCACAGTAATTGATGCTAAAATTGCGTTTAATTTGAGTGCTTCACAACTGGGAGTGAGATTTATGTAAATAAAAGTGCAATAGAATAAGCATATTATTGTAATGTAAGCAAGCAGTGTATAGATTTATGGAAAATGCGGGCGACTATGATTCAATAACACCTATTTAAATGTGGGTGTTTTTTTTTTTTTTTTTTTTGAATTACTTGTATCTATGTATCTGATTTTGGACATTTAATATGTCATGCATCATTATAAAATTATCTCCGGATTACTATTTTTTTCGATGGAAATCTTCAAAAGATAATCGGTAAGAATCGGTTCCAATTCCAAGTAATGTGAGACTCTTACCGCACTAAAACCACGGGTGAATATCATCAGGATCGGCAAATGATTTTTCTTTCTTTATTTTTCTTGCGATTTATAGGGACTATAAGGCAAGTTATGCATTCGTAAAAAAAAAATTCTAACAATCAGACATGACATTACGATGATAGAGAAACATATTTGAGTTACTGGCAAAATTCTGTCTGTCCGTCTGTAAGGATGTATACTGAACTACAGCCTAAACGGTTTGGCCGGTCATCTTCAAATTTAGAACATATTAACGGTACCTGTCAATTAACCGTTAGGTAAAAGCTTATTTTTCGCGGAAACAGCTCCAAGAATTTTTATGAAAAAAATCAGTGTACTATTGTAGCTGTAGGTTATGTTTTGGTGAAAAAAAAATTCAAGATGGTAGGCTAAAAACGGTACCTCCCATAGAACCGTTTTTTTCTTCGACTATCTCGAAAACTGATCATCCGATTTCAATCAAAATTGATATTCGGAAAGATATTTGTAGCCTAAGTAATTTTGTTTTAAAATATTTTGGAAAACTTTTTTTTTATTTTTAATAATTTTCTTAATTTTTTTTTCAAAAATCAATATTTTGAAAACGGGTAGATGGATTTTTTTTTGTTTTGTTTTTAAAGGTAAGTAATTTTTGTGTTTAAGTTTGCGTTCCTACGATTCAAATTTTATTCGAAGCTGTGACCGCACATAAGATCAAGTACGTGTGATCCAGTCGTGCAATTTATTTAAATTGCATTGGGGGAAGTTTAAAGTTATAACACTTTCCCATAGACCATTAGCTCATGAGGCTTTGTTCTTCTTAATCTCCGAATATTGTTTCGTGATTTTTAACCACTTCTGGAAGATCACGAAGTAGATCGCTATTTCTTTTATACCAAGGGGCATTACTTATTCCACGAAGGACCTTGCTTTTGAATTTGTGAATGGTTTCAGCATTTGTTTTTTTTTTGTACAGTCCCATAGCTAGATGCCATATGTCCAAACGGGTTTCAGTACTTGCTTATATAACATTAGTTTGCTCTGGATAGATAGGTCAGAGTTCTTTCCTAGTTACCAGTACATTTTTCTATGCTTCAATTTAGTTCTTCTTTTTTTCTTTAAGCCAAGCCAAGTTTAAGGCTATAAATAAGAAGTGCATTAGCATTTGTGCCATTTATGTATGTACAATGTGCATACACAAGTTACAGAAGAGACTAAACGCCGCGCCACGAAAACATTAACTCTTTCCGGTATTGCCAAAACATAAGTTTTGTTTTCTTAATGCTGTGCCTTTTGTTCTAAAGAAATTGCAGTAATTTAAGGAAACTTCTGGTATTTTTAGTATAAGATACTTAAAATAGAAAGTTGTCATTATTAATTGTTATAAAATTCTTTCTTCCTTAATTACGAACGAGTCGTCATGTCATGATCGCCTTACCTGTCAGTTTTATTCATAGTTTCACACCCTCTATGTATTTATATTGTCGATCCTTTTGAATGAAAACTTGATGGGATAAATTATTAACGCATGATGAATCTTTTTTGCTAAAGTTCTTTAGAAGATGCTTAAGTTGTTGAAATATAACGCATACATGAATACTTTAATACACCTATCTTCAATTTCATGGTGATTTATCACAGTAATTGATGCTAAAATTGCGTTTAATTTGAGTGCTTCACAACTGGGAGTGAGATTTATGTAAATAAAAGTGCAATAGAATAAGCATATTATTGTAATGTAAGCAAGCAGTGTATAGATTTATGGAAAATGCGGGTGACTATGATTCAATAACACCTATTTAAATGTGGGTGTTATTTTTTTTTTTTTTTTTGAATTACTTGTATCTATGTATCTGATTTTGGACATTTAATATGTCATGCATCATTATAAAATTATCTCCGGATTACTATTTTTTTCGATGGAAATCTTCAAAAGATAATCGGTAAGAATCGGTTCCAATTCCAAGTAATGTGAGACTCTTACCGCACTAAAACCACGGGTGAATATCATCAGGATCGGCAAATGATTTTTCTTTCTTTATTTTTCTTGCGATTTATAGGGACTATAAGGCAAGTTATGCATTCGTAAAAAAAAATTCTAACAATCAGACATGACATTACGATGATAGAGAAACATATTTGAATTACTGGCAAAATTCTGTCTGTCCGTCTGTAAGGATGTATATTGAACTACAGCCTAAACGGTTTGGCCGGTCATCTTCAAATGTGTGATCCAGTCGTGCAATTTATTTAAATTGCATTGGGGGAAGTTTAAAGTTATAACACTTTCCCATAGACCATTAGCTCATGCGGCTTTGTTCTTCTTAATCTCCGAATATTGTTTCGTGATTTTTAACCACTTCTGGAAGATCACGAAGTAGATCGCTATTTCTTTTATACCAAGGGGCATTACTTATTCCACGAAGCAAGGTCTGCTTTTGAATTTGTGAATGGTTTCAGCATTTGTTTTTTTTTTGTACAGTCCCATAGCTAGATGCCATATGTCCAAACGGGTTTCAGTACTTGCTTATATAACATTAGTTTGCTCTGGATAGATAGGTCAGAGTTCTTTCCTAGTTACCAGTACATTTTTCTATGCTTCAATTTAGTTCTTCTTTTTTTCTTTTGATGTGCTCTTTCCATTTAAGTGTTGCATCCAAAGTGATTCCAAGGTATTGGGCGTATAAGGTACTGCTATACTGTTTATAAAAACTGGAACATTGCTTATGTTTTTGTTTGTAAAGTTTATATGCGTCGATTTTGTTTCGTTTAATTTGATACGCCTTTTGTACGTCCATTCATTAACTTTATCGACTTCATTTTGTGTAGCCTTCGTAACGGATTTATTTAGCACCAATATTGTAGTATCATCAGCAAAGGTAATCATGATAGCATTGTTGTCCATTGGAATTTCCCTTTTATATAACAGGCCCTAGACTGCTACAGAGCAGGAATTACTGCCATCCAGGAAGTGCGATGGAATGGGCCGGGCAAAAGGAGGATGAAAAACTGTGACGTATACTACGGTGATTGTGCAAGAAGACCACAGCGTTTATTTGGGTGCGGGTTCGTCATAAGCGGTAGACCTAGGCAAGAAGTCTTGGGCTTTCGACACGTAAGTGAGCGACTTGTGACAATCCGTATCAAGGCTTAATTCGCCAACATTAGCCTAATATGCGCTCATGCCCCCACAGAGGACAAAGATGACGCCATCAAGGATGACTTCTATGAGCTCCTCGACAAAACATATGAGCAATGCCCTAAATACGACGTAAAGATCGTACGAGGCAGTTTTAATGCCAAAATAGGTAAAGAGGAAATCTTTGGTAGGACTGTCGGAAAACATAGCCTACACGACATAACGTCTGAAAACTGACTTAGGCTAATTGACTTCGCAGCGGCACATAACGTCACTATTGCAAGCACACGGTTTCCTCATCTCGATATACACAAAGGGACTTGGCGACACCCAGATCATAGAACCGTCAATCAGATTGATCACGTTGCGATCGATGCAAGACACGCCTCCAGTATCTTAGATGTTCGCACCTTCCGAGGAGCTAACATCGACTCGGATCACTACCTTGTTGCAGCAAAGGTAAGAATGCGAATAACCCGAACTCCACAACAACGGAGTAATACTGTGAGGAAGTATGCCGTCGGAAAGCTGCAATCGCAAGAAACCGCCAGAACCTATGCCGATCGAATATCCCGTAACCTCTCTAGAAATCCAGTACCACCAGCATAAAGTGCCGAAGACCAGTGGCAACACTGCCAATAAGCCATCAGAGATGCCGCAACTGATGTGCTAGGTTTCACCAGACTACCACCACGAAACCTCTGGTTCGATGACGAATGCAGGCAGGCCCATGCAGCCAAACAAGAGGCATATAAAGCGGCGCTGCAAAGAAAGACGAGAGCTGCTCGCGAGCTCTACGAGCAGAAAAGACGGGAAGAACACCGGCTTCTCCAAAAGAAAAAAAGAGAGAGCATGAGAAGCGCGCGATCGAGGATATTGAGAGATGCTACTCCAGGAACAACGTGCGGAAGTTTTACCAACAGGTAAAAAGAACATGCCAAGGAAAAAAAAACCCGCACAGAAGCCTGTAGAGATAGGAATGGAAACCTCGTAGTAGAGTCACAGTCGGTGCTGAGTACATGGAAGGACCATTTCTGCAGACTGATAAACGGCGATGAAGACCAATATCCCGCTGTCAGGCAGAATGAACCATTCAACATGGATGATGACAGACAAAACTTCCGTCCACCTGACCAAAATGAAGTAAGGATAGCAATATCTAAACTAAAAAACAACAAAGCTGCTGGACCCGACGGACTACCCGCCGAACTTTTTAAAGCGGCCGGAGATGACCTGGTGGAGTGCATACACCAACTCATCTCTACAGTTTGGTCAGAAGAAAGTATGCCTGATGAATGGAACCTCAGCATCGTTTGCCCGATCCACAAGAAAGGAGACCCTCTAAACTGCGCCAACTATAGAGGAATTAGTCTCCTGAATATCGCCTACAAGATCCTCTCTGCTGTACTATGTGAACGCCTGAAACCTTTCGTCAGCAACCTAATTGGCCCCTATCAGTGTCGTTTCAGACCAGAAAAGTCCACAGTCGATCAAATGTTCACGCTACGGCAGATACTGGAAACGACCCAAGAATTCCAAATCGATACCCACCACCTCTTTATCGATTTTAAGGCCGCGTACGATAGCATTTATAGAGACGAGCTATACAGAGCCATGTCAGGTTTTGGCATCCCCACAAAACTCGTCCGACTGTGCAGGATGACGATGGAGAACTCTCGCTGCTCCGTCAAGGTTGGTACTGACCTCACAGAAGCTTTTGACGTCAAAAAAGGATTCCGACAAGGTGATGCGCTATCGTGCGATTTCTTCCACTTAATACTTGAAAAAATAATAAGAAACTCGCATGTCAATTGTAGTGGGACAATTTTTTTCAAGTCTGTGCAATTGCTAGCATACGCTGACGACATAGACATCATTGGCAGAACTCGGCGAGCTGTCAGTGGAACGTTTGCTAGCATTGAAGCTGAAGCGGCTAAGATGGGACTAGCAGTAAATGAGGCCAAAACGAAGTACATGCTGTCCACAAAAAGGGAAACACAACACCGGCGGATTGGACAAAGCATCTCAATAGACAGCTACAACTTTGAGGTAGTTAGGGACTTTGTGTACCTCGGATCCGCTATAACATCTGACAACAACATCTCGTCAGAAATAAAGCGAAGAATTACTCTTGCCAATCGCTGTTTCTATGGGCTAGGAAGGCAATTGAGTAGCAAAGCCCTCTCTCGAAAGACAAAAGAGACTGTATAAGACCCTAATCATCCCAGTCCTGCTCTATGGCGCCAAGGCATGGACTCTATCTAAAGCGGATGAAGATATCCTTAGTCGTTTCGAGCGTAAGATGCATCGGAGGATTTTTGGCCCTATCTGCGTTAACGGGCTTTGGAGGAGAATGTTCAACCAAGAACTATAAGAGCTGTACAGCGACATTGACCTGGTCAAAAAAATATGCCTATCACGTTTAAGATGGCTAGGTCATGTAGAGCGAATGGACAACAATGCTCCGGCTCGCATCTTCGATTCCACCCCAGAGGATAGACGCAGTCAAAAAAGACCTCGCCTTAGGTGGCGCGCTCAAGTGGAGGACGACCTGAACCAACTTGGAGTGCAAAACTGGAGGCAGCTAGCCAAAGACCGAGCTGGCTGGAGAGGCATGTTGGTTGAGGCCCAGGTTCCTCCCGAACTGTAGCGCCACCTAAGTAAGTAAGTAAGTATAACAAATACAGGGTTGGTCATGTATTTGCATTTGGGAAGGTCCTTATGCAGTTTGCACTCAAGTCCCAAGTGCCCAACCTTGTCAAAGGCTTGAGCTACATCTAAAAATATAGCCGAACCTACTTGTTTTTCTTCAAGTGCTTTTCCCACAACATCCTTAGTTCGATGCATTTGGTCTATCGTGGAATGTTTATTTCTAAATTCAAACTGAGGGCTCGGAATAAGTCTTTTACCATGATTGGATTACTGAAAATGTATAAAACAGAAGTATAGCACAAGCGTTCTCAGCAAATCGAAGTTTGTAATTTTATTTGTAAGAAATTGAGGCTGTTAACCTTGACATTATATGATGACGATGACAGAAATGCTCACAATTTAGCCCTCAGAGCCAATTGCATATAAAGAGTTTTTTGGAGCAAAATTAATTATACTTACGGTGACCATATTTTTAAATTCCAAATAATGAACAAAAAGAAAAAAAAATTGAACACATTTTTTTATATATTTTTTATTTAAAAAAATAACGCAATAGGAAATATATAACACAAAAAGTCTGCTTTAGTAAGATAAAATGTTGTTTTAAATATTCTCTGAACACGAAACAGACCATTTCATAGTTGAATTTAGTAATTAAAACAGATTTTCTTTATTTCTAAAAAAAACTTTCTATGTTGGAGCATGCGACTACGGATACAAAAGGCAAATTTTACAATTCTTAAAAGTTTTTTGTATAAATATATAATAAATGTATATATCA
The DNA here is from genome assembly GCA_963971375.1 of Platycheirus rosarum. Lineage (NCBI taxonomy): Eukaryota > Metazoa > Arthropoda > Insecta > Diptera > Syrphidae > Platycheirus > Platycheirus rosarum. The sequence goes on along the minus strand of OZ020507.1, from coordinate 212,936,457 downwards.
AACAAATATACAATAATTAATGATAACTATAAGGTTAACTTGTGCCAAATCGTTAATTACTATATTTTAATTGCAAAACTTCGTGCTTTTTCTTATATGTATTATTCAATTTGAAAAAAGTTTAAAAAAATCAATTTGTAGTGAACTGCTGCTCATATTCTAAAGGTTGGAAATAAAGTTTTTTAGATGAAATATTTCACAGCTGGTTTTCCATAGGAGCCAGTGCTAATGTATTTAATGATACATTTTTGAAAGATATTAAATGGAAATGAAAACCAACTAGCAGTCCATATGCATACTTAATAGGTTTCAATATCTAAATGCTCGATTTTGACGTTTTTACATTACATGTGTTCCGAAAATGATGTAGGGAGTGTTCCGAAATAAAAGATTTTCATTACATTTACCATTTTTGTCTATTCAGTATTGTAAAAGAATTTTGGTTTGGTAAGTTTTTCGTTTTTCTTTGAACAAAATTTAATAAAATACTGAACAAATAATGAACAGCTTTTGAAATAATGAACATTTTTATGTTTTTGAATACAAAATAACTCAAAGTGACATCTATTTCAAATAATAAACAGTTTATTATAATAATGAACGGATGGTCACCGTAATTATATTCCATAATAATTATTAAAATAAACTTTGGTTCAACCTTTGTTAAAGAAATTAACTTTCTAAATCAAGAAATTAAGACCAATGCGCGGCAGAAAATATGATCGGAATCAGAACTACTCTTAGTTCAGAAAATTGAGTTCTCGGGGATTAAAATCGCCTGAGGATTAAGCACTCATTAGTAGTAAATAAGTCCATTTGCTGTGGGATAAGCTTAATTCAAAGGTGGATATTAAATTCTATAAAAAGAGGAGCTGTTTAATTCTTTTTCCAAAAAAAAATTAACCAAAAATGAGTAATTTAATGAGTATTTAAAAATATGTATTAAACAAAGATACATATGTAAAATTCCGGTAATATGACTTAATTTAATATCGATAACAAATAAGATACTCATATGGTAACACGCATTATTCTTAAGAATACATTTTTTCCCCAAATAAGTCAAAAATTCTCAAACCTAAAAATAACTCATGTTTGGATTTGATCTGTAAAGAAGTTATCAGGGTAAGAAATGTACATTTTCGTTTTTATATCCGACTCTATCATAGGAAAACCGAAAAAAAAGTTTTAGCAAACTAGAAAAACTGGAATTTTCATAATTGTAAAACGAAATTTTTACATGAATAAAAAATATCGGCAAAATACTTCAATGTGCTAAACTCAGTACAAATTTCAGTTTTTTTTTTTTATAATAAGCACGCGCGAAAGGGATTATTTTTCTACCCTTAATATGTAAAACACCGTGCGAGCATGAGGTCAATAGGGAGGGATATAAAAGGACATGTCGATGCACATAAGTTTTGAAATTCCGTATATCAAAATGTGAGGGAACACATTCGTGTGGTGCCACTAAAGAAAGAATATCTGTACTAAACAGTTCCTAGCAGTTCCGAGAAAATCGAGTAAACGCTTTTAAAGTTTTTTTTTTCAAAATGGCGGACGACGCAGAGGATTCTTTGGTTCGAGTTTTCCGGTTTTAGTATCCCCAAAAGGTACTCTTTAAAAGAAAACAATAAAATTCTCCTTACCTATTTTTGTAGATATTTTTGCTAATATTTCAGGACTATTTGGCAACAAGCCCCTTTGTCGAAAATGCGTGTATTTAGACTGGATGGAAACTTTTCTTTGTTGAATTAGTAATTACCTGTCGAACCGAATGCTTGTGCCCCAGGACTTTGTTCCAAATATTTATAATTGACATAATTTTACCTGAAACAACTAATCTTATTTCTAATAAGATGTTTTGCTGACGATTCGCTCTCAGCTTTTCATATTCGTTTCCAGATTCCCATCCCTGTCCTTGGAATTGGAACTAAAAAAAATTCACTTTCGAAAGCGTCATTGTGCTAAATTTTCAAATTTGGCATAATGTCGCTTGGCACGATGTCACGACACCGTGACGATCCTATCAAGAAAGGTGGATGAAGTGGCGGAAAAACTCTGTGATTCGAAAAATGCCCCCTAAACTGAAAGAAAGGCTCTACACGGCAGTTGTTTCCAGCGCTTTGACAAGGTTCACAATGATGGACAATGAAAAAAGCGAAAATTAATGGCAGCAGAAACTAAGATGCTTCGAATAGCAGTTAGAAGTTACAAAGCGTGATTGAATAAGATCAAAACTCCGAGTAAACCCCCGGATAAATATATGCCATCTTATGCATAATATACAAAGATGTGTGAAGATGCCCTGATAACCCAGTTCAAAAGGCTATCCAGCTAAGTTTACAGCACTATCGCGGAATAAATGCAGTCGAAAAAACTATTGCATCAAACAAATGCAACGACAACTTCAACCGGTGAACCCCATACGTGGAGCCTTAAAAGAAGCAGAAATGTGGGAGTGTGTGTGGTCCCAGTCGAGATCTTAACAATCGTCGCGTCGCGTCGGTTTAAGAAGAGACAAATACGATTATACAAATATTAATAATCTGTAATTACCAAAAATCAGCTATATATTTCTGGTTTCGACATATGCATTTATATCCATACTTTATAAATCAGAATTAAATCAAGGTCAATAACTTTTTTGAAAAACCGTATTGTGTGTAATGGGTTTATTTCGCAAACAGCTATTTTGCATTACAGTTTGCTAACAGATATGTATGTATCAAAAAAATGTGAATAAACAAACTACTATGTACGGAGGTTGAGGTTGTTGAGGTCACTAAAAGATTTGAAGTAGGTGCGAAGTTGGGTATGTGCAAAGTTATTTAGGAAAACAACAAATTGTTATACAAAAATAAGGGAAATTAAAACTTGCGACAGAAGTGGCGAAATGACAACCTTGCGAATTCATAGGTGAAATAATGATTAGCGAAAAAAACAAAAATTATTTTGATAATAAATAGCGAAGTAAGGATTTGCAAAAAAAATCTAACAAAATGTAACGCTTCCGTGTATAGCACAATCTTAAAAAGAGACATCCTATACGTTAATCAAAAAAACGTATATAAGATCTACATTACATTACATTACATATTGATCTATACACTTATTGATCACTGGCTACTGGGCCATCGGCTCAGACAATTACAAGACAATACACAAGACGACGATTTCGCTGATCTCACGAGAAGCGATGCTTTATCAGAGCCAAGGCCTTGACAAATAAGATCTAAGAAATATAAATCCTATAAATGACTCTTGAAAGAGACTTACAACACAAGTTTACAACCTCTTGTAACAACTGAATTCATATTATTATTCATTAATCAAAAGCTTCGTTTTGTTCATATATGTACCTTACGATTCTCCAGCTGATGAAGAAATTTAAACAACAATAAAAAATGTCCCAAATGGAAATATGTTTGTGTTTGGTAAATAAAAATAATTGTTCTTTTTTTGGTAATGTGAAAATTAAAACAAAATGTTAATCTGTATCCATTATGTATCTAGCTATTTTTAAATCAATTTAAAGCTTAATTCTGTATTGTTTTGTTCTTATCTATCAGAACACAACAACAAAATAAAACAAATAGGGTTAAGGCTCTCTCAGATAAACAGGCGTTTGTCTTAGCGATATGAAAACACTTTGAACAGTCTATGATTTTATGGTTTGAGAGTACCCACATGCCACATGAGTGGTGAACTATAAAGACGCTGAATTGACAGCGCTTTTGTCGTTTGTCGTTGCAATCTTGCAACAAAAACTTATCAAGTTGTTTAAAGAATATACATTTTTAAATGATTTATTATTTTGAAGACCATAAAATTGTTTAAACAAAAGGGTACAATTAGGTCAAATTCTTACTTGCCCTTTTGTGATTATCACATTTAAGATTTAAATTAAGACAGTTTTTTTCCGAAAAAAACATTATAGTCGGTAATCCTACCTGGAAAATAGACTTTTCCGTTATAATCATGGAGCGAATTATTCAGGATTTAAAAAAATAAATCCTTGTGTCCCTTAACAAAGTGTAATTTACTGTCCCAGTGTTGTTCGTACTTTATACTCTAGACTAGACATTTGCTGATCATACGGCCATCATTCTGTTCAATCGAATGGCTACTACAGAAAACGCTTTATACAATAACAACCTGGACAATAATATGACGCATTGTTCTGAATAAGTCCGCATCAACACATTTACAAGAATTATAAACACCTGCCCACCTAACAAAGTATAGTATCTAGGCATGTTTCTTGATGCTATCCTTAAAGGAAAGAACAACGTTCAAAGAAACGGGGAGAACTCGATATTAAATTACGAGAATTGAACTGGCTCCAATCTAAGTGCCTACCTACATATAACAAACTGCTTATCTACAAGGAAGTGCTTAGAACTCTATAGACTCAAACTATAAAGGCAAACACTGCTATCATATAAAAAAAAACCTCAAACCAATCTTTAAGGGTCCATGGTACACACGAAACAGCGTATGAACAAATGAGGGTGTTATTTAGTGAATAAGAATTTCACACAACTATAATAGGTACGAACGAGAGTCATATCCGCTGAAAATCAAGAAATAACATATAATGAATTTAATGAATTTGCACATTATTATTTCAAAACAACATTGGAAGCATATCTAATGCTAAACATTATTATATTGAAAACAATTTAATGAAAGATATGTGTCTTAAAAATAATTTTGACAATACAAATAGAAGAAATTTTAATCAAAATAATAATCATTTTAATTCAGGAAACTATAAAACAAACAGAAACAATAATTTAAACGATAATAACTACAATTCTGGGAATTATAGAACAAATAGAAATAATAATTTAAACAGCAATAATTATAATTCTTGGAATAATAGACCAAACATAAATAATTTAAAAAATAATAATTTTAATTCTGGGAATTATAGGGTCAATAGAAATAGTAATCCAGGTAATCATATATATATAATAGACAAAACAATAATTTGAATAGAAATCAACCTGTTCCCATGGAAATTGATACAGTAGAAGTTGAAAATTTCCAACAACGGCCTCAGGGGGCCGACTACCCATAGTGTTACTAACATTTAATGAAACTCCTATTAGATGTTTAATTAATACCGGAGCAGTTACTACGTTAGGAGATAATAGAGTTTTTGGTTGTCTCATTGTATATACATTGCCTATAGTACTATCATGAGACGAGAAAAAATCTTTTTACCTAGAGCCGCTTGGAGTGCTAGTGTAGGGACATTTTATTTGAGTGAGAGAGAATTAAGAGCATGGTTTTTAGTGTTATGCTTTGTGCTTAGTTTCCTGCGCATGTGCAATGTGACAATGTGAGGCAAGAAAAAACCGAAGGAGAACATGAAATAATTCAGTATCTTGTTTTGTTCATTGTATACCTATATGTGTATAAACTGCTGGCAGTTCTGAAGTTAATATATAATGGTTTCGCTTAGCTGAGGCTTAGTTTTTTGTAAGGATTTATACAAGATCCAACATTTTCATTGTTTACGTTTTTTTATATGGAATATGTAATATGAGAACTGGTTCTTACATAAGTATTTATACATGAGACTTTTGATTTGAGTTTTTTAGGATTTTCAAGTTTTGTATGAGCACTACCTACATACATATTTGTCATATTTGAAGTGAAAAAATTATAAAATAGAAAACAGCAAAAGAAATAAGATGGCTTACAACGTTTTTTTCCAAAAAACGTTATGAATAGTGTTTTTTGATTTCATAAAAAAATTATTTGTTATTTTCCCCCAAATTTTTCCACTAGTCTAATGAAAGCAAGCTTCGTTATTTGTATTATTATTTATTTATCGTTATTTATTTTAAAGCATTTCATGATCGTAATACATACAGCATACAGAATAAATAATAAGGACGCCTATGATAAACACATAAACATGCAAAAACAACTAACAAATAAAAAAAAATACTCGATTACCTACTGAATGCAAAAATTTCAATCAAGAAAACAACTCAACTCAACGGTCATATGGCACTTCCTTTACTTTTAGGCCTACAATTTAAATTTCAATGTCCCCTCTGGGGAATGCCAAAATAATCACACACACCAAGTTTAAAGATAATCGCTTAAGCCAGTTAGGCTGCAGCTCGTTATACATACCTACTGACAGACAGACAGTCATTTTTTGTCGATCACTTTTTTAGACTTCTCTTTTCTATGATCGTAATGTCATGTTTCATTGTTATCTAATTTTTTTTATATTCACAAATTCTAAACTTGCCTTATAGTCCCTATAATCGCAAGTAAAAATTGAAACAAAACTCCTGTGTAAAATATCAAATAACCTTAAGTTCTAAATTTGAAGACGATTGGCTCATCGGCTTAGGCTATAGTCCAAAATACATCCGTACAGACAGACCTACAGACAGACGGACAGAATTTTGCCAGTAACTCAAATATGTTTCTCTATCATCGTAATGTAATGTTTGATTATTATCACAATTTTTTTGTGTTCACGAATCCTAAAATTGACTTATAGTCCCTATAATCACAAAGCCAATGAAATGAAAATTCAAAAAATAAAATCATTGTCGATCCTCTTCGTTGTTCACCGTCACCGAGAACAGGATATACACAATACACATACACATGTGCTTATTAAGTTTTCCTTGTTAGTATCTCCCTCACCCTCGCTCGCACCATCTACCACACCGACGACCGACCGATCGACCTGAATTTAGCTGAACATTTTATAAAAGATAATATAACAAGTATACCTACGTAAATACACACATTATGTAGGTATGTATGTAGGTACATACCTAAATATCTACCTACCCTCGAAAGTTTTATATGAACAAAATATAAAACTCAAAATAAACTTATAAACCAGCTTAAACATATACCCACCCCCAGACACCATTCATTTACAAAAGTCGTTTTTCTTCTTTTTTGTCATTCCTTTTTTAAAACTAGCCATCTCGTCACTCTGCTTGTGTGAAGCAATCCAGTTGTGCAAAAAAAAAACTATACTCGCATCATTGTATATGTGTAAACTGCGAACTGCAAAGAGTAAAGTACATGTTCACAGAGTTTCTCTTAGAATTCTCTTTGTTCGCATCGGTCGCCTCTTTCAATTTACCAAGTTAATTTTACCTAGAGCCGCTTGGAGCGCCACGGTCCACATGTCACCATGATAGTACTATAGAAGTTCATATACAATGGTGCAAACTTAAATAAACCTATTATATTAAGAATTTTAACAGGTACAAATATTATTAGAGATGATGTAACTGTTAATTTACCTAAGGAATTCAAGTGTTTTGGTAAAACCATGTCTGTTAAATTAATAAATAATCGGTAGCAATGTTTTAATACCTTAAGGTGCTAAGAAAGATTTTTTGAATAATATACTTGAAATAAATGAAACAAAAATAATTATGGATAAGGAAAGAAATGCTCCGTTCAAATACGAAGATGTGCATTGTTTATAGAATTCTGAACAAAGCATTGATGAACTAATGCCTAAAGATTTAAATGAGGAAGAATTAAATATTCTTGAAAATTTACTTAAAAGAAATAAAAATATCTTTTATAAAGAGGGTCAAAATTTAATTGCTACCAGTAGTGTTAAACATAAAATTATTACAACTTCTTCTAGACCCATATATTCTAAAATGTATCGTTATCCACAGATACATGAAAATGAAATTGAACGTCAGATTAAGAATATGCTATCCCAAGGTATTATAAGACCGAGTAAATCGCCTTCTAATTTACATTTATGGATAGTTCCTAAAAAGATTGATAACTCAAAAGAAAAAAATGGAGAGTCGTGATTGACTTTCGTAAACTAAATGAAATCACTATAGACGACAAGTTCCCGATTCCAAATATAGAATCATTATTTGATAAATTGGGTTGTTCCCAATAGTTTTCATCCTTGGATCTAGCCAAGGGATTTCACCAAATAATGATGGACGAAAGTGATATGGAAAAGACAGCTTTCTCAACGCCAATGGGTCATTTCGAATATACTCGAATGCCCTTTGGATTAAAAATCGTCCCGCTACGTTTCAGCGGATGATGAATCATGTTTTAGGTGATTTCGTCAATAAAATATGCGTTATATATATGGATGACGTTTTAATCTTTTCTACATCTCTAAAAGAACATTTTGAGAGTTTACACAAGATATTTTGCAAACTAAATGAATCTGAAAATACAGCTAGACAAGTGTCGGTTTCTGGTTAAACAAACTGAATTTTTAGGTCATATAGTTACGACCCATGGCATTAAGCCATATCCTGCAAAAATCAGCGCAATAAATAATGTTAATGTACCTACAACCGTGAAAGAAATTAAGTCTTTTCTCGGGCTTACCGGATTTTATAGAAAATTTATAAAAAAATTACTCCCTAATTGCAAACCCTATGGTAAAATACCTTAAGAAAGGTAGCAAAATAAATCTCAACGATGAAAACTATATAAATGCGTTTAATAAATTGGAAAAATTAATTACAACATACCCGATTTTATCATATCCAAATTTTCAAAGAAAATTTGTTGTGACTACTGATGCAAGTAATGTTGCATTAGGAGCAGTTTTGAGTCAGGATGGAAAGCCTGTCTGTTACGCTAGTCGTACATTGAATAATCATGAACAAAATTACCATACGTTAGAAGAAGAGTTATTAGCCATCGTGTGGGCCATTAAATATTTTAGACCATATTTATATTGCAGAAAATTTTGGTTCAGACCGACCATCAACCTCTTAAGTGGCTTTACTCACTTAAAGAGCCAAATTCAAGAATAATGCGATGGAAGATAATGTTAGGCGAATTTGAATTCGATGTCGAATACCTCAAAGGAAAAGACAATAAAATAGCAGATTTTTTGAGTCGAATCAAAAATACTGAAAATCATGGTGTACGCGAATGCAACATAGAGGAAAACTTAGATCTAAAGAGTTTATTTGAAATCGGAGATGTAAATAAATAAAATAAATTTATTGGCGCGACAGCTCCTTAAGGAGCCAAGGCCTAGTGACTTATACTCTCAACCATTCCTGTGTGTGTGTTGTTACTCTGCAAGAATGGAAGGGACCTACAGTTTACCGCCGTGTCCGAACGGCTACATGAGATGCACTTTTTCGAGACAAATTTTACTCTTGGAGGTTTTGTCAGTTCCTCGCAAGAGGCAGTACCCCAGAAAAAAAGGTGGCTATGAGCTGGGTTTGAACCCAGGTTCTTTCGCTTAGCAGTCCGACACACTAACCACTAAGCCACGGGGCACTACATCGGAGATGATAACATAGAAACTGTACATAGTGAACAAGAGCAATTAAACGATCACTTTTATATTAGTGATGGTATCGTAAATAAATACCGAAAACAAATTACATTAGTTTCCAATAAAAACAAAGAACAAGAAATTTTATTTCAGAAATATAAGATAATGTATATCGCAGAAAAAGATTTAACCAATAATCATTATTTAAATGATTTATTTAGGAGATCCTTAGATAAGGGAGCTGTTGGAATTTACTCTGAACTTGATGATAGTAGATATAATATACTTCAACTAAAGCTTATTCAATTATTTGATAAGAATCAGAATTTAAAGTTTGTAAGGTGCTCCAAATTAGCGGAGGATTTAAAAAATGAAGAAGAAATATATGAAGTAACCGAAAGGACTCATAACGAAACTAATCATAGAAGAGTTTTAGAAAATTTCGAAGAGTTAAGAAACAAGTATTTCTATCCAAACCTTATAAAGTATATTAATAGATATATTAATTCCTGTCAAATATGTAATGAGAATAAATATGAAAGAAAACCAGTTAAAAAATATTTCAACCATACCCAAACACCATACAGAACTAATATGATAGTCCTTTTAGACATCTTTCAAATACATAAAACGTACTTTCTTACAACTATTGATAAGTTTACTGAGTTAGGTAGTGTTCATAAAATACTTGATAAATATATGTGCACCATTAAAGTTAAATTAGAAGAAAGAATTTCATTGCTAGGTAGACCAGACATGATAGTAATGGATAATGAGTTTAATAACTATTTGATAAAATTATTTTGTCGTGAAAGAAATATAGAAATATAGAAGAAGACAAAAAACGGCTAAGAGGTATTTAAAATATAATTCGAATAATAAAAATAAAATAGATATTATACAGATTAAAAGACCATTAAAACCTTTTACAGGTATCAACAGTAACATTTATAATTCTAATCGCAACATTGATGCCAACAACTAAAGGTTCTGTAGAAATAAATAAGTTGGAAACACAAGCTGGATATATAGTTTTAGAAACGGAACCAATAGATCTTATTCAAAATTATTCAAACCTAATACACATAATTGATTTAAATGACATAAAACATGCAATTCAGAAAATAAAAATAAGTATTGTAGTATTCAAAATAAAACGACTGCTTTGCTATCTGCTTCTCAATCGAGTGAGTCAAAACTCCTCTTTCATTTATTATTTCCAAATACTTAATGACAGTTCATTACCGTGCCGCCTACTATAATACTGCCAGACACTACATCTATTCTCTTCTTTTCTTTTTTTTTTTTTTTTTTATTATTTATTTTAAAATTAAAAGTTAAAGTTAATTTCTATGTATACACCTAATGTTCCATAGACAAATCATAGTTTTGGAGATGAGATGGCAGGTTTCTCTTCCGTGCAATTCTATCTGGTTAAGCTACCATCGTTGTTGTTGCTGTTACTGGCTGAGTTGATGTGGTTGGTGGAATCTTTTTAACATGTGCTACATTTCTTCGATACCGGGTACCAGTGCCAGCATTCTCGACAGTCACCTGCGATCCTTTCCTCTCCATGACTTTATAAACTGTAAGCTCGAACTTGGTAGCTAATTTATTTGTTATTATTTGCCTTTTAACCTCCACTTCATCCCCTTCTCCAACATCATTTGTTTTTGCGTGACGCTTACGATCTGCATATTCTTTTTCTTTGAACTTCATTTCTGCGTCTCTATCGCGCAACTCGTCATCAATTTCCATATGATTATTATGATGTTTAATAAATGGTAACTTGTCACGAATGTTTCGATTGAAAATTAATTCAGACGGTGTCTTCAAAACACAAATTATTAATCTTTTTAATAATAAACGGTTTTGTCGCTCCACCTCCCCATTTTCCTTTGGCCAATATGGTGTCGTACTTTGTAGCGTAATATTGTTTATGCGACAATATTTCTTAATATCCTCACATACCAGCTGAGGACCATTATCTGGTTTTACGGAAATTGGTAATCCAAAACGGGCGAAAATGCACTCCAAGCGCTTAATCGTTTCCGTCGCATCAATGTTTTTCATTACATCTACCTCAAAGTAACGGCTATAATAGTCAATCACTAGCAACAAATTGTGACCCGATGGCAATGGACCTTGGAAATCTATTGCTAAATGCTCCCATGGAGCCGACGGAAGTTCAGTCCTTCTTAAAGGTTCTGGTGCAGATGGCGCGCTTACTAAAATACAACCTCGACACTTTTTAACAAAATCCTCAACATGTGTATCCATCTTTGGCCACCACACTTTCGCTCGTAATCGTCGTTTCATCACCGTCATACCCGGATGACCTTCATGACCCAACTGCAATGTTCTTTCCCGCAGTGTTTGTGGAATAACTATCCGTGTACCACGAAGCAAAATGTTGCCAGTGAAACACAGTTCAATTTGGAATGTTTTGAATGGCTATGCGCTACCAGTCCAGTCATTTTCGTTGAGTGCTTTTCTCACCGCTCGTATTTCCTCATCATCCGATGAAAACTCTTCGATTTTACGCAGTGTTATGGCTTTGGGTTCCGCATATGACATAATCCACCTGATATACTCCTCTGTTTTGTTACTTGTCTCGGATATTTCATTAGTATCCGTCAACAAATGGGAAAGAGAATCAGCATTATTAGTTTTTCCTGGCTTATATATCACTTTAAACCTGTAAGACATTATTCTAATTACCCAACGTTCTATTCGAGCACACGGCTTTGATTTCGGTGCAAAAAGAGTTTCAAGTGCCTTATGATCCGTCACCAATTTAAAATCCCGTCCAAATAGATACTAATGGAACCGTTCAACAGCCCATACCAAAGCAAGTGCTTCTTTTTCCGTCTGTGCGTAATTCAATTCTGACCCCGTCAAGCTTCGACTAGCATATGCAATAATTCGTGCATCTCCATTTTGAAACTGAGTTAGTACCGTTCCTACTCCAACTGGACTGGCATCGGCTATAACTCGTGTTCGATACTTTGCATTAAAGCATCCAAGCAGCAGAGTCTGTCAGATTGTCCTTTAGCGTTTCAAATGCCATTTCTTGTTCTGGGCCCCATTCAAAACTGACCCCTCTTTTCGTGAGTCGCCGCCAGATTTTGAATGAATTTACCGACATAGTTTACCAATCCCCAAAAAACTACGAACTTCCTCGGCGTTGGCAGGCGTTCGAAATTCCTTTACCGCTTTAACTTTGTCGTACTTTGGTTTTATTCCAGACGCCGATAAAATATGCCCATAAAATTCAATTTCCGCGACCCCAAATTTGCATTTTTCTTATTTAATGTTATTTCATATTCTCGTATGCGATCTAGAACTTTTCGTAATCGTAAATCATGAACCTGTTTTGTTGATGCGTAAACCACGATGTCATCAATATAATTGATTACCCCGTCGCACCCAATAAGTATTCATAAGCTTTTGGAAAATCTCGGGTGCACACGTTCGTTTTTTCCTGCTTTGATGACAGCGGTGAACATTCCAATAAATTTAAGGGGATATCCGCCATACGCACAAAAATCAATATCAACCTCTTTCTGCTTGTGCGTAATTACAATGTTCTTGGCCTTCAAATCAAGCCCAGACAGTTTGTCAATAACATTATATCGGACACCAGAATCCACTATTAATTCAATTTCAATGACGCCGATAGTACACCAAATCTTGTTATCGTCACCATCTGGGTCGATTGCAGAAAATATCTTCATTTTTCTTTCCGCTTGCATCAATAGAAAAAATATCCTCATATTCCTCTTCAATATTAATACGATCCGGTTTCGTACCTGTGTCAAACATTTGAACATTTTCTCGCTTGAATTTGTTGCTTGCTTGTTCAGTAGATTTATCGTGTTTTCGTTTACCAAACCCTCTATTCTGGTTGGCAGATTCACGACGAAAACGATCTTTTAGACCACAAGCGTGACACATTTTCCCTCTTGCTGGACAATTTTCATCTGATGCCTTATGGCCTTTCGAACCGCACCGCCCACATATAATTGAATAATTCAAACTTTTGTTCGAGTTCAGTCTCCGAAAGCTTGCAAGCTTTTGCTTGGTTTCAATTTTGCAAACGCTTTCTTCTTTTTGTTCGTCCGACTTCCATGAACTTGAATTAACAATAGTTGACTCACTTCAAAACAACTTCTGTTGCTGCGCCAACAATCTGCTCCAATTTCTCGTCGTCTCGTTCAAGAATTTTCTGCCGTAACTTATCAGAATGGCAACCACTGGTGATTTGATCTCAAATATTTTCATCGAGTTGATCTTTGAAAGCGCAGCGCTCAGCTTGCTCTCGCAAGCGCATGATGAACATGTCGATCCTCTCAAACTTTTCCTGTTTCATCTGCCGGGAAATATGCCTTTCGTATGACATATTTTGTCTGGGCTCGAAAAATGCACAGAGTTTTTGGATTGTCTGCCCATATTCGTCTTCCTGTTTAAGGACGTAACCGGAAGCCAATGGGCCTCTGCGCACCTCATCTGTACGTCCTTCTTTCGGCAGTGAATAAAAAACAGTTTGGACCTTCTCGCCACCATAATGCAACATCCAATTAAGCTTTTCTGTGCCGCTTTCCATTGCGTTTGCTTGAGCGAAAATTTCAAATCCACGCAACCATTTCCTCCATTCGCCACCACAATTCCCATCTGCCTTAAAATCAAACAGGGGTGATCCATCATTCATCCGTGTTCTTTGCATGCCTGCAATATAACATTACCAACAATTACTCAAGTACAATAGTAATACGTACAAATTCCTTATATAAAACCAAACAAAAAACAAAAACAAAATTTTTTTTTTTTTTTTTTTTTTTTATTTATGTCTGATATCTAATTCAATAATTTTATACATAAAATATTCGTCTTAACGCATTCAACTTCTTTTCCTGCTCCACATTAATTGGACGCGGCATAATACTCCATCTTTTGAGCCAACAACATATTTCTCCTGTTTCAAGTTCATTGAAACAGCGAGTATCTCCAACATCTTTCTCCTGTTCTAAATTTATTGAAACAGCGAGCGGTTTTTAACGCTCCATCTATCGAGCTATCTATTCAATTTATATCGAATCAGATATCAACAGTTACAACTAATTTGCGCTTATTATTAAGCCGCATTAAATCTTTATACTAGATACTTACTTTTATTTTCCTGTATTCCTATTTTTTTTTTATTTTGTAAGTTCGTCTGCTCCTCGTCGCCAAATGTAGTATTCTAAATAAAACGACTGCTTTGCTATCTGGTTCTCAATCGGGGGATTCAAAACTCCTCTTTTATTTATTATTTCCAAATACTTAATGACAGTTCATTACAGTGTCGCCTACTATAATACTGCCAGACACTACAAGTATTTCACCTAGTTTTGAAGAAAAAAGTGGTTGGTTAATTTTTAATCTTAATGACAGGATAAATGAAGTAGAACATGCTTTATCAACCATTACAATTCATACAAGACAAAAAAGGGGATTAGTTAACGTAGGAGGGCGGTTAATTAACTGGATATTTGGAAACATGGGCGATGAAGATAAATATTTTATAGATAAACATTTAAAAACTTTGAGTATCAACCAACGAGAAATAATAACTAATATAAATAAACAAATAAAAATAAATAATGAGTTAGAAAACTATCGTTTGAATATAAAATTGTTCATACAGTCTCACCAGGAATGGTTTAATAAAACTTATAAAGATATCATTGAACAAAATTTTAAAATAACTAAATACAATAATTTCCTTTTGTTATTAAATTAATCAAATGAAAGACAAAATAGAGAAAATACAAGAAAATATCATAATGTCTAAACATGGTATAATGAATAAATTTTTCCTAACTAATGAAGAAATTGACTTTTATAATATCGATAGTAAGAAATTGAAATATTTAAAATGCAGCTTGGGATCTCAGAGAAATGAAGTAATGTTGTTTGTAATATTCATCCCAAACTTTGTAGAACAAGAATTTAAAACATTAATAATTCTACCAACCCCAAATAAAAATTATATGCAACTTGATATTGAATTATCTAAAGTTATACAGATTAACAATTAAACTTACATCGTCAAAGAAGAAAATAATTTATCGAAAATGAAAATAGCAAATAACTGTCTTTCGAATGTGTTACAAAACAATTACACTCATTGTAAAAAGAAAACCTTTAAAGAGAAGTTAATACAAGAAATTGATATTGGAAATCTATTGTTATTAAATATAGTTACAGTTTTAATTAACAAATGTAACAATTATGCATACCCACTAAAGGGTAATTATTTAATAAGATTTGAAAAATGTGAAATTGTTATAGACAACTATAACATAAAACGATTTAAAAGCGAAACAAATATAATAATTCCAAATTTAAATATACTGTCAAATAATTTGTCAGAAACTTTACTAACTTTCAATTTCAGTAACCTTGATGAAATAAAAGAACAAATCACTGCCAAAGGAAATTCAAATTATAATTTTATAATTTTTGTTTTTATTCTTACTATGTTTGCTGTTGTTGCCTTCTGCAACATTGCAAATACTGCCTCTTTGCATTTAATAATCTCTTATAACGTTGCCTTTTGCAACCTTGCAATAATTACACTTCTCCTTTGTTGAACATTGACCACCCATGATGTGATTGTTCACAGCTTGGGTGTAGATTTAAGATATTTAAAAGAATAAAGTTAGTCTCAATTGATCTAAGAAAGAAGACGGGTTTCATTGGTTTTTGATCTCGTATAAAATAGTATAACTCGAGTCTACAGTAGATATATGTACATATAAAATACTATTTTACACCTTTCGGTCCAAAAAAAATTGTTGACCAAGAAAAATACCATCTTGATATCATATGCAAGTTAACATTCTAGTTCCCACATTCCATAAATAGCATCCTGGCAGCGTAAATTTAAGGGGTGCAGACCTATCATAAAACCGATCGTAAAACCGAAAAACAGTTTTACGATATCCTAAGCTAACAATAAGAAAAACAACATCCGGCACATTAGGTTCGACCAATTCCAGGAAGGACTAATTATTATCATTATTCAATATTCACTATCTTAAACAAACCAACCCCTAAAAAAAAACGAGAACGCACAACAGCGGAGTAGAGGAATGATTTCATCAGTCTTAATTTGAACACCAAGCTGATCAGAGTGCTCTTGTGAATTTTTGTATTAGTATTTTAAGTTTAAATAAAATTATTTTAATTAAATTGTAAAAACTCGTTAAAATAATTGGGGGCTCAACCGGGATCCTCACGCGCTAAACGATTTAAAAATAAAAAGTAAAATCAGTGTGTCATATCCTGTGCCAAAAAAACTAACCAGCCAAAGTATCTTGCATAGACAAGGGAAAGTAGCAGTAACAAAAAGTAAAAGTCGTACTTCACCAAAGACCAGTATCCTGAGGAGAAAAACGAAGCTTTGAAATCCAGAAAGTATCCTGTCACAAAAGGAAAATAAAGTTTATTTTAGTAAGAACGTATTTTAAGAAAGTATATAAAATTATTTGATAAGAATAGTGATTGTAATAAGAAGTATATGTGGAAAAAACATAGACATTACCCAAAAAAATCAGATAGCGGTGAAAACTACCACTTAGACTCCTTAGAAAATATTAAACTAGAAATGGCTTTTGCTCCTGCTTTAACTGAGCAAACAATTGACGAACTTATAGCAATAGCCATAAAGCGCAATAATGAAGCAATTCAAAGCGTTATGCAAGAAAAAGAAGATATACACAAAAAGGAGATACAAAAATTACAGAACCTCATCTCGTCAATGGGTATTACTAGTTCCATTACGGATTATACAACACAAAAAATAGATCCGACGATTACATGTAATGAACCATTGGACGTTATAAAATCTTTGCCAGAATTTTCTGGAAGACCTCATACGTGAGTTGGCGATAAGCTGCTCACAACTCCATATCATTATACGACGTGGGTAGTAAAAAATATTTCGCGGCACTAACAATTTTCCGTAACAAGATCACGCAACACGCGAATGATATTTTAACTAATCAATAATCATGGCACAGTGTTGAATTTCGATGCCATAATTTCCCGATTAGATTTTGCCTACGCGGACATGAGACCAGTTCATATCATAGAACAGGAGCTGAGTATTCTAAGGCAAGGTTCAATGTCTTTAATAGACTACTATAACTCTGTTAATCAGAAATTAACTCTCTTGACCAATAAAACAATTATGACGCATGGTTCCAATTCACCGGTCACTATAGAACTTAATAATATACACCGACGAAACGCCTTGCGAGTAGTTATTACTGGTCTAAATGGTCAGTTATCTAATATTTTATTTTCACTAAATCCACAAGATTTACCAAACGCTCTTGCTAAGGGTCAGGAATTAGAAAGCAATAACACAAGAGCTAATTTCGCGCTTCAATTTACATCTTATAAAGGGGAAAATAAGAAAGATTCAAACATTCTTCGTTTTCCTACACGGAATAACCACGCACAAGTTCCACAACACCAATATAGAAATGATTGTAGACAATTACCACAGCGGTTTGAACCAATGGTTCTTGGTAGCTCTGCTAACAAACCTATTAGTTCTCAAGAGCTGAATAGATTTAAGAAAATATATCAGCAGACAAATAAAACCAACCCATTCCGTGCAAATAATACTTATAATTATAATAAGCATGGCAACAACTCCCGTTGGCAAAAACCTCAGTATAACACATACAACAATAATACGCGTCCAATCTTTAAACCAGAAAGAGAACCGAGTGCAAATCACTCTATTCAACCACCTCCACAAAAAAATGAGAGGATCAATAACCTCAACGAAGGTAGTGATTTTTTAGGCGAAGAGTGGGGCTACCCCACTTACGACGAAGAGTAAATGGTAGAAATATAAAGATTTTAATAAATACTATTGCCAATAGTAACTACTGTCAACCAAACATTTTAAGCAATCCCATTCTGTTAGCAATATTTAAACGCGCTTGCACTGTAAATGGGGAAACAATAATAAAAATTTGCCATGAAGCATTTATTTTCGAAAGAAAAACACGTTTTTACGTTCTCCCAAACTTGGAGTACGAAATTGTAATATTGTAAAATTGCTCAGCTCAATAAATGCTGAGATTAATTAAGAAAATAATACCCTTAAATATGGGAACAAAATAGATAAAATCTATTTCGATGAAGAAATAAGTATGATGATTAATCATATTGAGGATCATGGTACATTAGTGGAACCAATGGTGAAGAAAATAAAAAGTATTCACTCAAACATTGACACTACACTTCCGTTCAGAACAGATGTCGTAGCGGAAATCCGCACAGTACACGATAAGCCTGTCTGGAGCAAACAGTATCCATACCCTCTAGCAGCTAATGAATTTGTGAATAAAGAAGTCATTAAAATGTTAAAATAAGGTATAATAAGACCTTCCAAATCTCCATACAATAGTCCTGTATGGGTTGTACCAAAAAAAGGTGCAAATGAAGATGGCTCGCCTAAAAACAGGTTAGTCATTGATTACAAGAAATTGAACGAAAATACTATATCAGACAAGTATCCAATACCGGATACCAACGTAATTTTATCCAACCTTGGAAAATCTAAGTATTTTTCCACGCTGGATTTAGAATCAGGGTTCCATCAGATAATGATGAAGGAATCAGACATAGAAAAAACTAGTTTTTGAGTTAATAATGGCAAGTACGAATTCGTACGATTGCCTTTTGGATTGAAAAATGCTCCATCAATCTTTCAAAGAGCAATGGATAATATTTTAAGACCATATATTGGCAAAATATGCCACGTCTATATAGACGAAATCATTGTGTATTCACACAGTATCCAAGAGCATACAGAACATTTGGATACCATAATTCATGCGAATATGAAAATTTCTATTGAAAAGTCAATGCTATACCAAGAAAAGGTAGACTTCTTGGGTTTTGTCGTCGGGCATAACGTTATAAAAACCAACCCGAACAAGGTAGCAACAATCAAAGAATACCCTGAGCCAACGACTCTTCGTCAACTCAGAAGTTTCTTAGGTATGATTGGTTACTACCATAAGTTTATTAAGAACTATGCAAGCATAGCTAAACCATTGACCAAGTACTTTCAAAGCGATAGTGGGCAAGTGTCTACCCACATGGCAAAGAAGACGAACATTAAATTAGATGCGGAAGCTTCGCAAGCATTTAATGTACTTAAAGACCACCTAATAACTGAAACCGAACTTAACCAGCCCGATTTTTCAAAAAAATTTGTCCTCACTACCGATGCTTCAGACGATGCAATCGGAGCGGTTTTATCGCAAGATGGAAAACATATAACTTTTATATCCAAAACATTAGGAAAAAATGAGAAAACCTTTGCGGCAAACGAGAAAGAACTCTATGCCATAGTTTTCGCTCTAAAAAACTTACATAATTATTTGTATAGAGTTACTAATTTAGAGATCCATACGGATCACCAGCCTTTGACATTTGCAGTTTCATCTAGAAACCCTAATGCTAAGATGAAACGCTGGCACGCTCTTATTGAAGAACATGCACCGAAAATGGTCTATAAATCTGGAACTACAAACGTAGTGGCTGACGCCCTATCTAGACAAAATTTAAACCAGATTTCACATAGTTCTTCTGAAGCCACTCAACACTCAGCGGAAAGTAGTGATGAGTATCAAATTGAATTGATTGATAGACTTCTAAATCAATTTAACCTACAGATAATAATAGAGAAAGGAACAGAATCTATTCACGAACATACAAAACCTTTCCCCAGGAAAGATAGACATATCATTACATATAACGATCCTTCCGACCTGATACCTTTATTCAAGGAATTTATAAAAGAAGATTTAGTAGCCTTGTTTGCTACACCCGAAACAATCTATGATATTAGAAACATTTTGAAAGAACATTTCACGATTAAATTCATACAGGCAAAATATTTTGCCCACGATATTTCTAATAAAGATGACCAGGTATCAATAGTGGCACAAACGCATACCCGTGCGCACAGAA
Organism: Platycheirus rosarum; assembly: GCA_963971375.1. NCBI lineage: Eukaryota > Metazoa > Arthropoda > Insecta > Diptera > Syrphidae > Platycheirus > Platycheirus rosarum. The sequence goes on along the minus strand of OZ020507.1, from coordinate 212,916,122 downwards.
ACTTCAGGGAAAACCTTAAACAAGTTATTGATAAATATTATTGGCCTGGAATGTCAGACGAATTCCAACAATTTGCAAGGAACTGCGAGGTATGCAACGTAAATAAATACGACAGGCACCCTAATAAACAACCAATTGGTGAGGCACCAATTCCTGTAAAAGAGGGGGAGTGCGTTCATATTGATGTAATGTTTGCAGAAAAAGTAAAGATTCTTACATGCATCGATGCTTATTCTAAATTCTTAGTTATTAAAATTCTAGAAAATCGCCAAGAAATGCAAAACAAAGTTCTTGAGCTACTGCAAGCATTTCCTGATTGTAAAAACTTAGTATGCGACCAAGATCCCACATTTACCTCGGCTTCTTTCGTATCACTAATACAAAAGTCTGATATCACTGTATACTATACCCCAGCTAACCACAGTACGACTAATGGTCAAGTGGAACAAGCTCATAGTACCCTTCAGGAGATAGCCAGATGCGTTAAAGAGGAGTATAAATTATTAAATGTAGTTGAAGTATTCATCAGAGCAGCTAAAGAATATAATAAAACTATTCATTCCTCCACTGAAAAGAAACCCGCAGAAGTTTTTTTTAATAAAATTAATCAGTCCGATGTTCCATTAAAATTAACAATGGTCCAAGATAAAATGCTTGAGGTCCATAATAAAAAAAGGAAATCTGAAGAAGTCAAACCCGATGATACAGTGTATCAAAAGACTACAGGTGCCCACTGGGGCAAATTGCAACCCAAGTATAAGCCCCGGAAAGTATCCGAAGATTTAGGGAACAAAGTTAAACTTAAAAATGGTAAGATTGTCCACAAAGATAATCTTAAATTTTAATTCCAGACAATGGACATCATCACCCTTCTCTTAACATTCATGCTATTAACCAGATCAGAAATCATCGATTACACCTCGAGACAATTATGTGCTAGTCGAAACTGGTGACGCACTTCTATGTGAAAATACTTCAAACATCTTCCACGTGACTAACTTCACTTATTTTCAAGATTTTCTTGACAGAACCAAAGAATCATTGGAACAACATTACGATAGTACAATCTATGCTGACTCACCGAAAGATAACACACATAACAGCAATTTCAATATTATACAAACGCTTTTAGACCAACTTGTGGTTTCTCGCTCTAAACGAGCAATTGAAACAAAAGGAACTATCTGGAAATGGATAGCTGCTACCCTAGACCATGATGATGAGATTATGGTAGAGAATAAAATTAACGATCTTATAATAAACAACAATAAACAATTTGTAACCAATTCTAAACTGTTTGAAGCAATACAATCTGTAAAACATACAATTAAAAGTGAGCTTATTTCCGAAAAATGTAAATTAATTATCCTTGAGCTTCAAAATTTGATGAACACACTCACTCTAGCTAAGTTAAATATTTTGAATCCAGCTATCTTAAATATTGATGATATAAACCAAATTGTAAAAAATTAATTTATTAAAACCTTTACTATTAGTGACCTAATCGATATTTCTAAATTTAAAATCTTACAAAAAAATGGAATTATTATAATTTATATTAAATACCCCATCATTCACAAAAATTGTAAGTTATACGAAAGTGAGCCATAAGCCAGAAAGATGGGAAACTAATTTTAAGTAAAGAAATTGCCAAATGTAACAAAACATTCACAAATGTACAAAATTGCAAGAATGAGTTAAAGTACACGTTCTGCGAAACAAATAAAAATAAAACATGTCTATCAGAACTATTAAACAACCAAAAAACAGTATGTAATAAAATTAAGGAAAAGAATATAGGCTTAGAATTAATTAAAGATGGAACCAATTTACTATCCGGCGAACACACCGTGGACAACGAAACTTTAAAGGGTGTCTACCTAGTGAATTTTGAAAATAACACTGTTATTGATGGAATATCATACGAGAATCCTACACGCCTGAATTACCTGAAGACCTACACAATCGACAAATATGAAATTGGCCAATATATCGAATCACTTGACGAGCAACTAAAGTTTGATAATATAAACTTATTAGAATCTTTACAGATTGAAGCAACTAAAAGTCCTATTATCTCTGCTTTTGGACTTGTATCATTCACGGTCCTCGTTACAACATTTATAGTTATTCTTTACAGAAGAAGAACTCCTAAGCTTACTCCAGAACAACATCTCAACCAGCGAGCCGAAAGAATAGAAATGCTTGTACGGCAATATGAAGCTGCGGGCGCGCTTCTTAAAGGAAAGGGGGAGTTAACATTCTAGTTCCCACATTCCATAAATAGCATCCAGGCAACGCAAATCTAAGGGATGCAAACCTATCATCAAACCGATCGTAAAACCGAAAAACAGTTTTACGATATCCTAAACTAACAATAAGAAAAACAACATCCGGCACATTAGGTTCGACCAATTTCAGGAAGGACTAATTATTATCATTATTCAATATTCACTATCTTAAACAAACCAACCCCTAAGAAAAACGAGAACGCACAACAGCGGAGTAGAGGAATGATTTCATTAGTCTTAATTCGAACACCAAGCTGATCAGAGTGCTCTTGTGAATTTTTGTATTAGTATTTTAAGTTTAGATAAAATTATTTTAATTAAATTGTAAAAACTCGTTAAATTAATTTGCATACGTCGAACACGAAATCACCACTCTCAAAGATTTTGTTTACTATAAATTAAGTATTCCATAAAGAGTACTTTCGCTAGTAAAGTAAAATTTCGAGAGTTAAGGAAGCTTTACATGCATCTGCATCTGCAAATTTGAAGAAAAGTAGAACAGGACCAATATACAAAAATCACTAACATATAAGATAGAAAGAGTACACACTAAAGGCTTCCCATAATTTAAGTACTATAACTTTTTGACATTGTTTTTGGGCACATTCGAGTGCTCAAATTCAATACCTATGTGAAGAACATTAGAAAAAACCGAAAACCACCGATTACTATCAAAATATAAAATAAGAAAAACAAATTTACTATGCCATTTGCTAGAAAATGAAGATATATTATGTAAATCCACATTCTGATGCAATGAATTTGCACTATGTCTATGTCCTTTTTCGCATAAAGAATTATGTATTCTCAATAAAATCCATGTGACGATCGCACACATATAATTTGTTTAATGTGTCATATTCAAAGCACGTGACAAATTGTCAGCCCATATGGAAAAATTTGAGATGCAAATTGATTAAAAAATATTTCAAATTAAATTTAAAACAAATAAGTACATAAAATAAACGGATCACAATAAAAACTAAAAATAAATAAAATCAAACGAAAATGATAATTTATGTTGTTCAAGAATTTTTTTTTTTAAATTGTTCAGCATTGATTGAAAAATACAAACAAACAAAGTCACTCGAACAAATAAAACCATGTTGCAGATGAAATGCTATAATAAAGATAAACATGTTCATCTTCACTATAATCTGCAATCTTCAGATTCATACTTCCTATAATCTTCATGTGACAAATGAGCTTTAAATTAAAGATGCTCAGCAATTTAGATTTTCTGCCATTTGAAAATTAGTGAGGAAGAATATATAAAGAATCCGTTAGACCCACTGTTTTTACTATCACTATTAAACATTATTCTACCTGGCTTCTCAAATAATGGAGCTTTCTTTTTAATTTGTTTTCAGAACAGAGAACTGGTCGGCAAATTCCGTTAAAATTGTATTTTTATAATAGGTACTATTGGTCAAAACCAATTTTACCGGACAAGTATATTAACGGTACCTTTTGCTTCGACTTTCTCAGTAACGGCTCATTAGATTTATGTCAAATCTTACATTTCAGGCGATCCAGCTACCTAAATTATTTTTGCATACCAATATTTTGAATAGTTAGTTTTTTTCTATTTATAATTTATTTTTTTGATTTTTTTTTTTTTTGAAAATTCCATTTTTTTAAATCTAATAACAAAATATGTTTAGTTTAATAATCAGCTGTATATTAATAAACTCTAAAAAACTGCATGCCAAATTCTCAATTTTTTTCAAAAAACTAAAAATAAAAACAAGGGCGAAAATTATAGACGCTTTAATACTAAACTATGATAAATAAAATTTGGTACTAACATTAAAAGTGTACAGTACATAGTTCCTCAATTATAAACGAATCAAAAATTGATTTTCTCTTAGTGTGAAACGAGGTTTTCAATAACAGGAATCCCCTGCATTATCTTTTTAGTGTGAAACTAAAAATTCTCAGAGAGAATGACTTTTCGCTCTCACAAAACGCCATTTTGAAAATAAAATACAGACAAATCTCGCCTAAATCAAATAACAACGAAATTCTCTAATGTTCTCAAATTTTCAAATTTGATTTTAACTAGTGTAGTGTTTTTTTTTGTTTATAATTGAGAAAAACTTAGTGCATAACTAAGCATTTTAAGTAGTGTGGAGTTAATGTATTAAAAATAGGTTGTCTATAATTTTGCGCCAAGGATTTCACCAAAAAAAAAAACGTCCTACAATTTTTTAAATACTTTTTCATAAATTCATTATTATTTAAGACGTGTATTTCATTTTTAATAAAAATCGTTAAGTTTAGATTACTCAAATAACAATTCTTCTTCTTCAACCGAAGGTTGTTATGATTTCTACTGAGAATAGAATGCATATTGATCAAATAGATAAAAGAAAATTGAAGGAAATCGGTCCAGACATTTTTTCACAGACTTCTTTATCATTTGAATGTTTAATTATCTCCGTTTTTTTTTAATGTCCACGACTTTATACTTCACTTGTATTTGTGATTTATATATATAAGATTTTGTTTAAAAAAAAAAGTATTATTAGCATTAATCAATTAAATAAAAGTGTGTTTCAACTTTTTAAGGAATCGAATTTGATATTTTTAGATTCAAAAAATTATTATGCATAATTCTGAATGCTGAAACAAAAAACCTGCCACAAAAACACCATTTAAATAAGCAAAGAACTTGTTTCTTTTGTTTATGTTTATCAATGGTAAAAAAATTATTATTTACGACCTAGTATCAATTTTTCAAAGAAATGAAAATTAGGTACATATGGTCTTCGCAATTTCATGAATTGATTAAAAAATGTAAATGCCACACTTAATTGCTTGAATAAATGTTTACATTGTATGTTACCTGAAAAAAATGTTGGCTTTTTATCTTTAAACTTGTTTTTTCTTTGTATTAAAGCACAATATCATTGATTCATTGTTCATTGTTTTAAAATAAGCAAAAAACTAAAACATCGTTGTTGCAACATAGTTGATGTTCTTGTTTTTTCAACTGCTCGTATGACTGTTTTTAAACTTTGCGACTAGAGTACTGCGACTTTCGTTGATTCTCTTTTAAACGTAGCGATTGTGTTTGCAACTCTTCACTATGTCATTTCTTGAATTCCTTTTCATTTGAAGTTTCCAGAGTGAACATTTTCAGCTGCTATACTGTTCCTACGTGCTACCTGCACCTGCTACAAAAAACATCACACATCGAATAAGCAAAAAGAAGAAAGACCGATAGTCGCGCGACTCGAGCTACTCGTGCGATCCTGTCTACCCCGGTCACCACATACGTCTCTCTCCTAAAAGCTGAAGCAAAGTAACGAGTCGCAAACAAAAGTCGCAAGGTTTAAAACAGTCTATCCAAACCCAAAGTACCTAACCCAACATCATAACATATATGGATAGTTAATTCTCTAACGCTGTCCATTAGGATCTAAAAATTCAAGATAAACTTTAAATCATAAGTTTCGTTCAAAGTATAATTTTTAAATTGCCAAAGGATTAACAGCATTAAGCAATTAAATAAATGTGTGTTTACAAATTTTTAAGAAATCGAATTTGGTATTTTTAGATTCAAAAAATTATTATGAATGATTCAGAATGCTGAAACGAAAAACCTGCCACAAAAACACCATCTAAATAAGCAAAGAGCTTGTTTCTTTTGTTTATGTTTATCAATGGTAAAAAAATTATTATTAACGACCTAGTATTAATTTTTCAAAGAAATGAAAATAACGTACATGTGGTCTTGGCAGTTTAATGAATTGATTAAAAAAATGCTAAATGCCACACTTACATAATTGCTTAAATAAATGTTTACATTTTATCTGTAACCTGAAAAAAACTATGGCTATTATTGTATTAAAGCACAATATCATTGATTCATCCTAAATTTACCTACACCATGAATGAAAGATATATTTTTCAATACATCTGATGTTGAACTGTTTTATTTAACTGACTTTTAGCCCAGAATAGTGTCAAGTTCATCATGAACAGACGTAGTTTTACTTGTAATAAGGTTATGATAAAGGAGGCTTTACATGCACCTCCATCTGCAAATTTAAAGAAAAGTAGAACAGGACCAATATAAATCACTAACATATAAGATAGAAAGAGTACACACTAAAGGCTTCCCTTTATTTACTATAACTTTTTGACATTATTTTTGGGCACATTCGAGTGCTCCAATTCAATACCTACCTGAAGAACATTAGGCCAAAACCAAAAGCTACACATTAGTTTCAAAATATAAAATAACCAAAATCAGAAAAACAAATATACTATGCCATTTGCTAGAAAATGAAGAAATATGTAAATTCACATTCTAATGCAATGAATTTGCGATCTGAAACCCATTCAAAATAACATTTGCGCAATATATGTCCCTTTTTCGAGCAAAGAATTAGAGTAGAGTAGAGTAGAATATGATTTTATTTGATAATTTACAAAAGTTTACATATATTTACAAATTCACAAGTATAGCATTGGCTTTTGCCGTCAGCCAGAAAAAAATAGTATTATTCAAACATTATGTATAATAAAGATCAAAGAAAAATTGCAATTGAAAAGATTAGACTCCTTTAAGATGATCACAAGAAAAAATAAATACATATTTTGTTTTTCTTATTAAAAAGCTTCATTTAAAATTTGATTTCGGTAGTTAAGGGCTGCTTTAACGTAGCTTGATAACATTATCCAATCTTGACCATTCAAGACATTTGCAGCCTCATCAACATTTAAATAGTTTTCCCCAAGTGCTGTCTCCGTATTGCCTGCAGGATCGGACATGTTCCTATAAAATGGAGCAAAGAATTATGTATTATTAATAAAATGCATGTGACGGCCGCAGACATGCAATTTGTTTAATGTGTCATTTTCAAAGCACATTATACGATTCTGACAAATTGTCAGCCTATATGTAAAAATTTGAGATGCACAGGTATTTCAAAATGCAAATTAATCAAAAAATATTTCGAATTAAATTTAAAACAAAGTAAATAAAATAAACGGATCACAATAAAACTAAAAAAAAAAAAATCAAACGAAAATTATAATTTATGTTATTCAAATATTTTTTTTTAAATACATTGTTCAACATTGATTGAAAAATGCAAACAAGTAAACTCACTCGAACAAATAAAACCATGTTGCAGATGAAATGCTATAATAAAGATGAACATTGTCATCTTCACTTAATATGCAATCTTTAGATTTATTCTTCATATAATCTTCATACATGAAGATGACCTGCATTTTTGGTTTATTATTTTGTGTCCTCTTTTTTTGCAGATTTCGATGCAGATGAAGATGAAGATGCATGTAAAGCCTCCTTGAGCTTATGATTCTTGCATTAGAATCATAAAGAGAAAGAGAGAGTGAAAGTGTAAAGTCAATTTCAGACATAGCTGCTAAATATATTCAAAATTTAAGCAAAAATAATTTAAATTAATTAATGAATTTATTATAAAAGCAAAAATGAAGTGGAAGTTTAAATAAATTCATTGAAATAATTCGTTTGCATTTCTTGGATAATAAGAAAAACGAAAAATGAGTTCCGACTGTTTCGATTGTCGTCAATATGTAATGTGTAATGGGTTCTAGCGGAAGAATTTTGTTAAAGATCTGAAGGAGTCAGTGAATGTGCTAAAAATATTAAGTGAAGAAAAAATGTTATTGAAATCCTAAACAAAAAATTCATTTGCTGAAGTCGCGAAATCTACCGTTATAGTCATAGCAAAAAAGAAAAATTCACTGCGACCCGTACCGACCATGCTCTGCAAACCCTGAAATTATATTTTGTGTATGTGAATACGTGTAAGTTTCGTGTGAGAAGCATCCAAACAGCCATACGTTTCGTGACCACAAAAATGCAAATGGCTTTTCACCCGATCGCAAGCGAAATCGCTGGCGATTGAGTGTTTATGGCAGAGCTATTTCACCTAGTTTCATTCAAGGAAATCAATAGAATGCGCATTTGGCATAATTACGAGAAAATGGCGTTAACCAACAAAATCAGACATCCAAGCTGCAGAATTATTTATTAAAACCATTTGTTTACTGCACAATACTATAATTGATATAGAGGGAGTATGTACGCAGACGTTATCGCAAGTTCAACTTACTGTATCCAACAGAATCAATGCACAGTGGCAACATAACAGAAGTTCTAATGAAGGTGTATTTTGTTCTGAAAAATCTCGAAATTTCTTAATTTATTATTATATTTATGAAGAGTCAACTAACGATGTATAAATATGTAATTATATGTGCACAGTATTAATACATATGTACATACACAGTGACTGACAGTTTGAAATCATTAATGTAATAAAAATAATTTATTAACTTACTCTCCAAGCCGCTTTTTTCTACTTCCGCCCAAGAATCTCTTATAAATATTTTATTGTGGTAATCTGGATACCAAAGATTACATAAATATTGTTTTTCGCGCACGAGGTCAATAAATGCGTCTATTTCGAACGAGGGATTCGCTAAACTGATTCAAAAAATGTCGCTTTAGTCGCTCCAAGTCGCTCAATTTGCTTTTCGCTTAATATTTGCCGCACCATAGACACGTCCATATATACGCATGTAACTGATCGCTCGCAACGAATCGCATCGCGCGACGCGAATACGCTTAGCCATGAACGCAGCCTAACACAAAGCCTTCTGATTTGTTAATTAAAATTGATAATATATAGCTAAATGAAAAGAAAGATGGATCTATTTCAAATGTAATTGTATGTTGTGATAAAAAATCTCATGAAAAATTATGCAAAGACGTGAAAGAAAAAATAAATGAAAATTATGTTGTTGATACTCCAAAGCTAACAGTGCCGCAAACTCTGCTTAGGGGTATGAGTGAGATGTTGGAAACAAGTGAGATTAAAAATATGTACTAAGTTTTACATTTTAAACAAAATCAGTACAAAACAGAAGTACATAGCGAACATTTTATAATTGCACAGTTTGTATTTGCGATTCCTCCTCATAATGCCGAATTCGTCAAATTAGAAATTTTGACATTTTTCTTCGTTTTCAGCTTTCAGACCGCTTTGTTTCGAAATTAAAAATGTATTGGTTCTTCATATTCTGAGAACAAAGTGACATATCGATATCAGAATATTCAAATGACCGTTATACTTACGGTTTCGTCAAATGTGGCAATTGATAATTTTTGACACTTTTATTTACAAAGAAATCATTTCAAAAAACAATAAAAGAATATCTAGAGATAAGGTTTTCTTGGTTTTTACTTGAGATAGGTATTATAATGCAAGTTATGGATTCGTGAAAAAAAATCTAACAATCAAACATGACATTACGATAATAGAGAAGTTGAAAAAAGTGGGTCCGGAAATTCCGTCCGTCTGTCTTTTTTTTTATAATCTGCACGCACTCAAGGGGTTGTTACTACCCTTATCATGTATTAACACAGTGCGAGCGTTTAGGAAAATTGGATAGAAGATGAAAGGAGGTACCGATGCACATTGGTTTTGAACGTTTGTAAATCGTAAAGGAAGGGAAAAATCGAGTCGGGTAAAGCATTCCACATTCGTGTAGTGCGGCTAAAGAATGAGTTTCTATACTTAACAGTGCGTCCGAAATTAGGCTCAAGGGTAAATTTATGAGCATTCCTAGCGGTACGAGTATTACGGGTAAAACTTTTAAGGGGAGGAATGCAACTGGCTATTTCGTTGGAGCATTGTTTATAGAAGAATCGATAGAATAAGGAGAGACAGGAAACATTTCGACGATGTTCTAGTAAATCAAATGTTTCTATTATATCCTTATTCCCTATCATTTTCAATGCATTTTCTGGATTCTATCTAGGAATCGCAAGTGAGTAACAAGGGCACCTGCCCAAATATGAGAATTGGACAAAGCTTCGGGCGAATGTACACCTTATAAACAGTAGCCATATCTAACGGAGAGGAGTATTTCTTGCATCGTCTAAGAAAACATAAACATTTCGCAGCATTTTGGGCGATGTCATATATGTGTTCATTCCACAGAAGGTGGTGATACACATACCTAGAACGCAAAGCTGTTCAGTTTCCTCGATGCAAGTACCACTCATGGATAGTGGCATGGGGGGTAGGTTATGCTTTAACGACAGCAGGCAGCATTGAGTTTTTGAAGCATTAAATTCCACACGATTAATATTTCCCCATTGAACAATGCTGGCCAGATCAGAATTTAATGAACTAATCATACGTTGCCGTTGCAGTTCCACATCCAAAGAACAGGGAAGTGAATGTGAAAACGAGTATGAGAAGCTGAGGGTACTGTCAGCAAAACAATTTAATGGATTAGAAGTCTTAGACAAGCGATCATTGATAAAAATAAGGAAGAGTGTCGGAGACAGAACGGAGCCTTGGGGCAAACCAGCATTTATTTTGTGACTATCAGACAGGAAGCCATCCAAAACAACGCGAATTGAACGTTCCGAAAGGTAATTTCTAATCCATCGAATAAGAGGTTCGCCGATTCCAAATACACGCATTTTCGATAAAAGAGCTTGATGCCAAACTCTATCAAATGCTTTTGAAATATCAAGTGCAATAATCTTACTTTCTCCAAAACGGTGTAAAGATTAATTCCACTGTTCGGTGAGATATACCATCATATCACCAGTGGACCTATTGCTACGAAAACCGTATTGCCGGTCATTTAGAAGTTTCCGTGTCTCAAGATATTTCTTAATCTGATAGTTTATCAGCGTTTCCATGACCTTGGAAAGAAGGGATGTAAGTGCAATTGGTCGGTAGTTAAAGGGAGATGAAGATAAGCCTTTTTTAGGTATGGGTTGGACAAATGCAGTTTTCCATCCTCTTGGATAGAGGCCTGTTGAATACGACATATGGAAAAGCTTACACAGTGGTTTTGGAAGCGTGGAAGCACACCTCTTCAGAACTATAGGGGAATATCGAGATCTTTAAGAATTCTTGCAACTGAACGAGCGCGAAAAAATATTTGTCCCATTTGTCTGTTCGCGCCTCTACAGCCTAAACGGATGGGCCGATTTGCTTCAAACTCGGTATAGTATTAATTGGGTAGTATCTCGGGGGGTGTTTTTCATTTTTGCTCTAGATCGAAAAATAACGGTAGCTGATATACAATTTTTAACAAAAAGTTTGATTTTCTCGAAAACGGCTCTAACGATTTTGATAAAACTTTCAGGGTGCTATTATTTTAATAATAAAAAAAATAAAATAATAAAATGATAAAGCTTACTTAAAAACCAAAAAACATAAGAACAATATACAATAATAATATTAGATTTATGTGGAGTGGATGAATTTGAAAAATGTTCCACAATGGACTGATCTTGAAAATACGTTGTACTCTTGTACTATTTGCGAGACAAAGTTGACTTAACGAAAGTAAATTGGTTGACCAATTTTGTATTTTGAAAACGTTTTAAGAAAGCGAAATTAAAAATATGTACTAAGTTTTGCATTTTAAACAAAATCAGTACAAAACAGAAGTACATAGCGAACATTTGATAATTGCACAGTTTGTATTTGCGATTCCTCCTCATAATGCCAAATTCGTCAAATTAGAAATTTTGACATTTTTCTTCGTTTTCAGCTTTCAGACCGCTTTGTTTCGAAATAAAAAATTATTGGTTCTTCATATTCTGAGAACAAAGTGACATATCGATATCTGAATATTCAAATGACCATTTTTTAAAAAGCAGAACTGCAAAAAACTGATCAACCATTAATTTCGTGCCAAGTAGGTATTGTAGGAATTAATTATACTTCCGGTTTCGTCAAATGTGGCAATTGATAATTTTTGACACTTTTATTTACAAAGAAATCATTTAAAAAAACAATAAAACAATATCTCGAGAAAAGGTTTTTTTGGTTTTTACTTGAGATTATAGGTACTATAATGCAAGTTATGGATTCGTGAAAAAAAATCTAACAATCAAACATGACATTACGATAATAGAGAAGTTGAAAAAAGTGGGTCCGGAAATTCCGTCCGTCAGTCTGTCTGTTCGCGCCTCTACAGCCTAAACGGATAGGCCGATTTGCTTCAATTTTGGTATAGTATTTATTGGGTAGTATCTCGGGGGTGTTGTTCATTTTTACTCTAGGTCGAAAAATAACGGTACCTGCCATACAATTTTTAACAAAGTTTGATTTTCCCGAAAACGGCTCTAACGATTTTGATAAAACTTTCAGGGTGCTATTATTTTACAACAGTACATCGGATTTGTTGTATAACCGGTATTTTCAAATGCGGTTTTATCGTAAACTATTATCCCGATTTTAATTTCAATTTTGCACACAGAAAGTCGTTTATAATTCAATTAAAATGCATTTCAAAATTTTCAAGAACTTTTTTTCCGTTTTTTTTTTTTTATTTTATTTTTTGATTTGGTTTTTAAAATATTTTGAAAGTGGGTTGATCCAATTTTTTAAATAATTTTCCCAGATGAAAACTACAGATTTGCTTATAATGACATACTAAAGAAAATTGAAAATATTTTTTCGAAAAGTTTAAAAAAAACGACTTTTTAAAAAAAAACTGGTCGAACGATTTTCAATATTTTTTTTCCTCGATAGACATTTAGTTTTCAAATTTTATTTCATACTTAGTTTTTTCGAGAAAACTCTTAAACTAATTAAAAAATGAAAGAACTTCCTGAAAAAAAATATTTTTTTTTATTTTAATAGACAATCTGGCAATACTTTTTTCGGAGTTGGTCTTTTTGACAGCTGTCACTTGATTTATGCTCAGTTTGGTTGGCCATTTCATAATGAATAGACTTACTCCTGAACAAGTTTGCAATTCGTGCAAATTTATTACCAAAATAATGGTTCGTTTCTATGGAGCAGAGTAGCGAAGAAGACCCGAATGAGTCCATCCGCCATCGCGCGCAACAATTAGATCCTTTTGTGAAGGATCTTGGTTTGCAGGCTTACTAAATCCAACTCGTGCAAGAATTGAAGCCGAACGTCCATCAAGCCCGTCACACGTTCGGTCAATGGCCCCAAAACGAGATGGCCACCGATCCCGATTTTCACAAAATTGGGCCTCAGCTGGAATTTATTCGAGCCAGCCGCGGTGGCCACTTCCCTGAAATCATTTTTAAAACATAATGCAAACCCTTATCTTTATAATCAAGCTAAATTCTTGGCCATAACATTAAACTATATTTATTTATTTATTTATTTTATATATTAAATGCTTACACATTAAGACCTAAATAATCTTTTAGCTAGTGAAGCTCTTATTTGTAAAAAAAAGTGAACTACATATTAAAAAGTGTATAAATTAAATTTAAATGATTCTATTAACATTACTTTCACTTTAAGAACAAATCAAAAGAAAGGCAATGATGACAAGTATAAAATTACTAAACAAACTACATACATCCCGTGTTAAGTTACATAATAAAGAACAAATTTTCAATTATAAAGAAATAAATTATTTAATTATAATATATAATTATATAATAAATATAATAATTAATTAAATTATTGAAACGTCCAGTGCCGCCCAATCGCCTTATATGCCTAATGAGTGTGTGAGATCTACTGGAGGAGCCAAATCGCAACTTACCAAACAAAAAGCTTGGTTCATGAGTTTCAATTATTTTGGATAGTAAGATCAGTGATCTAAAGGCAAGAAGATTATCAAATGTCATATTAAAAAGCAGTTTTGAATGACTAGAAATATGATCATAGCGTCTGATATTGAACACATATCGCACGGTGTTATTAAAAGCTACATTCAGTTTTCTCTTGCTTACTGCATCGCAATTTCTAAAAACTTCGGCACCATAAGTAATAAGATAATTAGGGTTTTAGCTAACAAACAAACGTGTTTTTTGAGGTGTATAGTTTTTTGACATCCAAAGTTTGTGCAGTGTACCATAAACTTTCCCAATTATTGCGTTAATGTGATCATTCCAAGTTAAGTTCCTGTTAAATATTATCTCTAGGTTTTTTTTGCTTTTTCCGCGTAATTTATTTTCGAACCCTGTATACATATATCTGGAAAATATGAAAGGTCAAGCAGTCTCCTTCTTGTTACCAGACACTTTGTTTTTAATGGATTCAACAATAATCCATTCTTTTCAGACCACAAAGCTATATTTTGCAGATCTGCATTAATTGCATGTGCACAGTCTTCAATCATACCTAGAGTACAGCTTTTATAAAGTTGAACATCGTCAGCATACATTTGAATCGATGATAGCACAATAGAGGGTAGTTCATTAACATACAAAGAAAATAAAATTGGGCCCAAAATTGAGCCTTGGGGTACACCTCTAAATGTCCAATTGAAACGGCTTGCTTTCTACAACTTAGATATGATGATATTAAGTTAACTGCTGAACTCGAAAAGCTAAATTGAGTAGAAAGTTTATTACACAATAATGTATGATCTACCGTGTCAAAGGCTTTCGAGAAGTCCAACAGAACCAAAAAAGTAACTTCATCTTTTCCATTGATTGACTGATGTCGTCTGCAACTAGTAATAGTTGTAAAATATGCGTTTTATTTCTTCTTGAAAACCACACGTCTAAAAAAACACCCTTTATATACATGCATATGCAATCACTAAGCAATTATCTTACACATGAACAAGTTCGTGCGACCCAGTCGTGCATTTTTTTAAATATATTCGATGATGTGACCGCACATATGAGAAGTACGTGCGATCCAGTCGTGCAATTTATTTGTTTCTGTTTGAAATTTCTGTAGATGTCCTCTTTTCATTGAGGAATGATCTGGGCTCCCTACTTAGACTGTTTTTAAACCTTGAAACTTTTGCTTGCGATTCTTCGTTATTTGTTTCAGATTTTAGGAGAGAAACGTATTTTTGAAAATGCTTCATCAACATCGAGTTTAGCTTCGGCTGTGTGGCACGTATAGCCGTCCTGTTGAAACCAAATGTTGCCAATGTCCTCCTCATCAATTTTTGTGAACAAAAATTCGTTCAACATGGCCCGATAACGATCGCCATTGACTGTAACGGCCACTCCTTGCTCATTTTCGAAAAATGGCCCAATTATGCCTCTAGACCAAAATCCGCACCAAAAAGTGACTCGTTTTGGGTGTATCGGCATTTCAATGTATGCGTGCGGGTTTTCTGTGCCCCAAATGCGACAATTTGGCTTGTTTACATACCCGCCAAGATCAAAATGAGCTTCATCTGAAAAGATATTTTTTTTTGCAAAATCGGCATCTTCTCTAAGTCGATCGCGGGCAGTAATGTCGCAATATTTCAAGCGTACACACAACCATATTCGTTCAGCGGAAGGATAAAACTAATTATCTGTCAAATCAGACATGAGCTTAGTGTTACTATTCACGAAATAAGCACTAGTTGAAAAAAAAACGTTAGATGGCGGACCCTTTATATATAATTATGAACACTGGTGGATGAGTGTGAATAACATCGAAAGGTTTTCCATTGTTCATCGTAGTTTTGTATAACCTAGTGCTTCGTGTCGTGTTTTTTGTGACAGATTTACGGAGCTATTAGAAGAACAGAATGAAACAGCCAAAGACTTTGTAGTACTTGGTGATATCAACATAAATTGGTTAGACCCAAACTATACTTACCAAAACGAAATAAAAAAAAATATTTTAGAAAATACAACCTTTCAAATTCAAAGTAAAGCTGCCCAAATAACACCTGACTCTGGATCTCTATTAGATTATGTTGTGACCAACAATAAACATTTAGTTTCCGCAAAAAACGTAGGTTTTTAAAAATTGCAGATCACGAAACAATTTTAATAAAATTAAAATTAAAAGAAGTGAATATGTGTTATTTTAAAGAAAAATCGGTTAAATACATAAATACGAGAGAAATACTTTCATTAAAGACATTTCTCAGACTAAAATAAGAAATTTTTGTTTCTCAATGGTTGATGTGAATTTCCTCAGTGATATTTCTCAAAGGAACTGTTAAGGATTATAAATAGTTACGTTGTTGTTACAAAAAAAGTGAATGAGAATCGGTAGAGTGGTTTAACGATAGCTTAAGAAATTAAAAAAAGAAACAAATTGATATTTTACCAAAAAGCTCTCAAAACTAGTGAACTTAATGATTTTATAATTTATAAGCACGAAACCAATACAAATAAATTGCACGACTGGATCGAACTTACTTGCTCATATGTGCGGTCACATCGTTGAATAAAATTTAAAAAAATGCACGACTGGGTCGCACAAACTTGTTCTTATGATAGATAATTGATTACTGGCTGAATATGTATGTATATATTAAAATACAAAAATTAAATTCTTTTCGAAAGATTTTTCATTTTTTTAATTAGTTTAAGAGTTTTCTCGAAAAAACCAAGTATGCAATAAAATTTGAAAACTAAATGTCAATCGAAGAAAAAAAAATAAACTTTTCGAAAAAGTATTTAAAAAATTTTTCTAAACTAATCTGTAGTTTTCATTTGGGAAAATTATTAAAAAAAATATTTCGAAAACCTATTTTTTTGTGTCAGAAAATTTAAAAAAAAATCGAAATTTTGGAATGCAATATTAATTGAATTATAAATGACTTCCTGTGTGCAAAATTTTATTGAAATCGGGATAATGGTTTACGATCAAATCGCATTTGAAAAAAACTGATTCTATGAGAGGTGCCGTTATAGAACAAATTTCGAAAAATTCATTCTAATTAAAAGATGTACTGTTGTTAGTAAATAGCAACCTCAAAATTTTATCAAAATCGTTAGAGCCGTTTTCGAGGAAATCAAACTTTTTATTAAAGATTGTATGTCAGGTACCGTTATTTTTTGACCTAGAGCAAAAATGAAAAACACCCCCGAGATACTACCAAATAAATACTAAATACCAAGTTTGTGGCAAATCGGCCCATCCGTTTAGGCTGTAGAGGTGCGAACAGACAGACAGACAGACAGAAGTTCCGGAACCACTTTTTTCGACTTCTCTATCATCGTTATATCATGTTTGATTGTTAGATATAAGAAAGCATAACTTGCATTATAGTACCTATAATTGCAAGTAAAAATCATACCCTCGATTCTTCTGAAGAGGTGTTCTTCCACACTGGCAAAGCCACTGCGTAAGCTTTTCCATGACTCATACTCTTCTGGAATTTTTCCTAGAAGATGGAAAACAGCATTTGTCCAGCCTGTCCCTAAGAAAGGTGACCCATCCTCCCCCTTCTCCTACCGACTCATAGCACTAACATCCTTTCTTTCTAAGGTCATGGAAACGCTGATTAACCGTCAGCTTAAGGAATATCGCGAAGATCAAAAGCTTCTCCATGACCGTCAGTATGGCTTCCGCAGCAACCGTTCCACTGGAGATCTGATGGCATATCTCACCGAACAGTGGAACAAATCTTTACATCACTTTGGTGAAAGTAAGATTATTGCTCTTTATATCTCCAAGGCATTTGATAGAGTTTGGCATGAAGCTCTCTTATCGAAAATGCGTGCGTTTGGGATTGATGATACTCTTGCTCGTTGGATTAGAAGTTATGTTCTGGACCGTTCAATACAAGTTGTATTAAACGGATTCAAGTCTGATTCCCACAAAATAAATGCTGGTGTGCCCCAGGGCTCTGTTCTGTCTCCGACTCTTTTCTTGATTCTTATAAACGATCTTCTGTCTGTTACTTCTAATCCACTTAACTGGTTTGCTGACGACTCTACCCTCAGCTTTTCATATTCGTTCGATAATTCACGTCCTTCACCTTCGGACGTACAATTGCAACGCTACCGTATGTCAAGCTCATTAAACTCCGATTTATACAGCATTGTCAAATGGGGTAATAGGAATCCTGCGGAGTTTAATGCTACGAAAACTCAATGCTGTCTTCTGTCGTTAAAGCTAAACATACCCCCAATTAAAGAAACCGGAAAGCTTCTCAGTACTAGGTATGCGTGTCAACGACGACCTTCGTTGGAACGACCATTTATTTGAGATCGCTAAAAATGTTGCTAAGTGCTTACTGCTTAGGTTTTCTGTATCGGTGTAAGAAGTATTTTTCCTCATCTGATCTGGCTACAATTTATAAAGCATTTATACGCCCTAAACTCGAGTATAACTCCCACCTCTGGGCAGGTGCTTCACAAACGTCTCTTCACCTGCTTGATAGAATACAAAACCGAGCGTTTGGATTGATAGGAAATATAACTACCGCTGAAACAATTGCCCCTCTCGAACACCGACGCAATGTTTCATGTCTTTCCTTATTTTATCGTTACTTTTATAAAAAATGTTCACTCAAAGAAGCCAGCTGCATTCCTCCCCTTAAAAGTTTCTCCCGTAATACTCGTCTCGCAAGGAATTCTCGTCAGTTCACCCTTGAGCCCAATTTCGGACGTACCCTGAAATAAAGGGATTCTTTTTTTAGCCGAACAACACGAATTTGGAATAGTTTACCCGGCGGGATTTTCCCTTGCCATTTTGATCTGCAAGCATTCAAAACCAATGTTAATCGACACCTCCTATCTTTCCCCTCCCTATATTCCTACTGCCCGCGCAGTTGTTGTCTACATTATATGTATATATAGTTTGTTCCTAGTTCCTACATGCAAAAAAATAAAATCAACCGCTAAAAACTACATTAGCTTTTCAATGCTAGGGAGCTGAATTCTTTATGGACAAGTACTTTAAATTTTATCTTAAATTGCATTAAGCGCTCTTCAAATAGAGATACGATTTTTAAACGATTGTTTGCCATTCCCTTATAGCTTATCATATTTAACGATTTCCTAGTAGTTACGCAAATCCTACTTCATCATAATTCATCTTATAATCTCATCAAATCAGCTTTTATTGGCCTTCTACCAATTAGAAGACTAAAATGTCAGAATAACGTCGATAAGATTATGAAAGCTAATAAATTCATGCAAACTTTTGATAAGAACCCCATTAAAAATCGTTTACACCTAATCCGTTTAAATCTTTTTAAGGCACAAATGTAAAATTATTGAAAATTGGAATTTAGACACACTTATAATTATTTATATTTATATTAAGATATTTATACAGTGTTACATTTCCTTACATATTTGCGCGCAGTAATTAGTTTTACAAGTTATTTGTTTATTAATTCTCGTCTATAAATGTAAACTTCGTCTCGTGTAATAACACTTTAAAAACTTTATAGTATAGTCACTCATTTTCAAATAATTTTGATATTTTTTCTTGTATGCACAAGACGGAGCAAAAGTAATCACCCTATTTGAAAACGCTATGACTTTTGGCAATGGCAACAAATGTAAATTCTGTTTTGACATTTGTTAAGTAAAAAGATGTAGGATACTTGTCAATAAGCCAGGGAATGTTTTACTTCTGAAAAAACTCATATTTACTGCATGGTGTGCTATTCACGCTGGAGGAGTAATTGGGCCACTTTTTTCGAAGGCGGGCGCGGCCAAAATGTTAATGCGAACGACGAGCAATATAGAGCCATAATCAAGTACTTTTCCCTTCCTCAAATGGATAAAACGGGACCGGAGTATCAATACTTTTCGGAGTAGGTCTGAAAGGGCTGATATTAATACTCTTTTTGGGGTTGATGCGGTATCCATTATAACTTAAGATAAGTTTCAATTCCTATGACAATTGTGAGCCATCAAGACCTGATGTGTCCCACCTTTTTACAAAACTCACAGAGTATCTAGATATTATGGTTTATGGCCCACTAACTTTTTACTTGCGATTAAAGGTAGTATAATGCAAGTTATGCATTCGTGCAGATTAAAAATTTTGAGATAACATTTAAACATGACATTACGATGATAAAGAAACATATTTGAGTTACTGGCAAAATTCCGTCTGTCTGTCAATTCTTGAATAGCATGGTTTGCATCATAGACCAGTCAAATTAGATCCGTAAAAAGCGTTTTGAGGATTTAATTTCAAGCAATCGAGAAATCGTTTTAATACTTTCATTTGGTCCTTAATGCGTGTAACCCGAATTTGCGCCATACCAGGAGGTGTTAATAACTTTCGGTTCAGTGGTACAGCTGAAATCAAAAGTTAGTAACCGGGAAAATTTCAACTAATATTTTATTAGGAAAAACGCCTTGGTTTTTTTTATAAACGGAGTGCACTAAAGGAACTTTTAACGGGTGATTTTTTTGAGGTTAGGATTTTCATGCATTAGTATTTGACAGATCACGCGGGATTTCAGACATGGTTGCAAAGAGAAAGATGCTCAGTATGCTTTGACATTTCATCATGGATAGACTTACAACGTCGAATTTTCAGTGAATGGGCCCTAGAAAAGTTGGCAGAAAATCCGCTTTTGTATCGACAAATTTTGTTCAGCGATGAGGCTCATTTCTGGTTGAATGGCTACGTAAATAAGCAAAATTGCCGCATTTGGAGTGAAGAGCAACCAGAAGCCGTTCAAGAACTGCCCATGCATCCCGAAAAATGCACTGTTTGGTGTGGTTTGTACGCTGGTGGAATCATTGGACCGTATTTTTTCAAAGATGCTGTTGGACGCAACGTTACGGTGAATGGCGATCGCTATCGTTCGATGCTAACAAACTTTTTGTTGCCAAAAATGGAAGAACTGAACTTGGTTGACATGTGGTTTCAACAAGATGGCGCTACATGCCACACAGCTCGCGATTCTATGGCCATTTTGAGGGAAAACTTCGGAGAACAATTCATCTCAAGAAATGGACCGGTAAGTTGGCCACCAAGATCATGCGATTTGACGCCTTTAGACTATTTTTTGTGGGGCTACGTCAAGTCTAAAGTCTACAGAAATAAGCCAGCAACTATTCCAGCTTTGGAAGACAACATTTCCGAAGAAATTCGGGCTATTCCGGCCGAAATGCTCGAAAAAGTTGCCCAAAATTGGACTTTCCGAATGGACCACCTAAGACGCAGCCGCGGTCAACATTTAAATGAAATTATCTTCAAAAAGTAAATGTCATGGACCAATATAACGTTTCAAATAAAGAACCAATGAGATTTTGCAAATTTTATGCGTTTTTTTTTTAAAAAAAGTTCTAACCTCAAAAAAATCACCCGTTATTACGCTCATTATAAATTAACACAGTACGAGCATTGATCTTAGAAGAATACGAAAGACAGGAAAGATTCTTTCAGCCAACTAGATCGAGATATAGATGATTATTTTCTCACATTTAAACCCACGGAAGGTATCTAGTTTGAACTAAGAGTTTTGAAAATTGCTTACCAGTCTGAGAATCGAACTCATGATGATGCGATGACTAAGTTGACTGCTATGAAGTGTTTGAAAAAGGAATTCAGGGTATTGCTAATTTTATTGGCAACAACGTCAGTAATCGCAACTTTAAACGCAAAAATAGAGTGATAGAAAGTCAGAAATCACCAGTAAACTCAGATACACTTTTCCGACTCGTTAAACTTCTTAAAAAATCAGAGGAACAGTTCAAAAAATGTTCCAAATTGGAGTTAGTTCCTTATCCCCTTTCAATTGTTGATGAAACAGGAATGTGGGAAACAAAGAAATCTACGTTTTACGATTTATTTTCACCAGTGTCTGATCCACCAAGTCAGGTATAGCCATTGTAATTGATGGTGGGTGGGTACCTTCTTCATCGAGTGGTTTGGCTATCCAAAAAAAATGCAAAAAAGTCTCTCTTGATTTGAAGTTGGTTACACTTCATTTTTGCTTCTATCTTGCAACGTCTGTAAACAACTCTTAGGCGTTCGTTTCAATCTTCATATCATGAGAGGGGCATGTAAACCAAGCTTCTTCTTCTTCACCCCCATGTTTATTGTCGAGTTGGCAGTGTCTTTTGGTAGTTCTTAGCATTTATTTCGCTTTCTGTATGCAATCCACTATGAAATTTACGCTGAAATAACGCCAAATGATGCCTTCCTTACTATACCTACTCTTTGGATAACCTAGAGCTGAATTTATGCCAAATTAAATATCTCCAACCAATAACTAAAAAACTAAATGAAGAAAGCCTTGGAACTAACCCAAGAGTACGCATCTTGCTTCTGTTGTCACATATTTCCGATCTACTAAAGTTTATCTGTTACAGGCTTTTGAGTTAGGAATTAGGGAACTACATAGTATGTATATTAACTTATTTGCTTCTGAAGCTTTGGCTAAACTTAAGCATTATTAACTAAAGTATATATATACACATGCAAGCGAACGGTACATATAAATTAATTTGTTTATAATTTTCAATTTATATTTTCCCGGCGAGAGAATATAATAAATAATTCTAGTTATAAAACTAAAGCTCTTTTTAGCACGTTTTCCAACGATCACGAGTTTTTAACTTTCTATTCGATAACAAATATTTATTGCATACGCTGTAAAAAATCTGTATCTACAAAGTAAAACAGATCAATTAACACAATTATTATTCTTTGAATGGTCACTTGTTTGGTTGTTACTTGTTACTTCAAAATAAGTATTATGAAGGCTTAAACAATTTATTCCGCTTAGTATATATTATAATGACATCTTTATTTAGAATACATATTCGAATTTTGTATAGCAATGGACTTCATTTAAAGTTAAGAGTCTCATTAAAATGATTAATTTGTTATTATAACGTCATTAAATTTTGTTTATTAACAAGTTTCGCATATAAGATTGTCATTAAGTTCGGGATATTAGCGGCTAAATATTTTTTTTTCGTTTTCAATATTTTACATATATTTAAAGTTTTGCTTGCATCATTAAAACATCGTTTACAGAACGTTTTATACTTAATTTTCAATAAATCTCTGCTTAATCTTCATTGAAAGTTTCTTATAATTTGTTAAAACTTATTTTGGCTTAACCTATATTGCTATAATGAAATTTTCCATTGCCAGAACCGACTATTCTGTTTATTCACATATCCATTCAAATGAAAATGTGCCTCGTCACTCATTATGATTTTTTCATGAAAATCGATGTTGTCATGGGCTAGCTGTAACATCCTATTGGTATAAATTAAACAATTTTACACTTGTTTCATTTAAAAAAAAAACTAAATGTTTTTTTTTTATATTTTTTTATTTTTTATTTATTAAGAGTTTAAAAAGCAAATGGGCAGCGATTCTGCCTAGGTAAAGACTGAACAAAAATGTAATGAAAATCCTAACTTAAATAGGTAAAAACTGCTGACATGTTGATTGCACTGCTGCATCGCATCACAGGTTTGTCGTTCCCACAGTCCCACAAGTGATCTCTCGTTTCAATTCGTTCGTGCAGCAATTCGCTGACAATGCGTCTGGCTGGATGCATACACCTCATGCATGCTCTTGATATGGTATTTGCATGCATCAACAAAATTGTCGTTAACTCCTCCCGCCTTAAGATCGAACGTCCGCGTTCGACGTAGCTGGTCTCAAAAGGTGAGAAATATCTTCCAGGCCCAAGGTAACAGTGGATGCTACGTTTTTAGGAACTTGATGCGGTTCGCTATTTCTTAGCTCTTTCCTTTGTATGAATCTGCATATGAGGTAAGTACCGAACAAGATGAATATTATTATGGTAAGTCCGATGTTGGTAGCGAAATTGATGTTGTTTTTTGTGGTTAATAAGCCTATCTGCGAAGTACCGTTAATGCTCAATTCCTTCATCATCTCGAGAGATAGTTTCTCTTCCAGGGTTGCATTTTTCGACTTAGGTTGTAGAATAGCGGGCAACGGTTGGTGCTTCGTGATCTCCATGGTTTCATACAGCTTATTATTTACTTCGATTGGGGAGTTGACATGCTTTATCAGGTAGGTACCATTTAACGTGATTAATTCGTTGTTGACTTTGAGAGGACCATTAAACTGGTTCAGGAACAGGACATCTGGTGATATTTCCTCGACTGATGGGACGTGTTGGTTATTAATTAATGCGCATGACGACATTTGACTCTTGAGTAGCTTGGGGGTGCATGTTGTGTTACTTATATCTATTATATTGTTAGAACTACAAATAGTATGTTTATTGAAAGATTTACATTCGTTTATAATTCCATACAGTTTATCATTACATTCTAAAACATTGATATGCGGGATTTTATTGATTTTATTTCCAATTTTCACCGGTTTAAGTAAAAAAGAGTTACATATGGTTGGGCTTGTGGTCGGTAAACTAATTATATAAATAATATTTTTTCTGTCAGAGGCAATTCTTACATTAGCAAATTCGAATGCCTCATCTATGTTCAAAAAGGGAATGTTTTTAAGGACTTGTTCAGCTAGTTTAATTTCGGAACTGGTTAAAATGTAAGAATTGATAATATTTGCCTTAGCCCAATGAATAGCATAGGCGACATTCACAATTTCCTCCTTAATAATTTCAAGTTTATCCCAAATTTCTTTGTCTTGACTTTTTTCATTAACAATTTTAAAAATTCTATTTGTCATATTGGTTATTTCATTAATTTTACTTATTGTGATTCTATTGATGACAGCCTGTTTGTTATTGTTCTTTAGTACATTATTAATTTTATTCTTAATTATCTCATGGTCATGGTGATCGGGATTTCCCGCTATCCATTTCCAAGCACTGCCAATAAAATTCAAGGACCGTTTGTCTTTTGTTTTTAATTGGAGCCTTTGTAAATGACTCTTTATTCTTTGAATTTCAAATTGTAAAATTGGATAAAAGGAGTGATTTGGATTTGTTTTTAGCATGTCTTCCAATCTTATAATTAGGTCGCCATATTCTTCCAATGCTATTATATGAACGATTTTGAAAGTACCATTCTGTACTTTTGCAGTTCCCGTGTTTATTTTTATCAGCTGAGAGCTGGAATAATCTAGTATTTGAACTTCCGCACCGCATAGGGTGATTAGTGCCGTTAGGGTGGTAAGTAACCACATAACAACGCTGGTAGAGGGTGCCTTGGTGCCTTTCTTTACTCTCCCTCGTTGTCGGCTGTCGATCTACAGATTTTAGCCAAAAGGTTCTGGTCCCAGGATTAATATGTGCGCACGTTATTTTTACTGTGGCGAGCTATTTAGGTCGACTTACACGAGATAAAATACGCGAAGTGTTTGCTTTTATTTTCACCGCGGCGAGCTGCTTTAGGCCGACTTAAGCGGATTAAGATACGCGAACTTATTTGCACTTATTTATCCGGGCCAAACACGTTGGGCGCCAATTAAACAATTTTACACTTGTTTCATTTAAAAAAAAACTAAATGTTTTTTTTTTTATATTTTTTTATTTTTTATTTATTAAGAGTTTAAAAAGCAAATGGGCAGCGATTCTGCCTAGGTAAAGACTGAACAAAAATGTAATGAAAATCCTAACTTAAATAGGTAAAAACTGCTGACATGTTGATTGCACTGCTGCATCGCATCACAGGTTTGTCGTTCCCACAGTCCCACAAGTGATCTCTCGTTTCAATTCGTTCGTGCAGCAATTCGCTGACAATGCGTCTGGCTGGATGCATACACCTCATGCATGCTCTTGATATGGTATTTGCATGCATCAACAAAATTGTCGTTAACTTATATGTACGGCGGCGTTAATGGTCTTGTGGAAGAAGCTCTTGTGTCAACTGAATCTTAAATGGAAACAAATGCAAATCCTTGTGCAAAATTTTGGCCAAAGTTGTTCTTTGAAGACCAAGTTCCTGAGCACGGCGTCGAATTGAGGTTGATGGATTGTTTTGAACACTTCCTTGAGCGGCAGTAATATTTTTAGCCGATCTTGCAGTAGTTTTTTTGCGTTTTCATAGCTGATCATTTATTTGAAATAAAATTTATTGATTATTTTAAAAATGAAAAAAATAACAGCACAAACCCAATTTGAAAGTTATTACTTCAGCGGCTTAGGCTGCATTTAGCTATACAACATACTTAAAATATGTTTTAATAAGTGTTGTTTTCTATTTTTTTTTTCAGTAACAGGAGTTGAAAATGAAATCACTGGTGATATATGCCCTAGTTTTTCTAGGAATTGTGTTTTCCTCATCCCAAGCTAGTCCATTATCGAAGTCAAACAGCATTGAATTTCTTATTTTACACAACAATGATATGCATGCTCGTTTCGAACAGACCAGTATAAGCGGAGGAAAATGTTCTCAAGAGGCAGAAAACACCAACAAGTGTTATGGAGGATTTGCAAGAACTGCACATGAGTAAGTCGAGTAGTTATTTTTTATGGAGATGCCAAACAGTGTAACATATTTATTTTACAAGAATTCGTAAATTTCGTAAAGAGAGCAAATCAACTGGACCACCAGTACTCTACTTAAATGCTGGAGACACCTATACAGGAACTCCATGGTTTACAATATTCAAAGATAATATCACAGCAGCCTTCTTAAATAAACTATCGCCCGATGCAATCGTATGATGAAGGACCCTTTCTAGTTGATCAAGAAAAATAAACATAAAACTTTCTAGTCATTAGGAAACCACGAATTTGATGAGGGTGTTGAAGGTTTAGTTCCGTTTTTGAATAAAGCAACATTCCCCATACTAGCTGCTAACTTGGATCTCTCCAAAGAACCCAAAATGGCAGCCGCACGAAATCTGATGAAATCTACTGTTCTGGAGGTATCTGGAGTTAAAATTGGTATCATCGGTTATGTGACACCTGAAACAAAATTGCTCACTCTAAACAACAATGTTGAATTTAAAGACGAAATAACATCCATCAAGTGAAATACTTTGATTATATTGTTAGATAATTTTAATTTATATAAATTAATTGCAGTGAAGAAGCAACAAAACTCGGTTCCCAAGGCATAAGAATAATTATTGCACTAGGTCATTCTGGATATCAAAAGGACCAGGAGATTGCTGCTAAATGTCCTGAAGTCGATATTGTCATTGGCGGTCATACCAATACCTTTCTATACAACGGTGAATCACCAGACTCTGAAAGACCCGAAGGTCCCTATCCACAAATATCAACACAGTCGAGTGGGAAGAAGGTGCCTGTTGTACAGGCCTATGCATATACCAAGTATCTCGGGAGGCTTCACGTTCAGGTAAATAAATTCATAAGCTTTTGATATATTTTAGTAAAATAATAGCACTTTTTACTTGAGATTATAGGTACTATAATGCAAGTTATGCATTCGTGCAGATTAAAAATTTTAAGATAACCATCAAACATGACATTACGATGATAGAGAAACATATTTGAGTTACTGGCAAAATTCTGTCCGTCTGTCTGTCTGTCTGTCTGTCTGTACGGATGTATTTTGGACTGTAGCCTAAAAGTTTGAGCCAATTCTCTTTAAATTTAGAAGTTAAGGTTATTTTGACATTCTAAAAAGGAGGTTTTTAAATTTTTTTTGGCTCAAAAATTAACAGTACCTATCATATAACCGTTATGTAAAAGCTATTTTTTCTCGAAAACGGCTCCAAGAATTTTTATGAAAAAAAAATAAGTGTACTATTGTAGGCCAGCATTATATTTTGGTGAAAAAAAATTATATGGTGGGCTAAAAACGGTATCTCCCATAGGACCGGTTTTTTTTTCTTCGACTTTCTCGAAAACTGGATGTCCGATTACAATCAAAATTGATATTCAAGAAGATGTAGGTAGCCTGAGTAATTTCGCATTAACTTTTTATCGAAAACTTTTTTTTGTATTTTTAATAATTAAAATTTTTTTTTTTTAAATTCAATATTTTGAAAAGGGGTCGGTGAATTTTCTTTTAAATTTTGTTTTAAAATGTATGTTATTTTTGTGCTTAAGTTTGTATTCTTGAATTATTTTTTTTTTATTTTTTAAAAAAAGTTGATAACAAAAACCGTTTTATTTAAAAACCGTTCCTACAATTTTGAAAAAAAATTCACACTTTCTTACATATCTTAAAGAAATAAAATGACGGTTAAATTATTTCACTCAATTCAATTTAACGTACTTTATTCGAACAATCATCTTAAAACGAATTGTTTTGAATTAAAAACTTAAGTCATAGTTCTGCTGCTTCCGCAGATATGGTACTAGCGGTATTATTGCAATAATATTAAAAACTCTTTAAACAAACAAACCAATTGTTTACACTTCAGAGAAGGCAAAGTTGCTTGTACTTTCGCTGCTAGCTATTCGAAGCCGAACAGCAACGTTGCCTCTTCTGTACATAAGAATGTACATTTTTCCATGGCACAGACTTTTTCTGCATTCATACAGTAGAAACACATGATACACAGAAATACAAGGTATGCTCACCTTAGCTGATTTTGCGTGTGACGTCACATTCTTCTATTTTTTGTTCTTAGGGAGTGTAAATAAATGTATTAATTTGCCGATTTTATTTTTTTTTGAGTTTATTGTTCTTATAATCATAAAAAAATCGTTTAAACCTTCAATTTAAAAAAATAATATTCACTAAATAAATAAAATAATAATAAAAGAAGAATGTAGAAAATATCAAGATGGCGATTTGTATGCGTCTACTGAGCATACCTTGTATTTCTGTGTATCATGTGTTTCTACTGTATGAATGCAGAAAAAGTCATTGCATTGTTCAATAGTTCCAAGGCGTTTAGACTGCCAAGAAAACAGAAATGCATTATCTAACAATTGAGGATCCTAGCAGAAACATAATAGCAAATTTATTTCTAAAATCTGGCCAGTCTTTAAAAAAAGTTTGTTTGAATATCTGGAATATGTTGTTTTTGATTCTAGTACACATAGTGAGCGTTGAAAATTTGCCGGCTTCAAAATCTGCCGCCCCGGACAGCTCCCTATGTTGCCTATACGGCTAATTCAAGGCAGCATGCAGGACTTCAGATCTACGCAAGTGGTGAGATCCTCCATGGTAATTTAAACCAATACAGGCTAATAAGAAATTAGCATCAATTTCGCCCCTCTTCATGACCGATAGTGCGAAAGTAGATATGGCTTTCGCAGCAATCGTTCCACTGGTGATCGGATTAGTGGAACAAATCTTTACATCGCTTTGGCGACAGTACGATTAATGCGCTTGATATTTCTAGGGCATTTGATAGAGTTTGGCTGTTTGGCATCAAGCTCTTTTATCGAAAATGCGTGCTTTTGGGATCAAGGATACTCTTGTTCGTTGTATTAGAAACCTTAAATACAAGTTGTATTGGACGGTTTCATGCTGACGTGTCCCAGGGCTCCATTCTATCTCCGAGACTTACTTTTTCTATTTTATAAATGATCTTCTGCCTTTTACTTGTAAAGTACAATCAAATAAACAACTTTGCTGAATGACTCTA
This sequence comes from Platycheirus rosarum, assembly GCA_963971375.1. Lineage (NCBI taxonomy): Eukaryota > Metazoa > Arthropoda > Insecta > Diptera > Syrphidae > Platycheirus > Platycheirus rosarum. The sequence continues at coordinate 212,886,700 of OZ020507.1, read as the reverse complement.
CCCTCAGATTTTTATATTCGTTCGGTGATTCAAAGGGGGTAATATGAATCGTGTAAAGTTTAATGCCTCGAAAAAGCAATGTTGTCTTCTGTCGTTAAAGCTAAACATAACCTCAATGCCATTGTCCATGAATTGCATTTGCATGAAGAAATCGAAAAGTTCTTAGTGTCGTATGTATAATGTCTACGGCAATCTCCATTAGAGCGATTATTATTATTGCTTACCGTAAAGAGGGACAGACAGACAGAATTTTTCAATAACTCAAATATGCTTCTATGTATACTATCGCAATGTCATATTTAATATTGTAGTTTTAATATTTACTTGGGATTAAAGGTAATTTAATGCAAGTTTAAAAATCGTAAATATAAGAAATTGAGATAACAATTAAACATGACATGTCTGTCTGTCTGTCTGGGTTAAACGATCTGCAGCCTTAACGGCTTAAGCGATTACCTTGAAATTTGGTACGTGTGATTCTTTTGGCATTCCTCAGAGGGATTTTTGAAATTTTATTTTTAAATGTTACTTATGACGGTACCTGCCTTATAACCATTAAGGAAAAGATTTTTTACTTGCGATTATAGGTACTATAATACAAGTTATGCATTCGTGCAGATTAATAATTTTGGGATAACAATCAAACATGACATTACGATGATAGGAGAAACATATTTGAGTTACTGGCAAAATTCTGTCCGTCTGTCTGTCTGTCTGTCTGTCTGTACGGATGTATATTGCAGCCTTAACGGTTGGGCCAATCGTCTTCAAATTTTGAACTTAAGATTATTTTGACATTCTACAGAGGAGTTTTTAAATTTTTTTTTAGCTCAAAAATGAATGGTACCTGTCGTATAACCGTTATGTAAAAGCTTATTTTTCTCGAAAACGGCTCAAGAATATTTATATATTTTATTTTTTTAATTTTTTTAAAAAAAGTTGTTAAAAAAACCGTTTTATTTAAAAACGGCTCCTACAATTTTGAAAAAAAATTCACACTTTTTTACATTTCCTAAAGAAATAAAATGGCGTTTAAATTATTTCACCCAATACCTTTTAACGTACTTTATTCAAACAATCAAAAGTCACAAAAATCGAATAAATGCTTTGATGTTCACTTTAATTTTTTTAATTTTCTTCTACAATGTGACCGCAAATATGAGCAAGTACGTGCGATCCAGGCGTGCAATTTATTTTGAAGGGCTCCAAAGATTTTGCTGAAAAATGTTGAGGGCATTTTAGTAGGTATGGGCTATCCTTTTGTTACGGGGAAGGGCTATGAACACATGAACATAATATATAACGGTTTTTCTAATTTTCGACTTTCTTGGTAACATGTCAAATTTCATATTTGACAAGATCTATGCAACCGAATTAAATCTGAATACCAACATTTTAATATTTTTTTTCTAGTATTAATTTTTTTTTTGAAAATTGAATACATATGTACAATGTACATATAGCTCAGTAAGCAGGTATTTTTGCCCTACAAAAGGTGGTGTAGAAAATGTCTTGTATTTGTTTGTATTGCTTAAGTATAGACTAATCATCGACAGTAGTTCGACTTGTAACGAGTTTGATGCGCTGTCTGATTCCATCTCGAAAATTGTTTCCCTTTTCCCTCGCACTGCAATCGTTATTGCGAGCGATTTCAATGTACACAATTCCAATTGGCTTAGCTATTTTGGTCAGACAACACCTGAAGGAAGGTATGTCGAGCTCTTTGCCGGGTTACATCACCTTACCCAACTGATCTATGTGCCGGATCGATGCGTATACCGGATGTTGCTGGGCAGGCCGCCCATACAACCCTACAGAGGAAAATCGGAAAAAGCACAAACAAACAAGGAACTCATGCAACTCCGTTATTGAAAGAACCAAATTTTTGCATGACCAAAAATTACGGCAAAAAATTCTGCAATGTCCCAAAGGCAGTAAATTTTTCCATGGGACAGATTTTTTTCCGCACTCGTAGTGGCGCCGTCCTGTTGGAACCACATGTCCTCCAAGTCCATATCATCCAATTGGGGCCAAAAATATTCGGTTATCATTGAACGGTAGCGATCCCCATTCACAGTAACGTGCCGGTCTTGATCATCACGGAAGAAGTACGGCCCAATGACGCCGCCGGCCCATAAACCACACCAAACCGTAATTTTTTCGGGATGCAATGATGACTCATGGAGTACGTGTGGATTGCTGCCTGACCAATACCGCATATTTTGTTTATTGACGAAGCCATTCAGCCAGAAATAAGCCTCATCGCTAAAGATGATTTTTCGATGAAAATCCGAATAATTTTCAAGTTGTTGCTCAGCCCAATTCATGAACATACGACGCTTCTGGTGGTCAAGCGGCTTCAGTTCTTGCGTCAATCTTGTAAGGATGAAGGCTAAGATCTTTTTGCAAAATTCGCCACAACGACGTCACAGAGATGCCCAACGCTTGAGAACGACGTTGGAGAGACACATTTGGGATTTCTGCAACTGAAGCCTCAGCGGCAGCAATATTCTCGACACTACGGGCACTTCTTTGTCTCACTGGCATGGGAACACTGTACTGTGCCTGTGGATTCAAATTTGTCCACTAGACGCTCAATTGTTGATCTGCTAGAACGATTATGACGACCATAAATTGGACGTAGCGCTCTTAACGTTGAGGCAACTGACTCCGAATTTCGATAGTAAATTTTAATAATTTCGACTCGTTGTTGGCTCGTATATCTTTCCATCATGAAGTGGCAAACCTTACTGAAGAGAAATGTCAAGAAATGAAAGAGCGGCAAGAAATATGGCGTTGTTTGCTGTCCCTGTCGCTCTACCTTTGTAGCTTCCCTGTTGAAAAACTCGGTACATTAGCAAGAGTTCTCAAAGATCTCGATAAACACAAATCCGCTGGCCCGGATAGTATACCCCGTAAGCTTTTCGATCGCTCCTACTCTTCTAGAATCTTTCCTAGAAGATGGAAAACAGCATTTATCCCGTCGCCTGTCCTTAAGAAAGGTGGCCCATCCTCCCCCTCCTCCTACCGACCCATAGCACTTACACTAACATAGCACTTCTCAAACGTCTCTTCACCTGCTTGATAGAATACAAAATCGAACGTTAAGATTGAAAGGAGATAGAATTGCCGCTGAAACATTTGCCTCTCTAGTACACCAACGCAATGTTTCATGTCTTTCCTTGTTTTATTATTTCTTTTATAAAAATTGTTCACTCGAAGTAGCCAGCTGCCGCCCCTTAAAAGTTTCTCCTGTAATACTCGTCTCCAAGGAATTCTCATCAGTTCACCCTTGAGCCCAATTTCGGACGTACTATAGGGATTCTTTTTTAGCCGAACAACACGAATTTGGAATAGTTTACCCGGCGAGATTTGTCCTTGCCATTTTGATCTGCAAACATTCAAAACCAATATTAATCGACACCCTATCTTTCCCCTCCCTATCTTCCTAATGCAGACGCAGTGTTCTCTTCATTAAAAGGAAAACAAATAGTCTCTTGTGCGCGCGTTAATTGCGTTATTGATTTTCTCTGTGATAATAATTTCTCTGTGATAATAATATCCTCATCATACCGTTAAGTGTTGTGGTTCTGCTACTTTTTATAGTTTCAGATCATTGTTTCTTTCAAAGATCTTGCCTTCGAATGTGATTTGATTAGGCGCACATTAGAACAATGCCGCGTGACCCAGTCTTTGCCCATTTTTTAAGTTATGCATTCGTGCAGATTAGAAAAATTTTGAAAACAGTCAAACATGACATTACGATGATAGAGAAACAAATATGAGTTACAGGCAAAATTCTCTCTGTCTGTATGTACGGATGAATTTTGGACTAAACGGTTCGGCCAATATCTTCTTAAAATTTAGAACAAGGTTATTTGACATTCTACAGAGGAAGCTTATTTTTCTCGAAAAAGGCTCCAAGAATTTTCGTAAAAAAAATCTGTGCACTATTGTAGGTGTGGATTATGTTTTGGTGAACAAAAATTGTAGATGTTAGGCTAAAAACGATACCTTCCATAGAACCTTTATTTTTACTTCGACTTTCTCGAGGTTTGGTTAACCGATTACAAATTAAATTGATATTCAGGAAAATGTATTATCGGGGGTAATTTCACATTGAATTTTTTTCAAATAACTTTTTTTTTGTATTTTAAATAACTTTTTTTTAATTTTGTTTTTGTTTTTTTTTTTATAAAAAATCGATATTTTGAAAGCTGGCAAGTATTTTTTTATATGTAAGTTATTTTTGTGCTTAAGTTTCCATTATTGAATTATTTTTATTTAATTTAAAAAAAGTTGTCAAAGAAAAACCGTTTTATTTGAAAACAGTACCTGCGATTTTGAAAAAAAAATCACAATTTTAAACATTTTTTAAAGAAAATTTAAATTGTTCCGCTGAAAAACATTTAACGAACTTTTTTCGAAAAATCAAAAGTCACAAAAATCGAATAAGACTTTGAATCTCGCTTAATATTTTTCAAATATTATTCGGAGCCTTGTCCGCACATAAGAGCAAGGCCGTGCGACCTTTTCGTTCCCATTTTTGTAAGCTGCACTAATACATAACTTGCCTTATAGTAACTGGTTAACCGTCAGAAAATGTACATATGTAGGTAGCCCGATTAGTTATGCATTTAATTTATATTCGAATATCGGGTATTCATATTCTTAATTAATTTTTTAAGATTTTTTTCTAACTACATTTTCAAAACTGTTTGGTAAATTATTTTTAATTCTTTAGAAGCCGGTAGCTGATATGTTAAAGAGTTTAAGTTTTAGTTTTTGAACTCTTTGCAAAATATTTGGAAAAGTTTAAAAATCATATAACCCAATTGGTTTTATTTATAAACAGAATTGAACCTTGCAACTTATCACCAAAAAAGTTGTAATCATGAAAGAATTTTTCTTGTCTGAAAAAAGTGAAAGATTCGGCGAAATATTATTGTTACCCTCAATTTCTGACGACTTAAAAAGTACTGATTACTGACTGATAGTCATTAATTGGCTTCTCGTTGCAATTGTTTTGACAATATTAATTTAATTGATGTTTGAGCTTAAAGAAGAATCTTTTATAAGAAATTTAACTTTTTTCAGTTCGACAAAAATGGTGATCTCGTTAAATTTGATGGCCAACCAATCTTGCTGAATGCCGAAATTCCCCGAGACTCTGACATCATTGACTTGCTCAACGTTTACCGGCCAAATATTTCAGCGTTGGAAAACGATATCATTGGGCACACAAAAGTTCGTCTCGAAGGACGAGCTTCAGTGTGTCGTGTTGCAGAATGCAATCTTGGCGACCTTATAGCTGATAGTATGGTTTTTGCTAGAACCGTCCAAGATGAAGGTGGAAAATTTTGGACTGATGCTTCTATAGCAATTGTTCAGGGTGGAGGTTATTTTCTACATTATTATTATTATTATATTTTCTTTTACTAACTGTGCTTTGTTTGTACTTATTTAAGGCATTCGTTCTTCAATTGAAAAGCGTTCTGATGGAGCCATAACAGAGAACGACGTTCTAACGGTTTTACCATTTAAGAACGATGTTTATATGACAAAAGTATCAGGTCAAACCATCCGTAAGGCTCTCGAGCACTCAGCTGAGGTGTTTGACAAAGACTCAAATGGTGGTTTCCTCCAAGTATCTGGTCTTCGGGTGGTGTACAATATATCAAATCCAGTTGGAAGACGTGTCCAAAGTGTAGAAGCCCTTTGTGCAGAATGTGAAGTTCCGAGCTTTTCAGACTTAGATGATAACAAAACTTACAACATAATTATAAGCCAGTTCCTTTTAGACGGTGGCGATGGGCACAAGTTAGACGAAAACAAGGCATCAAGCCAAAGACTTCCATCGATTGATAGTAAAACTTTGTCTGACTTTATCAAGGCTCGTCAGATCATCTACCCAGGAATTGAGGGAAGAATAATATGGGTTGGGAAAAAAGCCTCTGACGCCGGCGTTAGTCTAAGTAGTTCCATTGTAACACTGTTGTTGGCGTTTGTGTTTAAACAATTACTTAACTAATTTCTATTTCAATTGCATAGAAATACATATGTATAACGGTTGTTGTTTTATATTGCATTTGTTTTTCTCTTGTAAATAATAAGTATAAAGTAAAGTTATATGTATATTTTTATGAAGCTTTTAAGATGCCAATGTAATCAAATGTATATAGATAATAAAAGAGATAATACATTTTTTACTATACAAACTGTTAATCCCAATTCTTTTTTCGACAAACTAAGCTAGCTTAAAAGCACGTAAACGCAATCAAAGAGAGGCTACAAATCTGAACCTGTATAATATATAATAAACGTATGGTTTCAAAAATATTGAAGATACATACATGTTATATTTATTAATATATATATGCAGGCGAATAGAGATATCACTTCTACTATTCTAGGCTGTAAACATAACGAGATAGCCATTGTCAAGCGACAATCTTACACCTAAGAAGTTTCCTACAAGTATAGGTACAAATCTCTAGATTGGTACGACTGTGACAGGTCTCGTTAAGTAAAACTTTATTAATAAAAAAACGGCAAACCCTATTTGAGCCTTTAATTGAAGAATTTAAGTGACAGCTGTGTTCCCATTTGCGGTCATAACAATTATAACTAGATTTAGTTTAGTTTAGTTTAGTTTATTTCATCAATGGATATAAATATCGGCTGATTACAAATTTACAATTACCAAATCTACCCAAAAAGTGTTTCTTTACTTTTTTCTGACACGTAAATACCAGAGCTTTTGACATTTTTACTTGCGATTATAGGGACTATAAGGCAAGTTTAGGATTCGTGAGTATTAAAAAAATTGAGATAACAATGAAACATGGCATTACGATCATAGAGAAGTCTAAAAAAGTGATCGACAAAAAATGTCTGTCTGTCTGTCTGTCTGTCAGTATGTATAACAGGCTGCAGCCTTAACGGCTTAAGTTATTATCTTCAAATTTGGTGTGGGTGATTATTTTGGCATTCCCGATTTTTTTAATTTTTGGCTTTCTCGGTAACGGCTTTTTGGATTTCTTTCAAATTTTATATTTGAGAAGATATAGGTAACTAAATTTATTCTGCATATCAACATTTTGAATAACTTTTTTTTCTAATAAAAATTAATTTTTGAAATTTTATTTTTGAAAAACCAATATTTTTAAAATTAATAAAAAAAAATATTTTAAATTTTATAATCATATGTAAATTTATTAAAAAATTCTAAAAAACTAAAAATAAAAAACAGGATTTTATCAAAACCGGTCCTACAATTTTCGAAATACATTTTTCATAAATTCTTTGTTGTTTAAGACGTGTGGTGCCACTTCGTTCTTATTAAAAACTGTAAAGTATTGTGGTTTTTAATACTTTTTATAGGTTTAAACTGTTTTATTTTCAACGTAAATGTTATATGTTTCTGTCAAGGATCTTGCTTTCCAATGTAATTAGGCACATTAAGAGAAAGTACGTGCGACCCAGTCGTGTCCATTTTTTCATTTCCCCTCCAACAAGAATCTACCCGACCAATTTAGCTACTGCACTTTCTTGCTTGTCAAACACGAAATCAGCTGATCGAAAAAATATTGAAATTGAATTTGAAAGTCTGTGAATTGTGAATTGATTTGTTTAATTTTGTTTTGATTATTTTTTTAAGCGCTTTGATTGTTAATGCTTTATTTTTTATTTGCTTTATTTATAAGGCAAGTTTAGGATTCGTGAATATAAAAAATGTGAGATAGCAATCAAACATGACATTACGATCATAGAGAAGCCTAAGAAAGTCATTGGCAAAAAATGTCCGTTTGTTTGTCTGTCTGTCTGTCCGGTTGTATATCGAGCTGCAGCCTAAACGGGTTAAGCGATTACCTTCAAATTTGGTATGTGTTTATCTTTTGGCATTCCTCAGAGGGGAAATTGAAATTTTATTTTAGGGCTAAAAATAACGGTAGGTACTTGCTATACCACCGTTTAGGAAAAGTTAATTTTTCTCGAAAACGGCTCCAACGATTTTGATGAAAAATTTTGAGAATTTTTTTGTTGGTATTGGCTATCATTTAATTAGAACCACATATACGGGAAAAGTCTATTAACTGGACTTTTCATATAACGGTTTTTTTTAATTTTTTGGCTTGTTCGGTAACGGCTCTACGGATTTCTGTCAAATTTTATGTTTGAAGAGATCTTGATAGCCAAATTAATTCTGTATATGAATAATAATAATGTATTGAATAACTTTTTTTTCTAATAAAAATAATTTTTTTTTATTTTTTAATATAAAACATGTATATTACTAAACTCTAAAAAACTGCATACCAAAATTAAAAAAAAAAATTTCAGAAAACTAAAAATAAAAAACCGGATTTTATCAAAATCCGTCCTACAATTTTTGAAATACTTTTGTCATAAATTCTTTGATATTTAAGACGTGTGATGGCATACTTCATTTTTACTGAAAACCGTTAAGTATTGTGGTTTTGATAGTTTTTTATAAATTCAAACTGTGTTATTTTCAATGTAAATGTTATTTGTATTTGTCAAAAATCTTGCCGTCCAATGTAATTAGGCACATAAGAGCAAGTACGTGCGACCCAGTCGTGCCCATTTTTTCTTTTAATTCTTCCGAATGATTCATTTTCAAAATCCAAAATTTTTTTTATTTACAATTAACTTTTCATATTAGACATTTAACCAGAAAAAGCCCAAAATGCGTTTCTTTACTTTTAAGCTCGGGCAGAAAATTACAAAAAACAACATGAAAAAGTACGAAAACAGACCTATAGTGTAATGATTATTTTTTTTAAACAATCTCTTAGCATGCTAAAGTCTAATTCGCTGCAAACTAAATTGAAAAGTTTTAAAGAGCGAGTAATAGGTAGAGCTGTAAAAGTAACGAAAAAATTACTACCCGTATAAGAACTCGTTACAAAAAAGTCGTTACTTGTTTCTTTCGTTACTTTCATTGAAATTGATATTATCTTTGAAATAATTATTGTTTTAAGATTTTTGCCCTTCATCTAAGTTTCTTTTAAAAGGTTTTCATTAAATCTTTTAATGTCATTCATCAGTATTTTGAAATAATTGTTTGCACAAAAAAAATTTTGCGAGTTAAAATATCTTTTTTTTGTCTATTGTACGTGTGGATTTCAAAGCAAACAAAATTGTAAGAAATGTATAGCTTAAATGCTTATACCAACTCTTCAGTGGCCTACATCAGGAGCAAGTAGAAACAAAAATGTATATGTGATCTAATTCTGATCTGCATCATTTAAACCTGGAAAAATAAAGTTGTATGGAATCAAAGGGTTGATAAGTATTGAAGGGTACAAGCACCCACAAATCACCCCTGTCTATCAACTCCTACTCGCACCTCCACGTGGTGAACATCTGTTGCCTATTACCTCAACTGGAGATTGGGTTCCAACCAGTGCTGCCACCCTTTAGAAGATTAAGCGCAGTATATATGAGAAAAAAAACGCAGTAGATTGCAATATATCGCAGTAGGTATTTCAATTAGAGTAAAACATATATGTACATATATATAAAAACTAACTGACCCGTCCGGCGTTGTTCGGGCTTACCATACATTTTCTGGATCCCGACAATAACTAAACACCACCAACGTAATCGTTTTTGTATGAAAATAAGTATAGAGAAAACTACACCCTCAGCTTCATCGGTCGGGTCAACATTTTGACAAAGGGTTTCTCTTTATTATTTTTATTTAAATGTTATAAATGTTATTATAAAGTGTGATTTTGAAACAAATCGAACAATTGATATGAATTTTCGAAAAAAGGGATGAGGCGCCACAAGGCTGAGTTACTACCTACAACATCAGCTATCTACCTGTGAAAATTCCGTCAAAATCCGTCCATAAATAAGAATTTCAATTTAAATAAAAAGCGAAATGTGCACCTACTGGGCTACCTGTACATTATTTGAAAATTTGTAAATGTTCCGAAGAAGGACAGCAAAATAAAGTAATCATTCCAAAACAAAAAAGAAAATTATCAGAAATAAGAGTATTTTTTCATAATGCTGGTGGTTTGCGGACTAAAACTAACCACCTCTTCTTGTCTTCTTCTCTGCATGAGTATGGTGTTATCATCATAACTGAGACATGGCTAAACTCAAATTTCATATCTTCTGAGCTATTCATCGTTCAATGTATATCGTAAAGATCGTTCAATAAATACAGGATGGAAACGTGGAGGCGGAGTGATGATTGCCGTCCTTTCAACAGTTCTCAACGTAATTTATTGAATGATGCGGATGAAATTGATCAACTATGTGTTTGTGTAAGTTCTAAAGATTCTGCTGAAATTAAAGATTTATTTTTTATTGTTAGTTACATTCGACCTTTAAGTGAAATAGACCTATATTCGAATCACATTTCTAATGCTCAAGCAATAGTGAATGAATTAACGACGAACCAATCTCCATGTATACTTTGCGATTTTAACGTTGGTGACATCGACTGGTGCTACATGGAAGATGATCAAATTTTGATCCCTTTTAATGCGAAGAGTGATATAGAGATGTTAATCGTTGATTCGTTTTCTGCTATGGGGCTTTTTCAAATTAATAATGTAAAAAATAGTTTGGGAAGAATTTTAGATCTAGTGTTTATAAACAATGATTTCAAATACTACTTAGAAGCTTCGAATTTCCCTCTTCTAAACAATTCTATTAATCATAAAGCTGTTTGCTTAACATTCGAATATTATAATTATCCGTCTGTTTTACCTGTAAATGAACTTAAAATTTATAAATATGCAAGGGCAGATTTTATTGCTCTCAATAGTTTCTTCAATACTGTCAATTGGAAGGATTCTTTGGAAGGTAAATCCTTAGAAGATATGTATACTCTTTTTAAAAGTATTGTGTTTGAAGGAATAGAACGTTTTGTTACTACCTCTGTCAAAAAAATGACATTTAAACTACCTTGGTTTAACTCAAGGATTAAAAATTTGGAAATGCAAAGAATAAGGCATTTAAGCGTTATAAATCAACAAATATTTTCGAAGACCGTGTTTGATTTTTTCAGTTACGGAAAGAATTTGATTTTTTAAACAAATTTCTGCACAGGCAATATATATATAATACTGAATCAAATATAAAAACAAATTCCAAATCGTTTTGGGTGTTTTTAAACTCTAAAAGAAAAGTTTCATCGTTTCCCCAGAATATGGAATATGAAAGTCATAAATCAGATAATATTCAATCTTCATGTAATTTCTTTGCACAATTCTTTCAAACTTCATATAATAGAGACCTAATCGCGGATACTAGTAAGCTATATCCAAATATAAATCCTTTAACTGATTTTTTATTAATATGCTTCTCCGAACAGGATGTTTTGGAAAGCTTAACTGATATTGATACGCCAAAAAAAGCGGGTTTTGATTTGATTCCTCCCATATTATTATCAAAATGTTCCACTTCGTTATGTTATGTTCTATCTCGTATTTTTAATACATCTCTTTCTACTGGTATTTTCCTGGACGAATGGAAAATTTCTTTCATTGATCCCATATACAAAAGTGGTCTTAAACATCTAGTAAAAAATTATAGACCTATTTCTAAACTTTCTACGGTACCCAAGCTTTTTGAAAAAATGATTACTCAAAGGCTCTACTTTTCTGTTAAGGAATCATTATCCTCGTTTCAGCATGGATTTTTGAAAGGAAGATCGACTTGCACAAATTTAAGCCTTTTTACAAATTTTTGTAGCAATCAAATAGAAAATGGTAAGCAAGTTGATGTCATCTATACCGACTTTGTTAAAGCATTTGACCGGGTTCATCATGATCTTCTATTACAAAAATTAACAAGGTTGGGTTTTGATAAAGATTTCACAAAATGGTTAAAATCCTATCTGTCGAATAGTAAGCAAATTGTAAAGATAGATGATTGCACCTCAAACACTATGGAAGTTTTATCGGGTCTTCCACAAGGAAGCCATTTGGGCCCTCTGCTATTCATTATTTTCACCAATGACCTACCTGCTGTGTTACGATATTGTAACATTTTGATGTATGCAGATGATGTGAAAATTTTTATTTCAACGTCTTCACTTGTAGATTGTCTATTTCTGCAGTTGGACATAACAAATTTTTTAAATTGGTGTAGTTACAATCGCTTGGAACTGAACTATTCAAAATGTAAAATATTTAGTCTTTCAAGATCTTCATCTCTTATAAATTTTGAATACAAATTCCATGATTTTAGCCTTTTAAGAGTCAGTACTAGTTATATACGTCATTTTACTATTTTTCCTACATTTTGTTTTTATTAATAAGAAATTTTAGCCCGTAGATTACGTCTTATTCCATGGTTTAGTTACCTTGTGAAATAAAGGTGGAATAAACCTTTTTTATTAATAGGGCTGGGAGAAAATTACTCTGAACAGAATCTGAGCATTCAGAGCATACTCTCTAATTCTCAGAATCACATTCCATAATCATGATTTTGATTTAACCTACTTCCTATAATCTGGATTTATCAAGTTGTTCTGCGTTTTCTTTATCGAGTCTATATTGTTTTTATGTGTTTTATACTTAATTTTTGCAGAAATCAAGATGCACCACAACTGGCAATGGGAACATAGCATTGTCAGTTGTGAAAACAGAAAACTTCGCAATAAGTTATGGGAAAATATAAGTTTGAGCCTTTTAATTTTCTTGTTTAAATGGTGATGTTCTATATTTTGTTTTATTTTTTTTCTTCTATTTTTTTTTTTTTTTAAACGTTCCATTTGTCGAGTGCGAACTGGCCCTTAAGTACATCATCCATCATTACTCCACTCTTAAACGTTTCTACTGCCACCTACAGTCCAGAAAGAGAAGCCGTACAGTTTCCAAATATTACCACCAGGAACAACAAATGACAACTTAAAAGAAATCACCCAACAAATCATCTGCACAAAGAAAAATGTCAGAATCTATGCCTGAGTAGGAAAGAAAATAAAATAACAACTGACCCGATGCCGTGTATACAAATTTATATTTTTGTTTTTCTCCATTGGAAAAGAAAATAATAAACTCATAAAATAAAATAACTCATTGAAACAATAAATTAAGTATCAAACTAAAATGACAGCATGTGTAATTCTTGTAAAATAGTGATTTGAATTTTGTGGGAGTGCCCCAAATCGAGTGCCAAATCACGTCGTCGTTTTTGGCTGAAATCAAGAAGTGCAATATTGTGTGTAAAACGGTAAAGTAAGCAATAAGGCAACCATTTCGTGAATACCAACCATATTTTCTGTGAACTACGATCTAGATCTGTAGCAGGGCCTTTAAAAAAATATGCATGAGAAATGAAGTGTTTAAAACACATACATACATACGTATGTAGGTCTAGTTTAAAAAAAAGTTTCAACTTCGTTCGTCAAGTTTTAAGTTTATTTCAATTTAATTGGTGTTTCGCAATACGAAGTAAAGAAGTATGAAGTAGTGTTAGCTCGATCGGTCAAGTCACGTCGTGTCGCGTCATTTTCGCGAATGATATCAGTAATTTTTTCAACGAACAGGTGTCGCAAAACAGTTCGTTTCTTAATGGCCCGCTGACCTACTATCACCCGCAGTCGTAGTCTCGTAGTCAATGGTCCCATTCATTGAATGCGTCTTGCGTCGTTGTCACACTGATAAGAGGTCGACGAACCGCTGTTCCATATTAACGGTAAATGGGGATCGTTTAGTGGAATTAAATTAAACACTCGCAAAACTTAAAGGTAAGTTTGTGTAGTTGTGACCAATTATTTTCTCTATTTCCTGCGAAAGATAAGATAAACAACAACCAACTCGTCATAAACTGTAGCTATCAGCTGTCTGTCGGTTGATAGAATATTTGGGTCAATCGGTCGATGTTTTCTGTGCTTAGATTTCGAAAAAAAATCAGAAAATATTAATACATATTTATATGAATGTTATATTCTTATCAATTTTGCCAAATGAGAAGAAAATCTAAATGGCGACAAGAAAAAGTTTGATGTGTCTAAAGCTAAAATGTGAAATACTTGCTCATAGAAACGATTATAAAATGGATGAAAGAATCATATAGGTATATAACCTTCACTGCTTCACTTTTCATTTACAGTAATGATCCATGTATCTGGTTCGTGGCGCTTACTCCAAAAAAGTTTGCCTTTTCATATTCAACCAATAATGGAGATTAGGACACTGAAAGCGTCGTTCAAAAACATCAACCAGCTCATAAACCTAAATTATAAAATATCAATAAATCGATATTGTGGCAGCAGAATTCGGGACGTTAATTGTAGCGACCAGAGTATGTTCCCCAAAATAAATAATATATTTAGGAGGAACGAGGAACGATTAAAACGACCTTCCGTATCTTAAACTCCAGAGAACGAAAGAAAACGAAATCGTACTTTTGACTGCAGGAATAGATCTAGGGAACGCCGTCTTTGATAACGACTTCTTTATTATCGAAGATCCTAAGGGGAAGATAGAAACGGTAGAGTCTGTTTTTCAGCAAGTGAGCAATGAGAGCATTCGCCCAAATCACGAACTGGAAAACAGTGCTTTGCTGAATCATTGTCACCTTCGAAACAGCATCATGCAATGGCGATCTGAGAATCTTGGTTTTACCTGACAAAATTGGCAAACGCAACCATCGCCGAGCAAAACGGACCCAGTTTCTTGCTCATTTCGAAGGTGGAACTCCAAATCATCTGAATCATTAAAGAAAAAGAAGTCAGAAAATCTCCGGTCCATAATTATTCTTCTTCCGAGTATTAGCCACGTATTCGAGATAGTTCTCAATAGAGCCCTGTCCAAGTGGGCGGAGGACAAAAATATAACTTCAGACACCTAGTTCAGCTTTAAGGCGGGCATGACACCATTCATGCCGCGTCTAAGCTCGTGTCTGATGTCCAATGGACCAATGCTAAGAATCAATGCACGGGTGCTTGTCTGGTTGATTTGGAGAAGGCTTTCAACACCGTACGGTTAAAAGGCCTTTATCTGAAACTAACCAGATGGGGCATAACAAAACCACAGTTATATATGCTTAATGGTAGAAAATTTGTTATCAAGAGTGGCAATGTAACTTCTACCACAATATTTGATATACAAAATGGTCTGCAGCGGAAGAGGTGATCTCGCCGATTCTCTTCAACACTTACACCAGCGATCTCATAGGTAGTCTTACTCAAGCAATTACATATTCCGACAATTTAATCGCGCAAAGAACAAGTCCAACATTCGAGGTTATCAAAACTCTCTTGCAGTGTAATTTCGAACAGATTCAGAGATATTGTGATGACTGGAAGCTGAAAAAATTAACTTCCAAAAATGTGAAACTTTCCTGTTTAGAACCCCTTTCTGTAGGGCTTCTAGGGATACGAGAAAGAACTAAATCGCTGGGCCACATGGACATCCACTGGCAAGTCAAAGTTTAGTAAAGTACCTCGGCATCTGGCTGGATCAGTTTCTATATTTCAACCGACATGTAGAGGCTGCTCTGACCAGAGCTAGGGGAGCTTTTTCCTGACAAAACGGCTGTTTTATAGTAGCCGCCTTGATAGCAGGGTAAAGGTTATTTGCTACATAGCCCTCATTAGGCCGATGGTTGACTATGTATGCCCTGTGTGGTTCAACGTTGCACCATCTCAAATGGAGAATATTCGGGTGTTTGAAAGGCAGTGTCTTCGTACCTGTCTTTGTCTACAAAGAACACCAGAGTCGGAGTACAAAAACTACTATCCCAACCAGGTTCTATACAACGGGGACAATATAAACAGGATAGATAACTTTTTAATGAAGCTGATTCGGGGTCACATTGCAAAAGCGATGACCTCGACTAATGGCCACATTTTCGGGGCTTACTACCCCAAAGATGAATATTTTTAGAGTGTGCGTCTAAGTGGTTTCGTCCCGCCCGAAGCATTTCTCTTTTAAGACAGTCGGGGGTTGATACAGGATGGATTGACCACGTCAGCCGTAAAGCTGTGGATAGGCGGCTCCTTTACAACTGAGACGTCGCCGCAGCGGAGCCGAGAGCCTTCGGTTCACCAGGGCTGTGCCTAATCGGTAGCTTTTGGTGGCTTAACAAACCATATTGCAGCCGGTTAATTTGTTGCCTTGGTCGGCTGCCATAGGTTTAGGTGTAACAAACAAGCAGTCATGGTGGCATCAACAAAAAAATATAAAAAAAACTATATTATACATATAAATTGGCAACTCTGTGGCTGTTCTAGTGTTAAGTAGATTTAATTAAGGTGTAAGGTAGTTTTAATTACGTTTAATTACATCTTAGGTAGTTTTAAATTCGGTTTAAGGTAGTTTTAAGTCTTATAAAAAATGAAAAATATATAGACACCAAGTTTGTTTTACCTAATTTTCTTGGTTTGACAAATTTAAACTATTTTTAAAATCATTAATTTAAAGCAGGCCGAAAGGCATTAGTTTAAGATAAATATTGAATAATTTAGAGCGGCCACATAGGGCCAGTAAGTTAGTTAAGCAAACGGCTAAGCTAGTTTTTTTAAGATTTTTGTCTAGCAATAAGCTAGTTGAATAAAATTAAAATTAATTAAAAATGAAAAATTAATCTGGATGTTCACTGGACAAAAGTTTACTAAATCACGGGGAAGGTGTGAGTTTTGCAGTATCAATAAAATACAGTCAAAGCCATTTTCGAAATGCAGTCAATGCGTATACCTTTGGTGTAATGACAAAAAACTTCTTTTCCTTGTACCATTTAAAACATTTTCAATAACTTAAAATTAATTTACAATTTAAAATGTTTATTCTTTTTTGATCAAATGTTTATTTCAAATAAAACAAATATAATTTAAAATTTAGTTTCATGATTTTTTCTATATCCCATAGCCCAAAAACACTTTCACTTTTAATCCTTAGAAGTCCTTGAAAAATCCAAAAATATGTTCCACCTCTTAAAAACCCTAAAATCAAAGGTTATGAAAAAAAATCAGTTTTTAACAACTTGCTTAAGATATCTCGAACATTTTTCTATTGGTTTAAGGTACAATCAAGACATTTATATATGTTAAGAATTTGACGTCATTTGCAGCAGTCAATTCTTTGAACCCAATTCTCGGTGCAATAATTTTAGACGAAAACGGCTGTTATCTCTGGTTCAATATAAGCTCTAAGACTACCCAACGACGCGTGATAGCTTTTTCGCATAGACTGCTGATTAGAGGTTAATCACCCGTTCTAATGTGTCATTCGAACAAAATATTTCTCGATAATAACATGTTCATCGAATCGATTTTTCAACATGTCAATTATTTCACGCGCTATGTAGTTTGTAGCACCGTCATGTTGAGACCGCATATCATTAATGTCAAGTCCATGGAATTCCGTGTTATCTTTTGTCGATGAAGATCCGAAGATGATCTTGCAATGAAATTGGTCATCTTTCAAAATTTCTGGAGGCCAATCCGGAACATTGGTGGTTTTGTATGAGCGAATGGCTTTAACTTCTTATGTTAACTGTATAAAGTTCTCTTTTCCAATTCCGATCTATATTTTACACTATCTTTTCCATAAAATTCTTTTTTTCTTCTATTTTTTTATATGTTCTCTTTTTAGTCTCTTTTTCTATCTTCCTCTACAGAGGAATTTAAACATCAAAACCAATAATTTTTCATATAAAACTACATAAACAAGTAAAAAGAGTTTCAATAGTCGAAAGCCAAGCCCTTATTTTAAAAATAAAAGTTTGTTTTTTTGAGGTATAGAGCTTCCAATAGGCATAACTGTCAAACTAGCTGTCTTATTAATGAAATGTGTTTGACTTTTTTAGGTATACTATGGAAAATCACCATGCAAAGATTAATTAAATAACAACGTTTACAAATCGTGGACATTTATTTCCAAAATTGGCGCTTTGTTAACCAAAATTATAGAGCACTTTGTCAAGCTTACGACGAAGCTTAGCTTAGCCACTGTTGACGTACGTGTGACAAAAGATCCGAATTTATCGATCCGCCGCCGTTGTCGGCAACTCGGTCTTTGCCAGTCCACTACTTGAAAAAACTTTGAGAAAAGATCTTGGCCTACATCCATATAAGATCTAAGTGGCGACAGAATTAAAGCCAGCGGACTAACAATTGCGTCTTTTGTTTGGTGAATGGGATGAAAATCAACTATAGAAGTGGAACCAGATTTTTATCGTCAAATCATAATGAGACTCATTTCTGGGTTAGCGGGTATATGAATAAGCAGGATTCTCGTTTTTAGAGTGAGATTCTCATGAGACTCTGGAGACTCCATTACATCCCCAAAATAGTCACTTTTTGTTGCAGTCTACATTCCGGAGGCATCATCAGAGCCCATTTGTTTATAAATCGGAAATCGGTGTTAACATTACCGTGAATGGCAAATGCTACAGGCAAATAAGTTCATGATTTTTTTATTCTTCATGTCATTGGAAATCCTTTGGAGACCTCTCAGTCTGGTTGCATTGGCTTGCGTATTTCTGTTTCAAGTAAAAGCTCTAACAGGGTTTCCGTACTTATCATTATAAATCGTCGCAAATGTTAGAGCAATTTGTATATGCTGATTACAATACAATACATTACTATTAATTTAAAAATAATATTTATTCACTTTTTATTAAAAAAACATTAGCCCCTTTCAGTTTTAAAACATTTTAAACAAATTTCAGTTCACTTTATTTAATAATACCATATAGTGGCAAAAAATGTCTGTCTGTCTGTCTGTCTATCATTATGTATAACGAGCTGCAGCCTAAACAGCTTAAGCAATTATCTTCAAATTTGTTGTGTGTGATTCTTTTGGCATTTCCCAGAGGGGAAATTGAAATTTTACTTTTAGGCCTACAAATAATGGTACCTGCCATATGACCGTTTAGGAAAAGTCTAGGAAAATTAATTTTTAATTTTTTTTAAACCAATTTTTTTAAAGCTAATCAAAAAAAATTATTTTAAATTTCATAATCAAATATATATTAAACTTTAAAAAGTGCATATAAAAATTTAAAAAAAAAATCAAAAACCTAAAAATAAAGAACAGGATTTTATCAAAATCCGTCCTACAGTTTTCGAAATACTTTTTTCATAAATTCGTTATTATACAAGACGTGTGGTGGCGTACCTAAAATCCGTTAAGTGTTGTAGTTTTGACACTTTTTATAAGTTCAGACAGTGTTCTTTTTTTTAATTTTATTCGACGACGTTACCGCACAAGTACAGGCGATCCAGTCGTGCAATTTATTTTATTAAAGAGACGTTTGTTAGTGGCTTTTTATCTTTTTCAGTAGAAGTTTTTTCAATTCAGTGCCGTGATTATATATATCGCGCCAGTGTTTTGGAAAAAGCTCGCCCATAAGCCCTGTACTGACAATTTTTACTGAACCGACCATAGTGTCGTGCAACATCCGGTTGCATTCAAAAAAGCATTGTGCCTTACAGACACATAGTTAAAATATTATTATCATCATTACTTCGTAGATTTATCTACGGAGTAGATTAAAAATTTAATGTTATGTACTTTGTTAAGTCAAACGTTTGGTAACCGAATCATTTCAAGAAATGGACCCTTCAATTGGCCACCTCGTTCCTGTAATTTGACACCTTTGGACTACTTTTTATTGGGGTACGTCAAATATCTGATCTGTGCTGATAAACCAGCAACAACTGATCATTTAGAAGCCAACATTAGACGCACTATTGCCGAAACAAGACCGGATATGCTCAAAAAAGTGGTGCAAAATTGGACCGACAGGATTTAAAGAAGTTCTATGTTCTATGGTTCCGCTGGAAGCAAGGGGGGTGTAACAATATATTGAATTTGAAAATTTTAATTATATATTATTAAATAAATTTTTATTATATATTATATTATTTGTGAAACAATTATTTGAATTTAAAAATGTTATTTTTTTTTCTATTTACCTATACATTATGTACATCCAACCATATAATCAAAACTTGTATGTGGCGTTCCCATTTTGTCTGTCAACTTAAGTATAAATAATTATTTTTTTTTAGAAATCCATAGGGCCGTTACAGAGAAAATTGAAAATTGGAAAAACCGTTGTATGAATCAATCAACCTTGATTAAGCAGTAGCTAACAATAAATTACTTGTCCGAGTAAAAAATTCAGAAATTAATTTGAAAGTTACAAATAATTTATTATATAATGTTAATATTATACTTAATTTAAAAAAATAAAGTTTTGTCGGCGCTTAAAAACATAGTAAAAAAACTATTGACATTATAAAGGGTTTTTCGATCGGGACTTGATAACTTAGAAATTCCATTTAAAAACACATTATTTCAAATATTTTTAAATAAGAGCTTGAATTTCGACTATTGAAACTCTTTTTGCTTGTTAATGTAGTTTTATATGAAAAATTATTGGTTTTGATGTTGAAATTTCTAAACTGAAGCAAGGACGGGAACAAAATTTGTTAGATTCTTGAAATTCTGCAGAGGAAGATAATGTAGAAGTAGTGTAAAATAGATCGGAATTGAAAAAGAGAACATGTTCTCTTTAAAAAAGATGTTCTGGAAACCCTATTACATAATGGTTGACTAGATATCGGCTCCCTCCACAGATATGCGATATTTTGAACAAGTGTTGCAATGTAAAAAACCGTGATCTTTTATTTATAATTATTTATAATAATAAAACTGTCTAAAAAATGTTTTTTGTTTTTTATATTTTATAAAAGCAAGCGAAAAAAGTTAAAAAAAGTACCTTGATAACGTATTTTTTTTCTTGGTACAACTGTTAACTTATACCATTTAATATTAATTTATTTTGTAATAAATACAATGAATTGTGAAGTAAGGACAACAGCAATCATATCTAAATTTTGCGTTGAATAGATAAGGGCATCTGAATCTGTCCCATTGTGCTGAATGTTTAAATTGGTTTTTTGTATGCAAGCTGTCTTATGGGCATAACACCTAAGACAGTTTGTTTATTACGGACATTAATTTGGACCTTCACTGCACAGTTCGACTTAGTCAGAGTTGTGCTTTGTATGTAAGTATTTTAAATGGTAAGTGATTGTGTCGTCTATTCTAATGTTCGCGTTTTAAGGAAGAATTTCTTTCACGCGTACGTCTGCACTGTTCAATACAGGCCAGCTGTTTTGGCATTAAGTGAAACACAGATTGGAGTAAATACTCCAAGCAAGTAAATACTTGCTCTACGTGGGTATAGCTTGGTGCCATTACTCTTTTCCCATCATGGTCTCGTGGTCTATGTGTGGAATGATATAGCTTGCCAGAGCCTTCTCCATTACGGGCAATGTTCCAACACGGACTATAACTTCTTGTGGCTCATATTCACTGTCCGCAAGCATGTCATTCATTATTGTTTTATTTACTGGAGTACAAATCTCGACAGTTATTGGACTTGTAACGAGTTTGATGCGCTGTCTGATTCCATCTCGGAAATTGTTTTCCTTTGTCCTCGCACTGAACTCGTTATTGCGGGCGATTTAAATGTACACAAATTCAATTGGCTCCGCTATTCTGGTGAGACAACGGCCGAAAGAAGGTATGTCGCGCTCTTTGCCGGGTTACATCACCTTACCCAACTGATCGAAGTGCCAACGCGTATACCGGATGTTGCTGGGCAAGCCGCCCATACTCTTGTATACCATTAGTGTAACGCCTCTATTGGCACTTCGGACCACCCATCCAGTAAAAAGCATCAAGCCTAAAGAAAAGTCCTAGTTTAACTCTGAATGTAAAGAAGCTATCAGGCTCAAAGAAGAAAGTTTCCAATCTTACAAAGCCAACCCTACAGAGGAAAATCGGAAAAAGCACAAACAAGCAAGCAACTTCGTTATTGAAAGAACCAAATTTGTAAAAAAATATTTAAAAAACATCAACATCTTCGGTTCCAACGTTCATCGCTAATGACAAACCTGTTGTCTACTCTTCAGAAAAGGCAAACTTTCTCGCAGCCCATTTCGCTCCCAGATCTACGCTGCCTTACAGCAACGTTGCCCCTCCTGTTATTTGTCCAGCCTGTCCCTAAAAAAGGTGACCCATCCTCCCTCTCCTCCTACCGACCCATAGAACTAACATCCCTTCTTTCTAAGGTCATGGAAATGCTGATTAACCGTCAGCTTAAGGAATACCTCCAAGATCGAAAGCTTCTCCAGTATGGCTTCCGCAGCAACCGCTCCACTGGTGATCTGATGGCATATCTCACCGAACAGTGAAACAAATCTTTACATCGCTTTGGTTGCACTAGACATCTCCAAGGCATTTGATACAGTTTGTCATGAAGCTCTGTTATCGAAAATGCGTGCTTTACTCTTGTGCGTTGGATTAGAAGCTATCTTCTGGACCGTTCAATACAAGTTTATCTCTGTAAGGTCATGGAAACACTGATTAACCGTCAGCTTAAGGAATATCTCGAAGATCGAAAGCTTCTCCAGTACGGCTTCCGCAGCAACCGTTCCACTGGTGATCTGATGGCATATCTCACCGAACAGTGGAACAAATCTTTACATCGCTTTGGTGAAAGTAAGATTATTGCTCTTGATATCTCCAAGGCATTTGACAGAGTTTGGCATGAAGCTCTTTTATCGAAAATGCGTGCTTTTGGGATCGATGATACACTTGTATGTTGGATTAGAAGCTACTATCTGGGCCGTTCAATACAAGTTGTATTGGACGGATTCAAGTCTGATTCGCACAAAATTAATGCTGGTGTGCCCCAGGGCTCTGTTCTGTCTCCGACTCTTTTCTTGATTTTTATAAACGATCTTCTGTCTGTTACTTCTTATCCACTTAACTGTTTTACTGACGACTCTACCCTCAGCTTTTCATATTCGTTCGACAATTCGTTCGTCAGTACGGCTTCCGCAGCAACCGTTCCACTGGTGATCTGATGGCATATCTCACCGAACAGTGGAACAAATCTTTACATCGCTTTGGTGAAAGTAAGATTATTGCTCTTGATATCTCCAAGGCATTTGACAGAGTTTGGCATGAAGCTCTTTTATCGAAAATGCGTGCTTTTGGGATCGATGATACACTTGTATGTTGGATTAGAAGCTACTATCTGGACCGTTCAATACAAGTTGTATTGGACGGATTCAAGTCTGATTCGCACAAAATTAATGCTGGTGTGCCCCAGGGCTCTGTTCTGTCTCCGACTCTTTTCTTGATTTTTATAAACGATCTTCTGTCTGTTACTTCTAATCCACTTAACTGTTTTACTGACGACTCTACCCTCAGCTTTTCATATTCGTTCGACAATTCACGTCCTTCGCCTTCGGGCGTACAATTGCAACGGTACCGTACGTCAAGCTCTTTAAACTCCGACTTATACAGCATTGTCAAATGGGGTAATAGGAATCGTTTGGAGTTTAATGCTTCGAAAACTCAATGCTGTCTTCTGTCGTTAAAGCTAAACATATCCCCAATGCCATTATCCATGAATGGCACTTACATCGAAGAAACCGAAAAGCGCTCAGTACTCGGTATGTGTGTCAACGACAACCTCCGTTGAAACGACCATAAATTTGAGATAGCTAAAAATACTGCTAAGTGCTTAGGTTTTCTGTATCGGTGTAAGAAGTATTTTTCCCCTTCTGACCTGGCTACAATTTATAAAGCTTCTTTGCTTATAAAACGTAGTTGCTTCGCAAACATCGCTTCACCTGCTTGATACAATACAAAATCGGTCGTTAAGATTGATAGGAAATAGAACTGCCGCTGAAACAATTGCCCCTTTCGAACACCGATGCAGTGTTTCATGTCTTTCCTTATTTTATCGGTTCTTTTATAAAATAAATTGCACGACTGGATCGCACGTACTTGCTCTTATGTGCGGTCACAGCTTGAAATAAAATTTGAATAAGGGAACTTCAAAGATTATATTCGATTTTTCTGACTTTCGATTGTTTGAAAAAAGATCGTAAAATAGTTTTCAGCGGAAAAATTTAAACGCCATTTTGTTTCTTTAAAAAATGTGAAAAAGTGTCAATTTTTTTTTTCAAAATCGTTAGAGCCGTTTTTTAAATAAAACGGTTTTTTTAACTTTTTTTAAAAAAATTAAAAAAAATAATTCAAGAATACAAACTTAAGCCCAAAAATAACGTAAATTTAAAAACAAAATTTAAAAAAAATTCACACCCCTTTTCAAAATATTGATTTTTCAAAAAAATTATTAAAAATACAAAAAAAAGTTTTCGAAAAAAAAATGTACACTAAATTACTCAGGCTACCTACATCTTCTTAAATATCAATTTTGATTGTAATCGGACCACCAGTTTTCGAAAAAGTCTGGTCTAATGGGAGGTACCGTTTTTAGCCCACCATATTAATTTTTTTTTCAGCAAAATATAATGCATACCTACAGTAGTACACTGATTTTTTTTTATTCTTGAGGCCGTTTTCGAGAAAAATAAGCTTTTACATAACGGTTATATGACAGGTACCGTTAATTTTTGAGCTAAAATAAAAATTGAAAAAAACTCCTGTGTAGAATGTCAAAATAACCTTAAGTTCAAAATTTAAAGACGATTGGACAAACCGTTTAGGCTGATGTCCAAAATACATCCGAACAGACAGACAGACAGACAGACGGACAGAATTTTGCCAGTAACTCAAATATGTTTCTCTAGCATCGTAATGTCATGTTTGATTGTTATCTCAAAATGTTTAATCTGCACGAATTCATAACTTGTATTATAGTACCTATAATCGCAAGTAAAAATGTTCACTCGAAGTAGCCAGCTGCGTTCCTCCCCTTGAAAGTTTCTTTCGTAATACTCGTCTCGCAAGGAATGCTCGTCAGTTCACCCTTGAGCCCAATTTCGGACGTACCGTGAAGTATAGGGATTCTTTTTTTAGCCGAAAAACACGAATTTGGAATAGTTTATCCCGCGATATTTTCTCTTGCCATTTTGCTTTGTAAGCATTCAAAACCAATGTTAATCGACACCTTCTGTCGAGGGACAATTTTTTTGAAAAAATCATTAAAACAAGGATTCTGCGCTTTTTGACTAACCAACATTTTTTTAGCCCTTTACAGTTCGGTTTCATGAAGGGTCTATCCACAGAAGATGCACTTTTGGACTTCTGTTGTTCTATACAGAAAGGTCTAGATAGTAAAAAATGTTGTGGTACACTTTTCGTCGACATAACCAAAGCATTCGATATGGTTAACCATATATATATATATACTTTATATTATATATATATATATATATACTTTTAAACAAGTTATACAACATCGGCCTCCGTGGGTTTTTTTAACCACTGGGTTGAATCTTATTTAAGAAAACGAAACTAACAAGTTAAAGTGAGCAATGTCTTAAGTGCATCTAAGTATGTCAATGTAGGTGTTCCTCAAGGATCTGTTTTGAGCCCCATTCTGTTCTTAGTCTATATTAACTCTCTTTTTCAACAACCTTTTGCGGGGTCAGTAACAGTGTTCGCAGACGATCTTGCCATTGGATATGATGCTCTTATCCTCTTAATATAGTTGCTGTCATTAATCATGATTTACATTTATTAAGGTTGTGGTTTGCTGATCATAAACTTATTATAAGCAATAAAACTAAACTTATGTTTTTTTGTCATGAGTCTAATGAACCACTTAATGTTGAAGTTATGTTTCATGATCCCTTTTGTGTAAAATACAAATTAATAAATTATAATTGTTTAAGGTTAAACTCTATGTCCCTTTATAATTCGAACGCAGTTTGCCGTGGTAATTGCTTTTGTATCGATACCGTAAAATAGTTTAAGTATCTAGGAGTTACAATAGATCAACATTTTAAATGGAACGAACATTTCCATAATTTGAAGCAGTACTTCTTGTCCAGTATTCGATGTTTTTATCGTCTAAGAAAATTTTGTAATAATACACTGTGGTAAGGGTGGTGTTTCCCTTACCACAGTGTATTGTGGATTATTTCATTCCAGGCTACAATATGGAATATGTTGTTGGGGGGTGCTTATCTTAATAAATTGCAACAGTTAATTGTGCTTCAAAAGTGTGCTATAAGAAAAATTTGCAATTCATCGCGCCTGGCTCACTCCATGGAATTATTTCGACATACAAACATTTTACCCGTTCTTCACTTTTTTTATTATAAATTTCTAAAAATATTTTTTATAAGAGGTGGATATAGACAAAGTCCTATTAGTAATTTGTATAACTTAAGAAGCAATACTCGCTCTGTTCCCGCCCTGCCTTTTCGAACTACACTCTTTAGAAACTCTTACACTATAGTATCCCGCAAATTGTTCAATTAAATCCCTGAAGATATGCGTAGAAAAAGGATTCTATCATTGTTTTTAAAACGTACTAAATCATGGCTTCTTACCAACAATAATTATGAAATCGAAATTTTGCTGCAGTACGTTGTTTGATAAAATTTTAATTACTATTTTTACTAAATTGTTTTCCCTATAAATTGTTGTTAATTTCTTTTTTAAATCTTTCCTTATTAATGTATTTGTTTGAAGTCATATTACTTAATTTCAAATTCAGTTATGTTAACGATAAAGAGTAAATTATTTATTTGTCACCCCACATTGTTATTATTCACATCCCACTTATTGTTTATAAAATGTAGCATTAACCCTATTTTTTATTTAAATATAAATGCTACAAACTATTCTCTTAAAATAATTGTAAGCTTGTAGACTTAAGTAATTATAAATAAAATTGTAAACGAGAATATGAACAAATATACATACATACATACATACATACAAATAGATTATGAAATATTAAAATAGATACAGGGTAGCTATGTAATTATTAATTAATATCAAAATTAATTTTCCAGCAGAAGAAAACATTATGAAATTAAATATTAAGAGGTACGAGGTAAGAGACGAAGCTTTAGGCAGGGAGTACTGATATTAAAGTCAAAACAAGAAGAGTTGGAATTGACACTCCTCAGCATTCGAGAGACTGGTTCGTTGGAGCCATAAGAGGTTCGATGGGTGGGAAGACAGAAGAGGCGGGGATTACGAGTGTTACTAGGGCTGTGCCTGAAAAGATTCGGTGAATGAAGAGAATGTCAAATATTTCTCTTCGATCTTTCAGCGTATTCAGGTTGAGAAGTTTGATTCGGTCTTGATAAGCAGGTAATATTCAAGGATTACTCCAATTAAGCCCTCGAAAAGCAAATCGAAGGAAACGGCGTTGTATGCTCTCAATTCTGGCAATGTGCACTTGTTGGTAAGGCGACCAGACTTGACAAGCGTACTCAAGAAGCGGACGAACAAATGATATGTAAAGGGATCGGGTAACGTAGGAGTCGGCAAATTCCTTGGACCATCGTTTCACGAAGCCAAGTGCTGAATTTGCCTTTAAAATTATATCGTCGATATGTTGAGAGATGTTGAGATCTTGATCTTGACAAAGATGATTTTCTATAACGCTTATATAGTAGGTACCGCTATTTTAAACTCTAAATACATAATTTCAAAAAAAACCTCTGAGGAAAGCTAAAATACCCACATAGCAAACTAAAGGTAATCACTTCAGCTAAGCTATGGAGCGCTACAAATACAGACGATGTACAGACTTCTTCCACTAAACACATTATTTTTCTATCATCGTAACGTCACGTTTGATTGTTATCTCGATTTATACTTGCGATTTTTAGGGACTATAAGGCAAGTTAAAAAAAATTCTAATAATCACACATGATATTACGATGATAGAGAAACATATTTGAGTTGCTGGCAAAATTCTGTCTGTCTGTCTGTCCGTCTGTACGGATGTATATTGAACTACAGCCTAAACAATTTGGCCAATCGTCTTCAAATTTGGAACATAAGGTTATTCTGAAATTCTAAAGAGGACTTTTTAAATTTTTTTTTATTCAAATATTAACGGTACCTGTCATATAACCGTTAAGTAAAATTCAAGAGGTTGGGCTAAAAACGGTACCTCCCATAGAACCGTTTTTTTTTTCTTCGACTTTCTCGAAAACTGGTCATCCGATTTCAATAAAAATTGATATTCAGAAAGATGTTGGTAGCCTAACTAATTTTATTTTAAAATATTTTCGAAAACTTTTTTTTGTATTTTTAATAATTTTCTTAATTTTTCAAAAATCAATATTTTGAAAACGAGTGGATGGATTTTTTTCAAAATTTGTTTTTAATTGTAGATTATTTTTTCTTAAATTATTTTGTTTTTAATTTTTAATTTTTATTTTTTAAAAAAAATTAAAAACCACGATTTTGGAAAAAAAATCAACTTATTTCGCCACAAAATGGGGTTTAAATTTTTTCGCTGAAAACTATTTCACGTACTTTTTTCAAACAATTAAATGTCAGAAAATCGAAAAAAAAACTTCGAAGTTCCCTTAATATTTTTCAAATTTTATCAAAGTTATGACCGCACATAAGAGTAATTACGTGCGATCCAGTCGTGCGATTTATTTAATATGGCCGAATTCCAATTATACTGTTAGTTTGAATGGCTTGTAAAGCTTTAATGACAACTGTCGTAATAAACCAGATGAGATTTTTTACTATTTCATTTAAAACTCTTCTTTAGAATGTTCTTAGCTACCTTTTATATCCTCATTACATGGAAATAACTTCCGAACGACTTACGTTAAACAACGGATAAGGAATGCAAATATTAAATGTTGGTGCAGTATCATCCATAAACCGGGTGCCCTTGTTTTGAAAAGACAAACGCAAATTACAAGAATTTTGATTTTATGAAAATTCATTCAAAACTTTTGACATTCAACAGATGTCTTTTTAAATTATTATGCACGAAGTCGAGAAATGAGAATTTTTTCCCAGAAAAAAGAAAACAACAAATATTTAAAGTAAAACAAAGAAAAAGAGGGATCATTCTGAAATATGACCTCTAGTAAGATTTTTCATTAAATAACTGACCCGCCTTAGCAGCCAAACATATCAAGGATATCTTCTCCTTAGGGAAAACTTAAACAACATAAGTTTATTTGATTTATGCATCCCCAACAACACGAACGAAAACTTCCCTCAAGTCGTTTGAAACAAAAAGGATAAAATAAAGAAAACTCCTTGAATCGAATTGAATCGGAAAATGTAATAAATTAAAAGCATTCACTGTTTGCTAGTGCCACCCTTTGCTTCTTGGTATTATGACACATTTCGAGACAATGTCGAACGAGGTATCGAATGTCCCTTGAGTGGGTGAATGCAAGAGATTTAGTTAGCAGCATCAATATCTTATTTAAAAATGCCATACAGAAAAAAACTTCCCACTCCGAAGATGACTCCTTAGTCCTTAACAACGAAGGATAAAAATATAGAGATAAGGGTTTGGGTATCCTCGGCAGAGCAGTGTCGGCAAGGTGACATTTAAGAATCGAATGAATTTATATATACATATACACATAAAGTCGATTGTATGGATATACATATACTTTAAACTATTGTTAGTCGTTGGTTAATGGCATTGGGGGCTTCAATGGCATTCGAAGCGGTTGCGATGGAATTTATGTTGCAGTAACACGAATGCAGTCGGGTAAAAGATATTTTATGTTCGTATTGGTATTTTCGTTTTACATGACCTTTAAAAAACCTTTAACACTCAGCGCTAAATATTCTAAAAAAAGTATAAAACATTGTATAAGCGGTGATTTGCATAAGATGTGTAGATTTTAAAAATCTGCTTCCAATTCGTAAAAACGTAAGAAATATTTGCGTATGCTGTAAGTAATTAAAGTAAGCATGAATTTTATAGCTATGGCTTTGCCGTCAGCTCGGTTAGCATATTGACTACATTTAATTGGCATGAATTCATATTTTTTTTTAAATATTTAAGCAAATCCGTGTATATGTAGGTAACATCATATATTTATAAATATTTTTCAAAAAAGAACAGAGGGTTTCCCAGTGGGATCCGTTAAGCACTTTAATTGTTTCCAAAGTATTTAGATTTGTCGGTAGCAAAAATGGGACACTCATGAAATGAAAACAGTCGTCTTTGGCCTTTAAATTAAATTCATAAAGTGCAAAATTGGTTAAAACTGCCGTTGAAAGGAGATCCATTTAGACCAACGAAACATTTGTTTAAAAAACATTTGTGAAATGTTTCCCATTTGTTTAAAAAACATTTCAGAAACATTTCAGAAATTTTTCGCGAAGCGTCCAGACCTTAATAAACATTTCAGAAACATATAAAAAAAAATTTCAGAGAGAACGAAACATTTCTGAAATGTTTTTTTAAATGTTTCTGCAATGTTTAAAATAAATGTTTCTTTGGTGTGGACACACCATAACATATTAATCTAAATTGAATTTATTGGCTCGACAGCTCCTTAAGGAGCCAAGGCCTAGTGAGTTATACTCTCAACCATTCCTCTGTGTGTGTTGTGTTAATCTGCAAGAATGGAAATGGACCTACAATTTACCGCCGAGTCCGAACGGCTACATAATTTGCACTTTTTTCGAGTTTTTACTCTTGTTGATTTTGTCAGTTCCTCGCAAGAGTCAGTAGATAAATCTACGAAGTAGACACACTTACGAGCACTGGCTACTGAAGCCATCGGCTCGGACATTACTAGACAACACACAAGATGACATTGATACAAGAGAAAACAGAGGAAAGAGGGAGAACGGAAAACAGAAAACACATGACATAACACATGTCAACAGCCGCAGTTGGTTTTTTGGACGGTCCCCCATCCTACTACTAACCACGCACAACGAGGCTTGATTTCGCTGATCTTACGGGAAGCGATGCTCTTTACTTTCACTTTTTTTTACTTTTTAATGATTTTTATTTAACTTTTACTCATAACTACTTAAATGCTAGACAAAAATCTTAAAACTAGTTAAAACTCTCTAAATTAATCTCCAACTTAATTTTAATCGCAATTCGGGCACAAAAATTACTTAAATTTATCTTTTATTTTTCACCCAGAAAATGAAAAAAACTGGGTTAACTATATCGGTTTCTTAATCTATCTCAAACTATTTAAAACTAACTTAAAATAAACTAAAAATAAACTAATAATAAACTTAAAATAAACTTAAAGTAAAATTAAAATAACTTAAAATAAACCTAAAATACTTAAATCTAGAACAGCCACAACAAGCTTTTTTTTAACTTTTATAATTTTTTGTATTTTTTTTTAGTTTTGTGTTTTTTATATTTTTTTTTTGCTCCCAGCGGCAATGTTTCGGTCATGAGCTCTATTGAGAACTTTTTCGAATACCTTCCTGATACTCGGAAGAAGACTTATCGACCGGAGATTTACCGGATTGGAATAACCCTTTCCTTTGGAGAGGATGTACAACAGCTGTCTACCAACTTACTGGATAATATGCATTATTCAGCGCATTGTTGAACAATATTATGTATATGTCTATTGCTTCCTAAGGGAGATGTCGTAGTACAATATTGGGTATATACCATCGACTCCTGCTGACTTCTTTTTCTAATGATACTAAGATCATTTGGGTTTCAAACTTCGAGATGAGTTGGGAACTTGGCCCATTTTGCTCGGCGGTGGTGGAGTTTGCCAGATTGTCTTCACCCTACTACCTGAGCTATTTGCTTATATGCAAATGTCTGGTCTATTTACAATATGTACCTTTTGGCTGGCCAAAAGACCTACAAAGTAATAAATAAATAAATAATAAATAAATTATTTGCCTTTTGGCAGGAAACTATTTACTTTAATTACTGTTTAAGCTACCACTTGTAAATATTACTTTTCCACACGCAATTGGATGGCGTCGGCCAGCAATCGGGATGTATGGAAGAATTTGTTAAAGGAGGCCCGGACCGGATCCCGGTTGTTGCGCCAATGATGATGATGACACTGCGAAAGTCGCGAACTATGTCTTCACAGTTCACTCTTCCACAGTTGCTGCACGACTGATGACGGAAAGTGATGCTTTATCAGAGCCAAGCCGTTGACGATCATTGAAGAGTTTGTTTGCATAAAATTCAGTTTCAGTTGTGAGTAAAGTAATCTACTATTTGATTTGTAAATTTGATCTTTTACATGGTTTAAATTCACCTGTCCTCGTTTCTTAGTTCATAGAGTGCCATTCTTTTCGATATTCGGTCATTGTTATGAGACAAAACCTGTAAAAATGTAGTCTACTTGTGCTTTAATAGTGCTAGTTAATATTTTTGGGAGTCCCGTTTCCAGATATATGGCATAGTTGGGAGTATGTAAAGGTAAATTAAAAAGTTTCTCCTAAACACTTCTGTAAAATTTTTCTATCACCTCATATTCGTTAATTCCCCATACCAGGGCAGCATTGCAAAACGAACATTTAACAACATCATCAAATATCCTATATTTCGCTGAAAGCACTATTCTTTGATTTGAAAAGATATTCCTCTATGATATATTTAACAGACTTTGAGAAGTTTTGGATTTAATGTTAACGTGGTTATTAAAATCCAAGGTTCTGTTAAGATTTACACCCAGGTACCTGTACTCGTTAGTTATCTCTAAAAGGTTTCCATTGAAGTTCCAATTGTATGAAGTTTGATTCCGGGTAGATCTTGAGAACTCCATCACCTTGGATTTTTCAATATTAATGACTAGTCCCCACTTACTGCAATAATATACTAGGCGATTGATCATCAGCTGGAAATTTTCTGGTGACTCAAAAAGTATTACCAGATCCAGCATATAAGAGAACATTAATGGCCAAATCATCGATCCTAATACCTCCCGGTAGTGAAGCATCCACATCATTAATATAAAGTGCAAATAGAAGAGCACTTAATAGGCACCCTTGTTTAACTCCGGTGTCCGTTTCAAACCATTCCGAAACCGTTGAACCATACCAGACAGTTTCTTTTGATTCTGCATACATTTCTCTTACTACATGAATGAACTTTGTAGATATGCCTAGTTGTGAGAGTTTAAAGAAAAGTGCATTTCGACAAGGTCAACAGCAAACTTAAAGTCAACAAAAAATTATAGACTTTCTGGTTTCTTGCTTGAAATGATTTCACGATGGAGGTTATTGTAAGAATATGGTCTACGGTTGATAATTTTTTCGAAAACAAGCTTGAAATTGGGTTATTATATGCAAGGTTTCCAACATCTCCAGCCTTTTAACAAGTATACCACTAAACCACACTTAATGTCTCCTTTTTTGTGAATAGGGAATATAACTGACTTTTTAAATGATGTAGGAACCTCCTCATTTGTAAACACTTTATTAAAAAATTATGTAAGTTGAGAAATAAAAGCTGGTGTGGCACTCTTGAAATATTCGTATGGGATCCCATCTTCTCCTGGAGCTTTTCCATTATTTGCCTTAAGGATAACAAGCTGTACTTCCGATAAGGTGATTTCACTATCCAATATCTCTTCAGCGAATACGAAAATAGAACAACTGATATATGTTGTAAAACGTTTTTTAAGTGAGTTGCCAGATGGTTAGCCGATACTCCTAATCCAATTTTAAAGCTTGATGCATTAATTTCCTTTGTCACCTTCCAAAACTCTTTTGAATCTGTTGATTGGCCAAGTATGTTAGCCTGATGGTTTGCGAATTCCGTTTTCTTTTTGCAACAAAGAAATTTGTACCTTTTGTTTGCTTCGTTGTACCAATATTTCAAACTTTCCGGAGTGCTTTCAAAAGGATGAAGGACTTTTTTTTGCGCGTTCATACACTCATTATCGAACCATTTTTGTTTGAAAGTCTTACACATGTTTGTTGTAGTTCTAGCAATAGAGTTTTGATACAAGAAACAAGTTGATTTGAGCGATCATGAGCTGAATTGTAACTCTCATTAGCTGCTGAAAGATTTTTGGTATATTAATAAATTTTTCTGTTTCCATTTAAGCCGCGGAAGAAGTTCAAGATTTCTTTGGAAATCTTCTATTTTTTCTGACCATTCATATGGCATATGATCTGAGAAATTTTTTACATTATATTTCGAATTTTTGTATAAGTTCAATCCAATTTTTATTCGCAGCACAGTAATCGATTACAGTTACCTTCCTATAAAAGTATATCGACCGTCAGTGTCTCCGTAAGTACAACCGTTCAAAATTATACAATCATACATCTGTAAAAGTTCAAGAAGATTGGTGCCATTTTGATTACATACATTGTCCTCGGAAATTCTGCGGTTTAGCTTTATTGAAGATTCGTGCAGCAGATTGTAGTTAATTGCAAATTATTAGTTCTTGTGTTGAAGTCGCCTATTAAAAGAACACTTTTTTTGATGAAAGTAGGATAATGTTGTTAAATCGTTCATAGTCTTCAGTCCAATGTTTTAACTGCCGCATTCGCAACTAATTTGAAACCAATAAAAATACTTTGAAAATTTACTTAGATTTTAACTTGTAACATGTGTTTTATAAAGGAAACATACTAATGCTTTATTGTTTTTAATTGTTACTATTTGTTTTGGTTTCTTTGGTTTAATTATTTTCCTATAGCCAAGGAGGATTCGACGTTTGTGTTGTGATTTTTTCGTGAGATCACATTGTATAAATACACCTGTGCCTTTAAGCTTGAAAGAGTTTTGTAACATTTTTGTGGCATTCTCATTGGAGCCGGTGTTAAGTTTCTGTTAAATTATGTTTTTTGTTTTCAGATAATTTTTTTTTTCCCGAAAACGCCTGTTATTCGCCAAGTAAAAGTTAAATGATAAATTGCATTTTCACCTGTTGGTCAATATTCTCCTTCGGCATAGTGATGATCATGTTTTCTTCCTTTTAATTCGCGTAAAATTTTACAACTAGACTCGAAATGTTTGAATTTGTTCAGATAAATCCTCATTTTGTGTCCGCAGTGAATTTATTTCAGCATTAAGCCTTATGAAATCGGTTGCTTTCCCAGCTCTGTTTGAAGGAATTCATCGATAATTGTTTTAATTTTTTTGAGATCGCTGTTAGAGATAGAAGTCATGTTTCGATAGGATTTAGATGCTATTGTTCTCCTGTTTATAATCGGCGCCTCTGAATTAGGGTTGTCTTTTGGTGAGGTTTGTATTAATTTTCTTTTATTGTAAATCATGTTAAAAGCACGAAAAATGGAAATTTGGTTTGTATACGCTTCTATAACTAAGGTTACCTGATATATTTGCACTTTTTGGAAAAGGTTTGGGATAACCTGGATGTTATTGTACTACTGTACAAATTGAATCAACTTTTTTCACTACAGTGTTGCCAAAACTTGTATGCTATAAAGACATATTGAATGAGAAATAATAATATAAATACAAATATATTGGATCAATATTCTCGATGGGTTTCAAAATTACTACCCATATTTAATCGTTAAATGTTTTAAAGGCTGTATAAAATTAATTTAAATGTAATCGTATTTAAGTTGAATTAAATACATACATAATGCAAGCCCCTCGATTTCGATAAGAATTAAATATTTTGGCAGACTCATAAAGATAATTTTATAAAAAATATTGTATACAAATATTACCAGATAATTTAAAGGTTGAATTCGGACGACTTCACAAATTTAACAATAGAAAAACTTTAAATTCTAAAATCACATTTGCTAGGATAAGCTCTGGCTATAAAGCTACCAAGAACATTACACACAAAACTTTTTCATTTGAAAATTGTTTGCATTTATTTCTCCCAAGTGTACTTAATGGTGAACACGAATCTTTTGAAACGCGTTCTTGCCACTTTTTGCATAAAATCATAAAGTGCAATTGTGCCCTTCATATCCTTCAAAGTCAATTCGACTTTTGATAACGAAAATGAAATTTCAAGCGAAAAAAATACCATTTGCACTTTTTTCGATCTCCTGTAACCGAGGGAAAAGAAACGAAAGCCATTTGCTGAAAATCCATTCAAGTGTGAGAGATATTGCAGATATATTCTGTTTTATAAAATGCAATACAATTGCATTTGTTCCATTAGACTGGCACAGATAAACAGTTTGAATGCTCGTTGCACACACGCACGGATATATGCAAACTATAATGCTGTTAAAGCAGCTAACATTTTTGATTCGGTCTTATCAGAAAAGTCCTTGACCTGTCCTATCCCTTTCTATGGTGTCCGTCATTTCGAATCGATTGGTACATTATGCAAGGGGACGTCCTGTCATATTATTTGGAAAGCAAAAATATCCAATGGAACCCTTGTACATCCATCGAAATATGATAACTTCATTGCATCCGATAGATTGTCATTCAATATAATGAAAGGGTTGTGAAACTTAGATTCATATACAAGTACTATCGTAACTTTGGTTTTCTTTTTACCTATTAGAGTCGCCATTGCGTATATTTGAAACTTGTATTCAATTTATTTTGAAATGAATGTATTAAGTTCTGTGTTCAAAGATTTTCCAAGTTTATGTATATATGTACATGATTGTTAAGATTTTCACCAGAAATATGGCAGCATAGGAATATTTGCGTAAGCAAATAAAAAACAATGAATATAAATATTAATAAATGAATATAAATATTTCTTAAATTTATTCATACTACATCCTGATTAAATAAATTGAACAACTGGGTCACACGTACTTGCTCTTATTTGCGGTCACAGCGTCAAATAAAATTTGATAAATATAAGAAGAACTTCAAAGTTTTTATTAAAATTCTTGTAATTTTTGACTGTTCGTAAAAAGTACGTAAATAGTTTTCAGCGGACAAATTTAAACGCTGTAAAAAAATTGAAACAGTGTGATTTTCTTTTTCAAAATAATAGGAACGGTTTTTAAATTAAATGGCTTTTATTTAACAACTTTAGTTAAAAATAAAAAAAATATATAATTTAAGAATGCAAACTTTAGCACAAAAATAACTTTCATTTAAAAATCAAATTTAAAAAAAAGATTTACCTACGCGTTTTCAAAATATCGATTTTAAAAAAAAAAAATATTAAAAAAAATAATTATAAAGAATACAAAAAAAAAAAGTTTTCGAAAATATTTTAAATTAAAATTACTTAAGCTACCTACACCTTCCTGAATATCAATTTTGGTTGTAATCGGTTAACCAATTTACGAGAAAGTGAAATAAAAAACCGGTCCTATGGAAGTTACCGTTTTTAGCCCACCATTTAATTTTTTTTTTCACCAAAATATAACGCTTTTGTAAATAAGCATTATATTTTGGTGAAAAAAGCACACTTATTCGTTCATTACACGTATTTTGGATACTGAAGCTGTGGTTCATAAATTGAAAATTTATCTATCCCCAAAAGGGGTACTTTTGTGGTTTTTCGCTTTTAGGTTCTAAACTTATCAATATTTTCAAAAATGGTATAAACTCTTTATCATTCTGTTTTTCTCAAAAATCTCTCTTTAACATAAAAGCACCTAGTGCATATAAAAGTTGTATAATTCTGCATCGAAGGGACAAAGAGCGAATTTTTTGTACAAACTATAGAGTTGTAGGCCAGTAGTGTTAGACACAAAAATCACCCAAATCTGAAATAATTCAGACAAAAGAATTTCCCGTCTCAATGGATTTTTTCGGGGTCCAATACGAATATCCTAGGATTTCCCCCTCGGCGAATCTGTGATTATTGGAGGGGAGGAGTAAAATGTACCCCAAAAAGGCTATTTTTTGTGTTTTTGCTCGTAAGTTCTAAACTAATTATAAAATAAATAATAAATTTATTGGCGCGACAGATCCTTAAGGAGCCAAGGCCTAGTGACTTATACTCTCAACCATTCCTGTGTGTGTTGTTACTCTGCAAGAATGGAAGGGACCTACAGTTTACCGCCGAGTCCGAACGGCTACATGAGATGCACTTTTTCGAGACAAATTTTACTCTTGGAGGTTTTGTCAGTTTCTCGCAAGAGGCAGTACCCCAGAAAAAAGGTGGTTATGAGCTGGATTTGAACCCAGGTTTTTTCGCTTAGCAGTCCGACACACTAACCACTAAGCCACGGGGCACTACTAAACTAAACTAATTAATGTTTTTAAAAATGGTCTGAATAAAAGTTGTAGAACATTTAATTCTGTCGAACGGGAACAAGAAGTTGACAACCCGTTGACAAACTATAGTGAGTCAGACGTGAAACAATTTTCAAAATGAGGTATTTTGATTATTTTCAACTTAATGTATTAAATTTAAACTTCGTCAAAAATTATTGCAAATTACTCGGTCATTGCCAGCTTCAATACATTTTTTTTACTTGCGATTATAGGGACTATAAGGCAAGTTATGCATTCGTAAAAAAAAAAAAAATTCTAACAATCAAACATGATATTACGATGATAGAGAAGTCAAAAAAAGTGGGTCCGGAAATTCCGTCCGTCTGTGTGTCTGTCTGTCTGTCTGTCTGTCTGTCTGTCTGTCTGTCTGTCTGTCTGTCTGTCCGTATCGATATCTACAGCCTAAACGGTTGGGCCGATTTGATACAAACTTGGTATATAGTATTTTTAGAGTGCTCTACCCGACAGTTTTTGGAATTGGCATTCTAGCTCCAAAACTAACGGTACCTGCCATATAACTTTTATTAAAAAACTTATTTTTCTCGAAAACGGCTCCTACGATTTTGATTAAACTTTCAGAATGATATTTTCTGTGCAAAATCTATCTTTTAATTTTAAGGATTTTTAAGAAAAAGTTTTATAACGGTACCTCCCATATGACCGGTTTTTTAAAATCAGACTTTCTCGTTAACTAATTGACGGATTTTGATGAAATTTTCAAAATATGTAGTGTTTTATGATTTAAATAATATTGCTTATCAAAATTTTCAAAAACATTTTTTTTTAAATTTTAATAATTTTTTTAAAAAAATATTTTGTTTTTTGAATATTTTGAAAACGGATCTATAGATTTTTTTTTAAATTTTTCTCCTAGTATAAACTATAGATTACTTAAAATTGACATACTAAAAAAAATTTTAAAATATGTTTTCGAAAAGTTTTTCAAAAAAAACATTTTTTTGAAAAAATTGGTCGAACGATTTTGAAATGAAAAATTCATAAAATAGAAAACAGCAAAAGAAATAAGATGGCTTACAACATTTTTTCCAAAAAACGTTATGAGTAGTGTTTTTTGAATTCATAAATTTTTTTCCCCAACATTTTATTTCATATTGCTCGGCTAAGCCCTAGCCAAGCCATTAGTCAAATAAAAGAAAGTGACAACCTACATTACATAAATACTTACGTATTTTAAAGTATTTTTCATCATCATAAAAGCACAGAATAAATAAGGAAGCCTTTGATAAACACACAAAAAACAACTAACAAATAAAAAAAACTATTGGATTACTACTGAATGCAAAAATTTCAATCGAGAAAACAAAAGTTTACACCTTCCTATAAATAAATAAAACCACTGTGTTAACTTTTAATATTGTCTCTATACCTACTGGCTTAACAGTAGTTGGAACACGAATCTTAATTTTAGTACCTTCCTTCCTTCCAACCTTATTATAGGTACCTAAATCCTTTATAAATTCCATTGGTCCCATATTGGGACGTATAAAGGTCCCTTTACCTAGCATTATTGCCATACTGCTGATTCCGACGAATCTTTATGCCAGTTGCTCAAATTTTTCAATACCAAAATGAAAATTTAACTGAAAAAAGTCCTTTGTATCTTTCTATTAGCAAATTATATTATAAACAGTAAGCAGCAAGTGGAAAGATAATACTACACTAAAAAACTGC
This sequence comes from Platycheirus rosarum, assembly GCA_963971375.1. Classification (NCBI taxonomy): domain Eukaryota; kingdom Metazoa; phylum Arthropoda; class Insecta; order Diptera; family Syrphidae; genus Platycheirus; species Platycheirus rosarum. Next base: position 212,847,112 of record OZ020507.1, on the reverse strand, counting down.
AAAAGCTAACAATCCTATATATTTATGTGTTTATCCCTTTGTCGTGACGCATGTTCGTTCGAGCTTCACCCCAAAACGATTCTAAGGAAGTTGCACGTCATACAAAAAATATTAAAATAAAATCTTTGTCAAAAAGACGCCTGCACTTAAAAAAGATTAGCACATAAGAGCAAGTACGTGCGACCCAGTCGGGCCTTTTATTTGTCAACTTTAGGTAGGTGGATATATCTATGTAGAATTATGCATGAATTACGCATTATGAAAACACTAAACCATGCTGATCAATCCACATTTTTGATTGGTCATGGTTCCAATTGGCCCATCCTAAAATTTGAAATAATTTTGGAAGAAGATTAATTTAATGCTCTTGGTACCGTTTGACGCCCATATCTCGTTATGTAGAGATCCTAGCGAGAATATGTTTCGCATTGTCAGATAGGCATCCAGCTACGCGATCCATATACCTAAAATTTCTTGAAAAAAACTGCGTTTCCAGGAGCGGATTGAAGGGTGGAAACTAATTTTTTTTCGCTCAAACCTTCAGACCCCTATATCTCGTTATGTAGAGATCCTAGGTGAATATGTTTTACATTGTAAGATAGGTATTGAGTCCAGCTACACGATCCATATACTTACAATTTCTTGAAAAAATAACTGCGTTGCCAGGAATGGATTGAAGGGTGGCGTGTCAGAAACTATTTTTTTCGCTCAAACCTTCAGACCCATATATCCCGTTACGTAAATATCCTAGGTGAATATGATTTATATTGTCAGATAGGTATCGAGTCCAGCTACACTGTCCATATACCTGAAATCTCTTTAAAAAAATAACTGCGCCTCCAGGAGCAGAGTGGCGTGTCAGAAACTATATTTTTTCACTTAAGCCTTCAGACCCCTATGTCTCGTTATGCAGAGATCCTAGGTGAATATGTTTTACATTGTCTTATAGGTATTGAGTCCAGCTGCACGATCCATATACTTACAATTTCTTAAAAAAATAACTGCGTTGCCAGGAATGGATTGAAGGGTGGCGTGTCAGAAACTATTTTTTTTCGCTCAAACCTTCAGACCCCATATACGTAAAGATTCTAGGTGAATATGATTTACATTGTCAGATAGGTATCGAGTCCAGCTACGCTTTCCATATACCTGAAATCTCTTGAAAAAATAACTGCTCCTCCAGGAGCGGATTGAAGGGTCGCATGTCAGAAAATACATTTTTTTCACTCAAGCCTTCACATGCTTATATCTCGTTACAAAGAGGTCCTAGCTGAGTATATTTTGCATTGCCAGATAGATATTGAGTCCAGCTACTTGGACTCCAGGATCGGAAAATGCATTTTCACTCAAGTTTTCCGCGCCTATATCTCGTTATATTGAGGTCTTAGGTGAGTGGTTCTTCCATTGTCAGATTGATATTGATTCCAGCTACCCGTACATCAGCTTTCCATACACCAGCAAAAATAAGGCGAGGAAAAATAATTATTGCACTGCCAGGAGTGAAATGAGTGGGAGGTTCTTCATTCGCCCCGACACTCTCCCTTTTATTGCTAATAGCTCCTCAGCCGTTGATTCTATCTGCACCGGAGTTACACTTTACGATATGCCTCCTGTCTGGGTTCTATTTTTAACTATGCTGAATTCAATTCTGCAACTTTTATATGCACTTTTTCTATGATAAAGTTTATTTGCAAATATATTTAAGAAAAACAGAAAAATATGGAAAATTGTCCCAAATTTGACCTAACGTAATTTGGTACTGGGTTGTCCAAATTTAGTTTGGGTCATTTGATGCAGAATTAAATACTCTACAACTTTTACTCAGACCATTTTTGAAAATATTGATAAGCGTCTTGCGGATGGTTACAGACCGAATAAACGTCATACACTTGAAATTTGTGTTTGTTTTTATGTCATCTTAATTATGTGTAAATACCAGCCTTGCTGAAATGAGGTGAATGGGGTAATTTTTTTTGTACATATACACGAGCGTCTTACAGCATGTCATGGAGGGCTAAAACGTCTTACATTTTTATTTTCGTGTATATATTAATTCAATGAACGATACATTAAAAGATGAGCCTTGCTGAAATGAGGTGAACGCTGAACGGGCACTTTGTTTACAACTTCATGCCTTGAACTTAAGGCCTCATGAAGGGTACCGGAGTGTAAGACGGGCATATTTATAACTGTCGGGCCTCAATCCTTCTATGAACAAAGTTTTAGGCTTGCCAAAGTGAGGTGAGTAAATCGGTCGCTAGCTCTTGGTCTAGAAGGTTAGGGTAGCAAGGCACTTCCATTTCATTATTCGAAATAAATACGTACAATAGATTTTGCGAACAAAAAATAACGATGCGTAAGAATGAAATTTTCTTTCAAAATAGAAAGGACGATTTAAAAAATACTTGAATACTCATTCTAGTTGTAGTCGGTTTACTAGTTGCCGAAAAAGTACAAGAAACAAAAAACGTTCGTATGGTAGGTGCCATTTTAAGCCCGACAAAATATAACTCATACGTCATATTTTTGCTTGCGATTATAGGGACTATAAGGCAAGTTTAGGATTCGTGAATATAAAAAAAACTGAGATAACAATCAAACATGATAGAGAAGCCTAAAAAAGTCATTGGAAAAAAAAGTTCGACCGTCTGTCTGTCTGTCCGGGTGTATATCGACCTGCAGCCTAAACGGGTTAAGCGATTGCCTTCAAATTTGGTATGTGTTTATCTCTTGGCATTCCTCAGAGGGGATATTTAAATTTTATTTTTAGGGCTAAAAATAACGGTATTTGCCATACGACCGTTTAGGAAAAGCTTATTTTTCTCTAAAACGGCTCCAACGATTTTCATGAACATTTTTGAGAACTTTTTTGTTGGTATTGGCTATCATTTGATCAGAACCACACATACGGCAAAAGTCTATTAACGGGACCTCTTATATAACGTTTTTTTTTAATTTTTGGCTTTCTCCGTAACGGCTCTATGGATTTCTATCAAATTTGATATTTGAAAAGATCTAGATAGCCAAATTAATTCTGCATATCAAAATTTTAAATAACATTTTCTGATTAAAATTATTTTTTTTTTGAAAAATCTATATTTTTAAAACTAATGAAAAAAAAATATTTTAAATTTTATAATCACACGTATATTAATAAATTCTAAAAAACTGCATACCAACATTTAAAAAGAATTTTTTTTTCAAAAAACTAAAAATGAAAAACAGGATTTTATCAAAATCCGTCCTACAATTTTTGAAAAACTTTTTTCATAAATTCTTTGTTATTTAAGACGTGTGGTGGCGTACTTCATTTTTACTAAAAACCGTTAAGTATTGTGGTTTTGATAGTTTTTATAAGTTCAAACTGTGTTACTTTCAACGTAAATGTTATTTGTTTTTGTCAAAGATCTTGCCTTTCAATGTAATCAAGCACATAAGAGCAAGTACGTGCGACCCAGTTGTGCCCATTTTGTTAAATAATATGCGCCCGTACAAGGGATTCATGATGCCTTTTAATATGTCGAAATGCATTGCGCGAGCATTGGGAGGGACAGAAGGTGTCAATTAACCTTCTTACGCATCGTTATTTTTTGTTCGCTAAAAACTATTGTACGTATTTATTTCGAACAATGAAATGGTAGTGCCTTGCTAGCCTAACCTACTAGATCAAGAGCTAGCGACCGATTTACTCACCTCATTTTGGCAAGCCTAAAACTTTGGTCATAGAAGGATTGAGGCCCGAAAGTTATAAAAATGCCCGTCTTACACTCCGGTGCCCTCCATGAGGCCTTAAGTTCATGGCATGAAGTTGTAAAAAAAAATGCCCATTCACCTCATTTCAGCAAGGCTCATATTTTAATATATCGTTCATTGATTCAATATATACACAAAAATAAGACGTTTTAGCCCTCCATGACATGCTGTAAGACGCTCGTGTACATCAAAAAAAAATATCCCCATTCACCTCATTTCAGCAAGGCTGGTATTTTCACATAATTAAGATGACATAAAAACAAACACACATTTCATGTGTAAGACGCTTATTCGGTCAATAACCCTCCGTAAGACGCTGAAAACTAGATTTCGTTTAAGTTAAGATAGAAAAAATTACATCCGTTTTAATAGGAAACAATTTTGTTACCCGCTGTGTAGAGCTTGACGATAGAATTCTTAGAGATCGGTAGTTGCATAAACACATGTTTACAAAAAAAAAAATAAAATGCACGACTGGGTCGCATATTTTGAAATTTGTTCGAGTATGTAAATTTATGGCAATTTGTAGTTTGCATCTGGAAAAATAATGTTTAAAAAATTCAACATACACATATTTTGAAAACAAACATTTTTTTTTTGTAAAATATTATTAAAATTCAAAAAAAAAAAATTAATTGGGAATTTTGAAATGCCATATCAATATGGTTATTAATGAATTCCTGTGTTCAAAATTTGATTGTAATCGGATTTTTAGTATACGAGAAAATTTGATTTGAAAATTCCGGTTCTATGAGAGGTACCGTTTTAAGACAAATTCTGAAAAATATTTTCCAACCAAAAGATAGACTGTTGCAAAAAAATAGTATTCTGAAAGTGTTATCAAAATCGTTGGAGCGGTTTTTGAGAAAATCAAATTTCTTCTTTTCGATTGTATGGCAGGTATACTGTTATTTTTGGACCTAGATCAAAAAGGAAAAAAGACCCCCTTAGGGAATTCCAAATGCAGAAATACTAAATACCAAGTTTGAAGCAAATTGGCCCATTCGTTTGGGCTCTAGAGGTGCGAACAGACAGACAGACAGTCCGACAGACGGACGGAATTTTAGACCGACTTTTTTCGACTTCTCTATCATCGTAATAGCATGTTTGATTGTCAGAACTACGTAATAAACTAGGCAATTCATTTTCCAAAAGCTTACCTACCTGCTTTACATGCTTTCACAGGGTGTGATTTTATCCAGCCTTTTATCGGAAAGGAAAAGTAGGACCATTTAAAATTATGCGAAAAAACGAGCAGTACCAAGAAGCCTTTGCTAAAATATGTGATTTAACTGACTCAAACGCTGAATTACTTAAAACTTTAGAAGAATTTATTTGTTATATGTACAAAGTAAAAAACGTAAGTCAAGTTAATGATGCCAGATTTGAAATGTTTATGAAGAATTTCATTGTAAAAAATTCAAATGAAGCCTTACACAAACAAATAAAAGGATTTGATGCTACTAGCATACCTCCTTGTAAGGCCGAATTGTATCAGCATTTATTGAAAACGAAATATATAACATCTTTTTGGATAAAGACCATCCCGTGACCACGAAGTATGAAACTTCTTCGAAACGTCGGGTAGAAAGAAATAAGAAAATATTTCTTATAACGCGGTAAGTTCCGAAAATACAAAACGCACACTTTTTGGAGTAAAGGACACAAAACCTTTTTATTGAATTTAATTCAAAAAAGCTCCACAAAAAAAAACAACAACAAACAACTAGCAATAGTTTTTGTTGTTGCAATATATTTTGAAAATACAAAACTTTATCTAATATTTTCTTTGCTTAAATCTTCAGTGAGTTTATACATATAAACCTACACTTTTGCGTCCAACTAATACTTTCAATCTTCGACGCCATATTCTTCAGCATTATATTTATCTAATTACGAAACGGGATTTTAAAAGGCGGACTTTGCAGAGACGGGATTTTATTTAAACGGGATTATTGAAAGCGGGATTATATACGCTCCCAATTTTGATATTTAAAACTTTTTTTGCTCATCTTTCCATTTTCTTTGAAATAAGAAAAAAATATTTATTTTCTTCATTGACCATGTTTTTCTGAATGCACAGAACTTTATCAGATACTCGTTCCCAATTAATAAGAAGTGCATCGTTATTTCAACCCATGAACCCTTGACCATTACAAATCAAACGTATGGCAAATGCCGAAGTAACATTCAATTAAAACTCAAAGGACATTGAAAAACAGATTGATGAAACTCGTTATCGAAGAAAAACAATGTTGAAATAAGGTTTCACATACCCCACAGAGAGCTGGTCTCTGGACTTGTGTAAGAAACTATTACAGAAGTATCTATTTATTGAACAATTTAAATTAAGTTAAGTTTGTTTTATATTTAAATGTGTAGTTAGATCTTACATTATTTTAGATAAAACATGTTGTTGGATCATGAAATATTCTCTACCCTGCGTCCTTCAGTGAGATAATGACTAAAATTTAATTACATTACTTTGCAAATAACCTTCAAAAGGAAAGTACTGTTACGAGAGGGACAAAATAGAACTTTACTTATTAATTTGACTACTTAGAAACTTATGTAAAATAAAAATAAAGGGAAGGTCCTTTGTTCCCATTTTGTATACGTTTTTTAATAATTGCAAATAAATTTCAATGGAATACCACTACTTGAGATAAAAAAAATCTAAGCAAAACAGCGTTACCAGGAAAAACGGAGGGGTCTTCTTAACTTAATTTTGTAATATGTACAATGTACATATAGCTATGTACATCTCAATAAATATGAATGTTTATACTCAAACCACCTAGCGTGCCATTGCATCTTCTTATCTACAAAAAGAACTCAATCATTTTCATGCTCCCTATTTAATAAATTAAAGAGGGACGAAAAAATTTAAGGTTACACTTTTCTATCCCCGCTCAACCCACAGGGAAATCAGAATCCACCTGCTTTAGCTGTTGCTTTGTGAATTTTAATCCAAAGTAAGGATAAATGCGCTTCCAATTTTAAGTGATTTATCTTGTCTTGTCCCCTTTATTAAAGCGAACTATTCGCTCTTTAATTTCTTCCTGTCAAGCGTGCGCTGTCTACCTTGGAAAACAAATGTATGTGTGTATGTGTGTGCATCTGCTTAAACAAACTTTTCAATGTAAAAATAAAGATATTTACACTTGTTTTTCATTTTCTGATTCAATTCCTTTTACAAAACCATGACAAAATGTTTTAATTAACAAGAATTTGTAGCGTCCTTGATGCTGAAAGAGGTTTTCGAATCGCCTTTAAACCAAGAACGTTGCGCTTTGATTTAATACAACAGCGTAATTGATGCATCTGCAATATTACAATCCAAGTGAAGTTTTGTGTTTTAATGCGATGTTATTGAAGATGTCCTTAGATCGAGAAGTAATTGACTTTGTAGAGGATATATGTTTGTTTAATGAGAATAATATGGAAAAAGGTGTTAAAAAAGGAATTAAATTGTTGCGTGAAGAGAAGTGGAGAGAAAGGAGTTTTGTAACCTTGCCGATTTTTTCTAATTTCTTATGAGTCATGAGAGCTGCTACACCTTGTTGATTTATATTCAAATGGGCGTATATACATACTTAGTATTAAAATTCACGGACGGTGTCTAGCTTGCACTAGGAGTTTGAAAAATTGCAACCCAACTGAGATTCGAACTCACGATCTCTGGGTTCACAAGCAAACATCTTACTGCACCACTGCCGCCCGAGTTATATTCATAACATACCCTATTATTCTCTCTATCTATTTTCTCTATATGTTTATTGTAATGATATATATTGTTAGTTGATCTTGTCTGTAAAGCCAAGCGTTGTCCATAAGGCCTAGCAACAAGAGAGATGTGTAGTGTGTTTTCAGTTCTTTGGAAGAAAGCATTGAATAAAGATCGAAGTTCAATAAATATTAAACGTGCTTTTTTTGTGCTCCCGCTGAATATAAGTAGGCAAAAGCTAACTGGCGCAGTCGGTCAAAAAAAACTCTAAAAAAGTACAGTGTCGCACTCGAAAGTAAAATACTTTAAAACTTAATAAATAATAATAATTTATTATTAAAAGAAAACAATAAACAAACAAATAAAACATTTTGACACAGTTTTTAAAACTAAAAACAGACAAATATACATGGATATTCAAAAAAAACGTTCATGCATCGAATATTCTAAAAAAAAAGTACAGTGTCCTCAAAAGTTATACTTTATTACGAAAACCGAAACAACACGCAAACAAATAAAACGTTGTGACACAATTCTTAACTAACCAGTGTCCAAAAAAAAAAAAAATTATAATAATAATTTAAATTTATTACCTACATTCTGAAAATATAAAATATATATACAATATATACATATAATATAATAACAAAAGTAGCAATCATAAACTATCGTAAGGGCGAGAACCAGCGAAAAACAACAACCGGCATCTACATAGTTACAAGATCTGTGAAAAAATTACCAAAAAAAAAATAAGAAAAGAACTGATATTCGAAATTAAAGAAAAAATAATAATAATTAAAATTTATGTTTTATATTAATTTATAAAGTGTATACATACAAAAAATTGTGAATGAGAAATAAAAATAAATAATTAGAATAGTGTAAATAAAATTTGTATCCAATTCATTTATATTATTTATATAAAGTCAATTATTATATATTATTTAAAGGAATGAAAAAACAAAAAAATTAAATAAGTTGAAATACGCATATGCATATATCTAACTACAATTAATTCCCCTTACAAAAATAGAAAAGCAAGGATTTGTTACTTAAAGCAAAAAATAAAAGTACAGTCTCATAATAGAATTCGGTAAGTCATTGATATTAGTTGCAATGCTGGGGTTTTCTCAATAATTACAAAAATTACGAAGTAAAATTTTAAAGAGAAAGTTAAAAAAAAAGTAGTACAAAAAGAGTACAAATAAATAACAGAGCTTTACTATAAATCATTGAATACCTTGAATTTATTTTTTTCGACAGTTAAGAAAGTTTCTCTGAGTAAATTTAGTTAGTTGCTAGTCATGGCTAACTCTCTTGAAATCTGCAATTCTCTTAAAATTCCAGATGCTGTGAAAGATGTTCCATGTTTCGACGGTAATCCACGTTTGCTCTTCGATTTTATTACTAACGTTGAAGAGCTTCTTGCTTTGATGCAAGAAATTAGTGGAAAAAACTACGCTAGCATAATTTTGAGAGCAATTCGCAATAAAGTTGTCGGACCAGCAAATGAAGTATTAAACATGTATGGAACGTCCATAGAATGGGACGAAATTAAAAACAATTTAATACTTCATTATGCGGATAAGCGGAATGAAACTAGTCTCATAAGAGACTTACATCAAATTAGGCAAAACACACATAATGTTGAACCCTTTTATGCCCGTATTATAGAGATTTTTTCTACTATCATAAATCATGTGAGGTTACATGAAAAAGAACCAACGGTAGTAACGGCAAAAAAGACTCTCTATGCAGAAATGTGCCTAAATTCGTTTTTAAGTGGACTTAGGGAACCTTTAGGATCCACAATACGTGCAATGACACCTACGAAATTGAGTGAAGCCTTATCATTATGTTTAGAGGAACAAAATCGATTAAATTTTCACGGACAGCACAAATTTTATGGACATAATAGTTCTCAAAATAATTTGTATTCCAATCAACGGCCTTCAAATGAATATTCTTCATATTCACGACCATATATTACAGTTCAACAACCACATACAAGCAGTTCTTTTAGAAATCAAAACTATGTACCAAGAACTCTTACGCCTTCCTTAGCAAATATGTCTACCTTTATCCCAAATAATAACACACATTTCGCACCAAATATTCAAAATTATAATCCACCCCCAGATTTCAACAAATTTGTTCCTAAAAGTAACATAAACATTCCGAACAATAATAATCCAAAAACCAATTCTTACACAACAAATTTCAGACCAAACAATCCCAAAATTCATACACAACCTGAACCAATGTCAATTTCAAACGCGTATACCCATAGACAAAACTCCAATCGTACTCAACCCTATAAATATAACTCACAAGAGGTACATAACATCGAACCAATTTATTATGCCAATAATAACCCACCAGAACAGATTGAACCAAGTCAATATTCAAACGGAAATACTTTTCAGCAAGAAATTGTGTATGACCAAACTGAAGATATTCCACATTTTTCAACTGAATCCATTGTTGATGACGCAAATTTTCACTAACGTGCCTCGGAAAATCGATAGGTTACTTAGATTTGAATAATTACAATTCACATTTATTGCCTTACATTATTATCACAAGCATCAACAACAGTCCACTCAAGTTTTTAATCGATACTGGAAGCAATAGGTCATTTATATGCCCAAATGTAGCCTACAAACTTCAAACACAAAATATTGCACCAATCGAAATCAAAACTATTTTTGATAAAAAAACAGTAAATAAAGAAGTTGTTATTAATGGATTACCTGAGCTTCTTACGAAAAAACCAGTGAAATTCCTGATTTTTAAATGTCATTCTTTTTTTGATGGATTGATCGGAATCGACATTATTAAAGAACTTGGATTAACTATTGACATAAAAAACTCAAATTTAAAAACAAAAAATACGTTCATACCATTAAATTTCAAACCAAATCTTATGTCAAAAACTTATATTGTACCTGAGCTCAGTAAATGTGTTTATTTACTACCAATCGATATCAAATCCGGGAGCGTTTACATAAAACCAACCGCTATAACTTCTCATTTAATGATTTCGGAAGGGTTGTATTTAGCAAAAGACTGGTACTGCTTTGTCGAGGTTGTAAACAAATCTGATTCTCAACAAACTTTGTTAGTAGAGCAACCAATCAAAGCTGAACCTGTTGATGCTTATTTCGAATTTCACAACTATAAAATCGAAAACTCAGAAAGCATTGAGCCGAAAAATATTGGGCAAGCAATAAAAACTGACCATCTTAATGAGGAAGAGAAAAAGTTAATCATAGACTTGTGTCATTGTTGAATATCGTTCCAACGCAATCGTTAATATTATACTTTGTAAATTCTACTTTTCTGTTTTAAATCAAGTTGCTGGTTGATTGTATATATTAATTTGTTCTGTTTGTCACTTTGAAGATCTTATAGTTTTTCTTTTCATTCTATCATTTGCCTTCATTTAATAAAGAAGTTTTTCTATTAAAATTTAATTCGAATTTTCTAATAGGTTATGGGCCCAGGTCATAACTAAAAGAAATAATAATTTGCATTTTGTTTAAAAGGTATCGTATGTCGAAATATTATTAAACGATGAGTTCGTTGTACAATATAGAAAAACTGAATGGGGAGAACTACAGCACTTGGACAATACAAATGAAGAGCGTACTGATACATGCTGATTTGTGGTCTTACATCGATGGATCAAATGTCCTGAAAGCAGAACCGACGCCGACGCAAGAAGAGATTTTGGCATGGAAAACATTTGATGGCAAAGCATTAGCATCTATTTTATTAAGTGTGAATACGTCTGAACTAATTCACGTAAAGAACTGCACATCATCCAAAGAAGCATGGGACAAGTTGCGTGAAATTCATTCACCAAGAGGACCAGCTCGGATGGTGAGTTTATTTAAAAGGTTATTACAGTTTAGATTGCTCGATGGTCAGTCCATTGCAAGTCATGTTAATGAATTCAGCAATATAGCCGAAAAATTAAATGATGTTAATGTCAAGGTCGCGGATGAATTGTTGGCGATTATTTTGTTGTGTAGCCTCCCTGATTGCTATGAAAATTTTATTGTTGCCATTGAGAGTCGTGACACATTGCCTTCATTGGAAACTCTTAAGGTCAAATTGATAGAAGAGGAACGACGGAGGGCAGATAAGGATCCAAGCGTAGCTTCAGGTAATCAGCAGATTTTTGCAACTAAAACCCAGCAAAAGAAGACACATCTTAAAGTAACTAATTCAAAAGCACGAGGTAAATGTTATTCTTGTGGTAAAAAGGGGCACTTTGCGGTTGACTGCAGGGTTTCTAAGAACCGCCAAGCACATTCTTTTGGAATTTTCTCTGCCGATAGCACGGTACTTCAGAGATATGAATGGTGTTTAGATAGTGGTGCAACATCTCATATGTGCTGTGAAGAAAGATTCTTTGTAGATCTTCGAAAACAAAAGGGTGAGATGGTCCATTTAGCCAATGATAATTTTGTTTTCTCTAGCGGATTTGGATCTGTAAGTCTCAAAGTGGGTAATGAAAATATTTTGCTGAAAAATGTCTTGTTCATTCCCGAACTCCGTGGGAACTTTCTGTCTGTAAGCAAAATAACACAACACAATTTCACTGTTGATTTTGAAGGTAATGCGGCTATTGTAAGAAACATGCAGAGAAAATTTGTTCTGAGAGCTTACCAGAGGAACGACTTGTACATCGTTGAGTCAAAACCGGAAGCAGTTTCTTTAAATACAAATTCTAAGACTTATAGTTTGGGCATATGGCACAAACGTTTTGGCCATCTGAACAATGGTAGTTTACAGAAGCTCAAACAACAAAATATGGTAATTGGTCTGGACATGCAATTGTCGAATGAGAAGCAAGATTGTCAAATATGTGCCAAGGGAAAAATGACAGTTCAACCTTTTCCGAAACAATCATTGTCTAGAAGCCAGGACTTGCTTGAAGTAGTGCACACAGACGTATGTGGGCCTATGCGTGTTCAATCCGCTGGTGGAGCTCGTTACTTCGTTACCTTTATTGACGACAAATCAAGAAAGATAATCGTTTATTTCATTAAAACCAAGGACGAAGTATTTACTGTTTTTAGGAAATATAAAGCAATGGTAGAGCTCGAGACGGGTTGCAAAATAAAAGTGTTGCGTAGCGATAATGGACGAGAGTATGTAAATAAAATATTTAACGAGTATTTGGAGACACATGGAATCAAAAGGCAGCTATCTATTGAGTACACCCCACAACAGAATGGAGTGGCGGAGAGATCGAACCGCACTCTTGTAGAAATGGCTAGGTGTATGCTATTAGACTCAAATCTTCCGGAATTCTTGTGGGCAGAGGCCATCAATACAGCTGCTTACATTCGTAACAGGTCCCCGACAAGAATTTTAGAAAATATTACACCAATTGAAACATGGTCTGGGAAGAAACCATTTATTTCTCACTTTAAAATATTTGGGTCAAAGGCCATTGTATTGGACAAAAAGCAAGGACGTTCTAAGTTCGCTGCGAAAGGTAAAGTTTTTTTTATGGTGGGGTATTCAGATGAGTCTAAGGGCTATAGGTTGTATGATCCTTCGACAAGGAAAATAGAAAAGGCTCGCGATGTACGTTTCTTTGAAAATTGTCTTGAAAGGGGAGACAATGATTATTTGCTAACAGAATCAAATTGTTCATGGCACCAAGAAATTAATGTCAACAAAAATAAGTCCCAGAAAGATGCATCAGAAAATGTAGCAACCAATACAGATCCTTTCGAAAACGAAAAAGACGTCAGTTCAAATGAAGTTTCACCGACGCCGACGACAGCAAAAGAAAATAGTTCCGATACAGAAAGCACTGTTCCCAATGCATCAAACAAATTAGTTCTTGGACCTGGACGTCCAAAAATAATTCGAACTGGACAAAAAGGTCGCCCAAGAAAAGAATACAAAATGATTGAAGCTTTAAATACAGTTAAAAATAATTGTTTGGATACACCAATGACAATTTCTGAGGCTATGTCGAACAAAAACGCCGAAAACTGGAAATTGGCAATGCAAGAGGAGTTTAATGCTCTTTTGTCGAACAAAACTTGGGAACTAGTAGATTTGCCAAAGAACCAACCTGTAATAGGATGTAAATGGGTTTTTACTATCAAGAAAAATCCAGATGGAACAATTGCGCGCTATAAGTGCAGGCTCGTTGCAAAAGGCTTCGCCCAAAGGTATATGGTAAATTATTTCGAGACGTTTTCACCAGTGGTCCGTTATTCTACAATACGTTTGATCTTGGCAATCGCAGTGGAACATGAACTGTTTTTGCACCATCTAGATGTAAAGTCTGCATATCTAAATGGCGAATTGTGTGAAACAGTTTATATGAAGCAACCTGAATGTTTTACTGATCCTAAATATCCTGAGAAAGTATGCAAATTGAAAAAAGCACTTTACGGGCTGAAACAAGCCGGAAGGGAGTGGAACAAAAAGCTTAACACCGTGCTTCAAGGAATAGGATTTACCAAATGCAATGGTGATACTTGTGTCTATACAATGAAAAAACAAGAAAATTTCAACATCATTGCAGTGTATGTGGACGATATGATGATAGCGTGCTCAAATGAATCTTCAATGATTCACATAAAGGGATTGATTATGTCGGAGTTTGATTGCGAGGATAAAGGTCAAATCAGGTATTTTTTGGGAATTCAAATCGAGCGTTCTGTTCCCAAAGGTAAAATAGAGATTCATCAGCAACAATATATACTAGATTTTCTACAAAGGCATCGTATGGAAGATTGTAAGGCAGTATATACACCTCTTGATCCTAGAATGAAGTTGATTAAGTGTTCCAACTCAACGTGCGAAAATGAAAAGAAAAATCTAAATCATTATCAGTCTATAGTGGGAGCATTAATGTACCTTGCTGTATCGACAAGACCAGATATCATGCACACAATAAGCAAGTTGTCACAGTTCAACACAGATCCACATGAAGAACATTTCGTTGCTGTAAAACATCTTATACGTTACATCAAGACTACCAGTGCGGCGAAGTTGTCGTACAATAAATCGTCAGACCAAATTAAAGGCTACGTCGATGCAGATTGGGCAGGTAGTATGGATGATCGCAAATCTTACACTGGTTTTGTGTTTATGTTAGCTGGAGGAGCAGTGTCTTGGGAATCTAAGAAACAGACATCCGTTGCACTCAGCAGTACAGAGGCTGAATATATGGCCCTTTCTCAAGCTAGTAAAGAGGCTGTTTATTTACGAAATTTAACTCAGGAACTAAGTTTTGAATTATCTAACAACAAACCTATCGTTTTATACAATGATAATCTTAGCGCCCAACAACTGGTAAAGAATCCTGTTGATCATCCCAGAAGCAAGCACATCGATATACGTTACCATTATATCCGAGAACTTTTTGAAGATGGTATTATTCAACTCGAGTACCTTAGTACAAACAACATGGCAGCAGATATTTTTACTAAGAATCTTGCAAGAATTAAGCATCTAAAATTTGCTGCATTATGTGGTATACCAATCACATGATTTTATCTTTCAAGTCATACTGCGTTGAGGGAGAGTGTTGAATATCGTTCCAACGCAATCGTTAATATTATACTTTGTAAATTCTACTTTTCTGTTTTAAATCAAGTTGCTGGTTGATTGTATATATTAATTTGTTCTGTTTGTCACTTTGAAGATCTTATAGTTTTTCTTTTCATTCTATCATTTGCCTTCATTTAATAAAGAAGTTTTTCTATTAAAATTTAATTCGAATTTTCTAATAGTCATAAGTTTAAAAGCATTTTTTTTAAGATGGTGAAAACTTAACTTTTTCAAACTCTATAAAACATGAAATTAAGACCACCAATGAGATACCCATATATTCCAAATCTTACCGTTACCCTTATATTCACAAAGAGGAAGCGCAAAGGCAAATAAACGAGTTATTGAGACAAGGTATTATACGTCCCAGCTTCTCACCTTGGTCGTCTCCGATTTGGATAGTTCCGAAAAAGAAAGATTCAACCGGGAAAGAAAAATGGAGGCTGGTTATCGATTATCGAAAACTAAATGAAAAAACTGTAGATGATCGTTATCCCATCCCAAATATAACCGAAATTTTAGACAAACTTGGTAGAAGTATATATTTTAGCACACTCGATCTAGCCTCAGGATTTCATCAAATTGAAATAAAAAAAGAAGATATTCCCAAAACTGCATTTTCGGTCGAAAACGGACATTATGAATTCGTTCGGATGCCTTTCGGGCTAAAAAATGAACCCTCTACCTTCAAACGCGTCATGGACAATGTCTTAAGAGAACTCCAAGGGAAGACGTGCTTAGTGTATATGGATGATATAATCGTGTATTCCACCTCGTTGCAGGAATATATGGAAAGTCTCAATGCCGTTTTTCAAAAATTGACTGAAGCAAATCTGAAAGTTAAAATAGAAAAATCTGAGTTTTTGTGTAAGGAAGTTTCGTTTTTAGGACATCTTGTTACTTCTGATGGCATCCGGCCAAATCCGGACAAAATACAAGCCGTACAAAAATTTCCTCTGCCAACCACACAAAAACAGATTAAATCTTTTCTTGGCCTCTTGGGCTACTATCGCAAATTTATTAAGGATTTTGCAAACGTTACGAAACCCTTAACAGAGTGCCTTCGAAAAGGAAATAAAATTATTTTAAACTCCAGATTTACCAATTGTTTTGAAGAATGCAAAAATATACTTTGCAATGACCCTATCCTACAATACCCAGATTTTCGTAAGCCTTTCATTATTACTACTGATGCTAGTAATGTTGCAATAGGTGCAGTGCTCTCCCAAGGTCCTTTAGGTTCTGATAGGCCGATTTGTTTTGCAAGTCGGACTCTATCAAAAAGTGAACAACATTACAGCACGATCGAAAAAGAGCTTTTGGGTATTGTTTGGGCCACAAAATACTTCAGACCATATGTTTATGGCCGAAAGTTCAAGATTGTCACTGATCACAAGCCCCTCACTTGGCTTTTTTCCGTCAAAGATCCCTGCTCAAAACTAGTACGGTGGAGGTTGCGGCTAGAAGAGTATGACTATGAGGTTGTCTACAAAAAAGGTACACAAAATGCAAACGCTGACGCTGATTCAAAAGGTGTTTACGAAGTTTTTCCATCGAGCACGTTTAAAGCTTGTTAGATCTATGACTTTGCTTAGAGATATAACGGAGAGAGATGAACAAGAGAAAGAGGTTAGAAATTACCATCAGAGCTCCTACCATAGGGGTATAACCGAATGTTTTCATCACTTAAAAAGAGATATATATTTTCCGACACTTAAACACGTAATTTGTAAAGTTATAAATAACTGTGAAATTTGTCACAGGTATAAATACGACCGTAAGGCAGAAAAACTTAAATTTCAATTAACCGAAACCCTATCAAAACCATTGGAAATAATTCATATTGATATATATTTTGTTTCCAAAATGAATTTTTTAACTATTATTGACAAATTCAGCAAATTCTCAGCCGTATACCCACTGACAGCAAGAACAAGCATCAATATAATTAAATGCCTCAGACATTTTTTTTCACATCACGGTATTCCAAACAAAATAGTTGCAGATAACGGTAGCGAGTTCATTTGTACTCTATTTAGGGACTTCTTAGAATTGTATAACATTAGTTATCATAACATTTGTGCTAAGACATCAACAGGTAACTCGCCAGTCGAACGTTTTCATTCCACCCTTACGGAACTGATTCGCTTGATTAAATGTCATAAAAAAGAGGCTTCAATTGAAGAAATAGTTGATGAGGCTGTACTGACATATAACAATTCTATACACTCCACAACAAAATTGAGTCCTTTTGAACTCCTTTCAGGCCATATAAACTCCAGTAAACCGTTTCCATCAAACCCAGATTTTCGCACAGAACAAGAATACTTAGAACAACATAAATTGAATTATGAAAATCTTTGTAAATTAGTTCATACAAAAAGTCTCGAAAGAAAACAAACTTACATAAGCAACCTTAATAAGTCACGTAAGGATCCTCCGGATTATACCGCAAATGAACAATTTTTTGAAAAGGATGATAGAAGAAATAAATTGGCACCTAGGTTTAATGACCACATTGTTACTCAAAACAATGAAATAACTGTCGAAACAAATAAAAGAAAGGTTCATAAGCAAAAGATTAAACATACATAGGATGTCTAAATAAAAAAAAAAAAAACATCTACGAACAAATTTATTTCACATAAATATACCCATTGACTTAGTAACTTATGTACAATGAGCACTTACCGAAACATCTTACAATGGAAAACAAATGTATCTTGTTCATATAAATAAAGTAGCACCTTATTAACCTAATAAGTTTGAGCTTTGCAATAAAATAATAAAATGGTTCACTAGGGCGTATACTTACCATCAAAATAAATAATGAATGCAAATGATATTATACCAAAATAAATGTACTACAGAATTGTAAAAAAAAAATATATATTAACAACTTCCTTATTTATATATTATGTATATATTTATGAAAACGAATTATATGTTGCAATGAACTTAATCCCAAGTTCATTCCTTTTGGTGGACGAGTTATATTCATAACATACCCTATTATTCTCTCTATCTATTTTCTCTATATGTTTATTGTAATGATATATATTGTTAGTTGATCTTGTCTGTAAAGCCAAGCGTTGTCCATAAGGCCTAGCAACAAGAGAGATGTGTAGTGTGTTTTCAGTTCTTTGGAAGAAAGCATTGAATAAAGATCGAAGTTCAATAAATATTAAACGTGCTTTTTTTGTGCTCCCGCTGAATATAAGTAGGCAAAAGCTAACTCCCGCAGTATTTGGTATCAAAAACACGAGTTTTAAATTTTGGTATCCTTAAAGAAATACATACTTAGTTTGTTTCTATCTTCTCATTAAAATATAAAATGTTATGAATTTTTCAAAATTAGTTAAAGTGGGTAGGTTGAGCTGAGGCAATGAAAAAAAAATTGTATCATCATCATCGGCGCAACTACCGGGGTTCTGTACGGGCCTCGTTCAACAAGTTTTTCATACATCCTGATTTCTGGCCGACGCCATCCAGTTGCTTCGGCTTCGGGTGACCTGGTCTCTATTTCATAAACATTGACAGGTGACAATTCTACAAATTTGTCCCACTTGTCTGACCAGTTTCCATTTCAAAATATTTAGCCGAACAACACGAATTTGAAGTATTCAAAACCAATGTTAATCGTTACCTCCTATCTTTCCCCACCCTATCTTCCTAATGTCCGCGCAGTGTGTTCTACATTAAAAGGGAAACAAACAGTCCCTTGTGCGCGCGTTAATTATATGTATATACAAAAAAGGCAGGTGACAAATTTGTCGTGAGAATTCTGTCATTGTGTGATTAGATTATGACAAATTTGTCATTGTCATATTTTGACAAATTTGTCGTAACGTACATAACATGAGCTGTACCTGATTGTTACTTGCGATTATAAAGGGTAGTGCAACCATAACGCACGATGTTTATTGTGAGTTACACCTTAGCGTCAAGTTTCTTGACGATGGGAGCGGGTCATTATTCCAGTTGTCAAAATTCTGTATGACCAGAATTGTGTTTATTTTTTTTTTTTTTGGAAAATTCTGTATTTCAAAATTTTGTTTTTCAAAATTCTGTATGCTAAATATCTGGTTATCCAAAATGCTGTAATTGGTTTCCTTTATTGGACATGGCCACTGAAATGTTCATATTGAATTAATAACGAAAAAAATATAAATAAAATATTTAGACACAATAGATTTATTATAATTATTTCACTGCTTAGCACGTGCAATTACAAGAAAAAATTTTCGTTATTAATTGTGCAATGGCTCATTTAAGAATGAATACTGCACAGATATGTAAAGAACTAGTAAAAAATATTTATGAGAGAAAGAGACGTACTTATAAGCTAGATTGGTTTTTCTATGTATCCATATCGAAATATGAGAAAATCAAATATTATATATATTGGGGTTAAAGTTCAGTAAAAAATTTGTGAACATTTATGTAGCTGTGGCTGTTGTTTTTGTTGATTTTGTTCATATTAATTTCGTTCTATTTTCATAATTCTGTATTTAAACAAAAATGGTTTAAATAAAAAATGTTCGAAATACCTTTTCCATAAATTAAATTCTTTGTTATTTAAGACGAGGTATGGCTAACTTAATTTTTCCTAAAAACCTTTAAGTGTAGTGGTCTTGACACGTAAATATCACTGGTTACTTTCAAAGTTCTAGCCTTCCAATGTGATGAGGCACATAAGAGCAAGTACGTGCGACTCAACAATGCCCATTTTGTATTTCAGTTTTCACGGCTCCAAAGATTTTCTTGGGAAAAATGATGTTTTCCATAGAGCCGTTTTTTATAAAGATTTTTCGTGAACGGCTCAATCGATTTTGACCAATTTATTTCTAGGGAACCATACCCAAATGAGAAACTATACACATTTTTCAAAAATGCTTTGTTGTAGTTTTAATTAATTTTGTAATTCGTTATATCCAAACTGTTTATTAATTTAAATTGGCGTACAAAACATAATTGAAAAAATCGATTTATTCAAAAATCGTTCTAACACTGCTGAATTTGTCATATTTATCATTTTATACTGTACCTGTCACTTCAATTTCAATTCTTGACCGAAACTCAATTGCCTGTCACAATCGCCAATTACATACTGACAAAATTGTCAATTGTACATTTTTTCTGTTCCATAAAAAAATTTGAAGTACCTATTTGTCAAAAAACTCATGACAATTCTCGGAAAATTTGTCATGACAAATTTTGTATGATTTTGTATAATCTTGATAATTCTCTATTATTATTATAAAAAAGGGCCCTGATCTACGCCATCCTTACAACGTAAACAAGTTATTTTGCTATAACAAGAACTGCAAAAGACTACGACATGGTTACTCTTAGCTCAAACGAGCTCAACGCACCAGACAGACTTAATTTATTTTAATTTTTGTTTATATATTTATTTCATCAATCTGAGATAATATTTCTCAATTAGATTACAAATTTTAAATTAAATTACATCAATATATAAAAACAAACATAATATAATGCAAACAATAATAATAAATAAAACTAAATTTATAAAATATAAATGACAAAATAAGAAAAATAAATAAAAAATTAAAACATGACGAAAATCAACGAAGGAAAAGTGCATACATAACTTTATTCTAAATCTTAAACGAGAACAATAAAGAAAAATGTCAATTTCATATAAAACTTTATTGGTATCTTTGATGCATCGCGATATTGGTGCATTTCTGGCGTAGTTGTTTCTAGAGAAATCCATGCTGAAATGGAAACATGAACGTAGCGCTCTACGTAAAAAAAGGAAAGTTAATACGGGAATTATTTATATGATTGTTTATTATATCTCTGATAAACATTTTTGAAAAATAATTTTTTCTTGTTTCAAGTATTTACATATTGAAAAGCAGGCACCTTACGAGATACGAAGGTTTTTGAATATTTCAATTTATTTTGAACCCATTCTAGCTTTAGAGACTGAGTATTATAATACGGATTCCATACGACGCCGACGGTACCTACAATATTCCAGATTAGATCGTACAAACGCTATGTAGATGCTTTTTAAAGTATATGGATCTGAGAATTCCTTTGAGTTCCTCATTATGAAACCAAGCATCTAGGGCCTGTTTCTCATTTTTTACATTAGCTACATCAACTACATCCTACATAGATGTTGTTATGCTACATCAGATATATTTTTCTGTTTCACAAATTCCACTGAAAGTGTTGTACGATAAATATGGTAATTCATCACATAAAATGATGATGTTTGTTGCAGTAGACCTATCTGACATAAAACCATGTTGAAATTCGACATATAATTTACAAATGGGTCTGTAGTTGTTAACATTTTTTCTAGAACCTCATTTAAAAATTGAAGAGATAAAAGGAAATTTCCATTCATCAATAAATAATGGTAAAAGATTAATTAAAAAAATAAACAAAGAGGCAGCGATAGGCCCAATTCACAATTTTTAAAACTATTGGGGATATACCAACGGGCTCAGGACTTTTGTTTATATCAAGCTCTTTAAGGGTTTCGTATACATCTGTGGTATTAAGAAGTAATCCCCCAAGGTCAACTACATTTGCAGATTGGGAAAAACAATAACAGATTCAACAGAATACACAGATTTGAAATAATCAGCAAACAAATTACATATGGTAGACATGTGACTAGAAATAACTCCAGAAAACTCCATGCAGTTTGGCAATCCTGTCGACTTTTTTTTTCAAATTTATAAATTTCCTGGTAGTATTTAATTTCAGATTCAGTGTCGCCAACAAATTGAATATAAAGGAATTTATAAAGAAAATCAAATTCTCTTTGAACAGACAAATAGAAATCACGATTTACCGAATTACCTCTATCTTTTTTATATATTTTATACGCCTTTTAATTTCTTCGATTAAACCAGGGTGGATTGGAATTTATCCTTTTTCTCTATAAAGGGATACAATTTTCAAGAGCAAGTGTTAAGTGCTGTTTGAAAATGCAAAACGCTAGTTCAAGATCTTTTTGGGCAAATATTTGCTTCCAACTGATAGAGCTTAGATAAGTGTCAAAAGCATCAAAGTTACCACGTTTATAATCATAAAAATTAATATAATCATTTCGATTTGAAGCAAAGACTATAGTATTTTAAAATACAAAAATAAATAAATTAAAATAAATTTACTAGCGCGACAGCTCCTTAAGGAGCCAAGGCCTAGTGACTTATACTCTTATACTCTCAACCATTCGTGTGTGTGTGTTGTTAATCTGCAAGAATGGAAGGGACCTACAATTTACCGCCGAGTCCGAACGGCTAGTTCGGTTCAGTTCCTCGCAAGAGGCAGTACCCCAGAAAAAAAGGTGGCTAAGCTGGAATTGAACCCAGGCTTATTCGCTCAGCAGTCCGACACACTAACCACAAAGCAACAGGAAAATTCAAACGTTTAATACAAACTTCTAACTCTTTACTACAAAAACAAGATTAAGAAATCGATTTAAAGCATTAGTGATAGAATTTACTTGCGTTAAATTAAATTGAGTTAAATAGTCTATTACTAAACTTTCAATACTACTGGCCGAATATAGCTCACACTCAGATAAATATTTACTTTATTTTTGAAAAAAAAAATTATAACAATTATTTGGTCAATATCTAAGCGTGAGGTGGCTATCATTCAATCAGGTTTCCGTTAATACAATAATTCCATAATCATGAAAGGCAAAATAGGAATATAAGCTATTTAATTTAGTTCTTACTCCTCCTACGTTTTGGTAGTATACATTAAAATGTATGGTGTTGGAAATTTGTGAATTCAACACCACCTCCAACAATAACATCTACACCAGCAGCATAGGCAGACGCATCACCTACAGCGACAACATTGCTAACAGTGGCAGCATCACCAGCAACAATATTCTTGATTATAATATCTTCTTTGGCAACAATGTAATCATAATCGGCAACCATATCATTCAAAATAACATCATCATCAACAGCAACATTAATAAGCGTATTGTCCTTACCAGCTTGAGCAGCGAAAACTGTATACTTAACTTCATGAGTATTTAAGGATTCCAGGGCTAAGTATCTTTTAGTAATAGGAAGGACCAAACTCGAGCAAATTTTTTTAAGTAAAATGTGAAACTGTCATTAATAAATATTGAAATAAAAAAGAATAAAATATATACTCGTCTTTAAGTTCAAGGAGTCCATTAAGGACTAAGTATGTATTAAGATAATTCATGTTTGAAGGGTCAGTATTAAAATGAGGAAGGTAAACAAAATATTGATTTGTCAGGATCTAAGGTTTTTGGTGGAAATGCCTGTTTAAAGTAACTAGCAAAAAAATTGGTGATGGTTGATGGATCATTGGATGATTGGTTGTTGCAGAGAAGAGAGGGAGGGAAACCATCGTTTTTCTTTTTATAGTTAATAAACTTATAAAACGATTAGGATCCGTTATTAAATTTGCTTGGGTCATCCACAACCCAGGCAAATTTAAAACACTCCCAAGTGCAAATAGTCGGAGTAATAGAAAATTGAACGAGAGCGAAGTTATTTAACCCAAAGTTTATTTCTCGTGTTTTGTAGCTCGTGTAGTTTATGATTGTACCATGGGGGTGAAATTGAAAAGGACCTAGTTGCTTCATTAAGTGACAGATTTCTAAAATCGAATGAGGTATGAATGAGGTAGTGATCAACTCCAGATAATAGGGTGTTGCTTTCTGAAACAGATGAGTAAATCAGATCAGAGCTGAAGATAAGATCGAGTAATTCTGAATTCCACTCACTTGGTAAAGACCGGAATCAGAAAGACCGTACAAAAAAAACACATTCTTTGGAGGAAACGGGACTAGCACCGAAGGATAGTAGATCATCAGAAATGTTCCGCTGAAGGCGTGGAGGGTTAAACTCTCTAAAGATTATAACTTCGTCTTGTGCTCCGGAAATATCTAGCACTTCATCAATGTCATCAACAACAATTTTGTAAGATTGAACGGGTTGGCCAGGAAGGATGTAGAAACACACGAGGTAGAGGGCCTGTTTTGGAAGTGACAGTTTAGTGGATATGTATGTATCTTAGCATGGTCGAAGAGGAAGAAGAAACCAGGGATGAATCGAACTTGTTATAAACAGTAATAATTAGGTCTCTGCACGGAGATTTAAGAAGAGACTGTTCGTTGTCGCGAAAAACATTAAAAGACGAAGGAAGATCTTGCCTTTTGATGTCTTGAGAAAGAATTGTTTCAGTAAGCACAAAAAGTCATAAGAAGAGCTTGCGACTGTGAATTCACAGTGTGTTTTAGAGCGAAAACCTCTTAGATTTTGGTTATATAAGAAAAGAGGGTGGTGGTTGGAGAGTGGTTGTTCAGAAATAGTGTAAGGGGCGATCGATAACATTCTTCAGAGTCTGATCGTACTCTTTGAAGGCAGGAAATTTAGATTGAAAGTACGAAGAAAAGGCAGAGGGATCTTTGGAGATTCGTTTTGAGGACATGTTCAAAAGCTCGTGGTATTTATTGTATATCTGCCTTAACTGTAGCTGATCAGAAGGCAGACCTTCCTTTTCAATAGGCGCTAAGACAGACATACCTTCTAGTTTTGCCGTCTATGCACATATCGTCTAGATATAAACAGACGAAAATAGTGAGAGAGAAGCGTAATAGTCTAACTTATTAAGAGCTCTTGTTTATTTTAAATTAAATATTTATTTAAAGTTAATTTTAAAAAGTATAATCGTTTTAATTGCATTTTTAAAGTCAATATTTAAATTTGAAAAAAGTGAAAAAAAAACAACTAAGCGAATAAAAGTAGGAAAAAATTAAGTTACAAAATCCCACCAAGAAGATCGACATTTTTGTTTGGCACACTACATACATATATGCAACCTAAGCGAAAATCAACGGAAATATCTCCGGTTAAAATACCACAAAGTAAAAAAACATTAAACCAGCCGAAGCCTAAAATGGATTTCAAATCTTTTAATCCAGAAGATATTAAATCTATTGACAATTGTTTAAAAGAACATATCAAAACCATAGCAACCAAAGAATATCAAAGGATATACAGTTACTTAGAGCAGAAAACCCTTACTTGGGAGAACGACTCACTGTCCTAGAAAATTACTGTGAGACCCTGGAAAAACAGCTTGAAATTATAACACAAAAAACAAATGAAAACACCGTCGTCATGCATTTTCCTTCAGACAAGATGGCAAACAAGCTTAGCTTTGCTACACAAACTTGTCTAAGCCTTCTCAATCTAAATGAAAGTGCGGATTTATGTTTAAACAAATCACAGGAATTTAGCAACCTTCAAACAAAAAACAACAACAATGGTTCTTAAATTTGACAGCTCTGACACTGTACACAAAATAATTGAAGCCGTTCCAAAATTGAAGAACACTGGCATTTTTATTCACCGAGAACTATCCTTGGTCTATCGTAACAAGAGGAAAAGCCTATATGATATAAAGAACAAATTAGCTACGAGAAACCCGAACATCAAAATCCTCGTAAAAGGTGCAAGGTTACAAATTGAAAAATTCACTTTTGGATACGATATTCTCCGAGGTTCAAAAGTTAAAACGAACACCGAACTTCAATTCATCAAAAAAAATTTCGGAGATGAAGCAACGTGTTATTTTAATGTAAACAACGTCAATGTCAATTCAAACTGTCAACTCAGAAGCAACCTATTAGCAGAGACACCTGTTAACAAACACGTATATGATGAAGGAGGTGCGGGTCCCAGCTATAAATAGGACAGGGTTGCCGTCTGCCAATTAAATTATTTTCTCACGCATAACTTTAAATTAAAAATTTTATGTTACAATGTTATAGGTTTTAAAAACAAACTAATAATGCCTGAATTCTTTGATCTTGTCACGAAATATGATGTATTTATTCTTTTAGAAACCTTTTTAGAAAATGGAAAGGAGCTGCAGTATTTAAAATACTTTAAACACTTTGACATTAAATGTATCCCAGCTATTAGAAACAGTAGCGTTGGTAGGGCTAGTGGTGGGATAATGTGTGGTATAAAACACTCTGGTATGAATCAGAAAATTAAGTTTAAAAATATTGAACATAACATAATTATAGATATCACATATGGTACAAAACAACTGCAAATTCTTCCTTTATATCTAAATTTTAATGATTGGAGCTTAAAATATAATGAACTATATAACTTTTTAATCAACTATAACCATGAAAACATAATGATTATTGGAAATTTAAATGGCCGTATAAGTGACTTCCAAAATTCAGACCTCTTAAACAATGACCACTTCTCCTGCGAAAGAAAAACTTTAGACAATTGTCTTAATCAAAATAGAAAATCTTTATTAGAACTTGTTCAAGATTTTGGATTTTTTGTTTTAAATGGAACTTCTAATAGTGACATAAATGGTAACTATACATTTGTCTCGAGTCAGGGTTGCTCAGTGATTGACTACTGTCTTATTAAAGGTGAATGGCTTAGTTTAATTGAAGATTTCTTCATTTATCCGGCTAATTTTTTACCTCATCTCCCCATAATAGTTGCTTACAAGTCAGATAACCTTTTTAATAGACTTCAAGACATTGATAGCGTTATAACTCTCAAATGGAAAGATAGGAATGCAAACAGATACAAGACAAAACTTAATCAAGAGCTAGTTACAATGCCAAATCTGACGTCCGATAGTATCGAAAACGTAACAAACTCAGTTCTATCTGCGACTGTGTCTTCCCGAAATCATTTAGCTTCTTTTCAATCAGAGTGGTATGATGATAAGTGCTGAAAAGGCACAAAAAAATCTTTCGCATATTTAAAATTTTTTAAATTTCAAATATCTTGGGTATTTAATGACATATAACATGAATATTCACGCTCATATTAAAGCTAAGATAGTTGCGCGAAAGCTGCAATAAATAATTTGTAGTCACAGTTTTTTGCCAACAGTTTTGTGGACACAGTATCAAAATTCAAAGTTTTCAAAATTAAGCTCAATAATTTTTGTTTTCGCTAAAGTAAAAGCTCATTAATTTATTTTTGTTTTGACTAAACTAAAAGTCCCTTTTATTAAATCAATTTTAAAAATTGAATTTGAATATTCCTTTTTTTTTAAATACTTTAATTATGTATTATGTTTTTATATATTAATTTTTTTACTCTGTTATTTTTTTTCTCTTATGTATTATAATATAACTTATTTTTCTCTCTCTTTTTTGTAATTTTTATTTGATTTTTATCCGGCAGATTGCCGGATGCTTTGTTACTCTTTAAGAACAAAATTTTGTATCTTTTTAATTTTGAAAAATAAAAAATTTGAATTTGAATTTGAAATTTTTTGAATAAACAGACGAATAGAGTCTAACAGTTTGTAATCTCTGAGTTCGGAAAGAGCATAACGGACCTCAGTGAAATCAGCAAGGGTCTGCTGAGTTAGTTTTACATCAGGGGGTAAGAGAGGATCAAGGGGTGGACGTGAATATGTTGGAGGCAGAAAAGAGCTTGGGCCTAAAATATCGAAACTTGGAAATTGAGATTCAGTAGGATTTGAGAAATTCAAAAGTGAGGAAGGAGAGTCAAAGTTGATGCTGAAAGACACTCGTTCGTGGGCCTGAGCATGTTTCGGTGTGATTTCACTTAGGATTTAAGTAAAGACAGTCTTGGCCTTGTTTGGGGTTTAAGGTGGGGCTTATGTTGAGGCTTAATTTGGGATATAGATTGGTGCTTTGTGCTGTGGTTGGGGTCTTTGGATGGGGAACGGGTTGTGAGGAATTATAAATGGGTGTGTAAAATCTGGCATTATGTGCGTTTTGAAAGACCAGTTAAGGCGGTTTTTATTCGCTTCGATTATATTGTTTGATGTTAATATCTTGAATGTCAACATGTTGGCCAGTTTGAAAAAAAACACAAAATGGGTTGAGGAACGGAAATTTATTAGGAAAATTTCAAGTTTATTTTTTTTTCAATTTTGGATACATTTATATTAATCTTATTCTTAAAAAAACGTGAATCCACTTAGAGTCCGCATTGGAAAGTACTTTTCAATAATAAAGCTGCTGCGCTCAAAAGTCGAGCCAGTATGGTCATCGAATCTTTCAGTCTCTTGTTCCATTTCGAGAGTTTCTACGATGTGCCGAAACGTAAGAGTAAGAGAGTAAGCTCCTGAGTTGGCGAGGTAGTTTTTTTATTGGGAAGGGAGTTTAGGGGTATGGAGATAAGAAATGCTGGAGAAACCTCAATAGCGTCCAAGATTTCGTCCAATATTGACGTGTCATATTGGAGATTAGCCGGAGCTTCGAAGGTATTGCGTGTGGTTGACTAAACAGCTTGAACCAATTCCCTTCTAATTTCTCTGCTCATCTGATTAATTTTGAAAGGTACACACAATCATGGCTTATAATCCAGTTTTCAAAAAAGTATGTTGCAATCCAAAGATACACATTTTATAGCTTCATAGACCTATTGCTAAACTTCAGCTAATCCCTAAAGTATTCGAAGCAATAATAAAAAATAAATTGTATAGTTTAGTTCAAAATCACATATCGGACTTTCAACATGAATTTATGAGTGGAAGATCGACGGCGACGAGCTTATCTATTTTTACTAACTATTATCTTAGCAAAATGGAAGAACACATGCAAATCGAGACACTATCTATACTGATCTATCAAAGGCGTTTGATCGTGTTCAACATAATTTCTTAGTAAGGAAACTTAAGAAGTTTGGTTTTCACTCCACTCTCCTAAGCTCGATAAAGAGTTATTTATTTGGTAGAAAGCAATTTGTCAAAATTGACAATGTTTTATCTAATGAAATACTAAATCTCAGGTGATCCTCAAGGCAGTCATCTAGGGCCATTATTTTTTATTATTTTTATTAATGATTTACCAAGCCTTCTTTCTTACTCAAAATGTCTTTTATATGCCGATGACTTAAAAATGTTCAGATGCGTTAAATCTCTATCAGATGCAAGTTACGTCCAAGCTGATCTTAATAAAATTCATCAATGGAGCACGTTAAACGGACTCCATTTCAATATTAAATAAGGTGCACGACTTGGTCGCACGAATTTGCTCTAATGTGCGACAGTGGTCTTGGGGCTTGAGGTTTTTGAAAAAAGGAGGTAAAAAATCATTTGATATTTTGTTAATAACTTAAAAATCAGTAGTTAAAACGTTTTTTTTTTTTTTAAATCTTTTATAGTCTTGAATTTTAAGGAAGCATTTTTTTCAAAATCGTTTGAACAGTTTTTTTTTCAAAAAACTGTTTTTTTTTTTTTTTGAAAAACTTCGAAAATATATTCCAATTTTTTTTAACTAAATGTCTCGAGAAAAAAAAATATTGAAAATCGTTTGACCAGTTTTATTAAAAAGTCGTTTTTTTTTTTGAAAAACCTTTCGAAAAGAATATTGATATTGTTGTGGTTTGGTTCTCGTAGGAGTTCGTATAGATTCTGGTTTGGGTTAAAGCTGTTCTGAAGTGATGGAAAAGAGGACAAGAAGCAAGGACTCAGCAAATGTGCGACCGTTACGGATTTGAAGCAGGTTGGGCAGGTTGGTGGAGATTCCTTTTTGAGGAGGTGCTGGTGTGTGTAAGCGGTGTGACCAAGACGGAGACGGGTAAAAGTTGTTATGGCGGTTTTGGAGATGTTTGTTGGGAATAATGGTTGAAGTTTGTTAAGGTTGATTGTTTGATAATGGTACTCAAGTAAACGTTGGTTTAAGCACTTCTTCTTTAAGTATCTTGTTAAGTCGAGACGAGTTAAGGTGTTGTAAGTGAAAGTTGGAGCCTTAAGCGTGGAGTTTGCAGCTATATCGTTACCCTCTATTCCAATTTTCCGGTGTTATTATCCTGTTTAGTATGTACGAACCTACCCGCAGTTTGTTTCATTCCATAGTAGAAGTTACTTTTTTTGCTATTGATTTACCTAGAATAAAATTAAGAAAAAATTATTTAGTTTGTTGTAATTTTATAATATTTATATTTATTAATGTGTTAATTTATTAATATGTAATTTAAGCTTGTGGTAATCTTTATAAAGTTTAAACTTGCAAGATAGTACATAAATAAATAAATAATCATCATAATCATGAGTTGTTTTGCTTGACATTTCAAAGCATCAATGAAAAGTATGATTGTTTCTCTAAAAATTATCGACTCAAGACACGTCCTACAAGCATTTGTTATCACATTTTCCATTCCAAATAATTCCATGTATCTGTGTACATAATACATATGCATATGTCATCAAAATAATCAGATGCGCCATGTGTATTCCTTGCACATAACGAAACCGTATGGATAGTTGGATAACTGCATTTTTTACATAGCAAGGAATTTCACGAATGAACACAAGTTGGTATTCCTAATTGCACGATATGGAAAGAAAAAAAACGGGAACATATCATATATTTATATGCTATGTTCCCGTTGAATTGGTTAACTGCGAAAGAGGATTACCAGATTCGATATTGTTGTTACCAACTTTAACCCATTTCATGCATATGTATTTCTGGAACCATTGTTCCATACTGCATGTATATGTTGTGTCATTGTGCATTAGAAACGTGAAAATAAAACAACACATTGAAAAAAGAAATAAATGCATCAAGGACATCAAAGGTGAAAGTTTGTCCTCCATATAATATATATATGCAGGTCTGCTTGGAAAGCCATGAAATGCGATTACAGTTTTAAAATTGACTTCGCTATATGCTCAATGAATTAAGCACAACTTTGCTAATGAAAATCGCTTCTGCATATTTTAACTCGTCACAAACGCACATCTATGGATATTATCCCCGTAATCATCCACACTTAAACAGAATACCTTACTCTTTTAATTGCAACTAATAACTATAAAGAAAGATTTCAAACGCACTAATGATGCACCATTCAGTTAATTTTCCCTGATTTTGTGGGAAGAAGAAGTAAATTAGTGATTTAATTTACAGCGAAGTAAAAAGGATTAGACTTACAGGATACTCAGATATTGCTCTTGAATTTTATAAAAAAGAAATTACGACTTTAGGTGTAATTAAATCATTTCATGCATCTTAACTTTTATTCCCGAAGGGCTTCTTTAATTCTTTTGTCTCACAATTCGAGAAATCCACCGCGCATTTTATGCTTTCGATTATCTTCAAGGATTAAGTCCAACACCAAACAGGAAATAAATCTTAACTCAGTCAAACTGCACCATTTCCTCGTAGTTGCGGCTAATAACCTGGAAAGCGATTTATAATCTCCAAGATGCGTTCTCTGCGAGGTCTTATGTTTTTCTGTGTTCTTTTTTTTAATCATTGTTCATTCTACCGTGTCCTATATATTTGTATGCATTTGGCGGACCTGTCACATTATAAGAAAAAATGCTTATTTCCAGTGGAAACGATTGAGAATATTATTGCATTGCATTGGGAAAAAAGTTTCGTAAGTTGTATGAGAAATAAATTCCTAGCCAGAGTTTTGGTCTTAAGGACTTATATAGAAAGTCTAACTGGAGTGTGTTTGAATATCAACAAGAATTCAACAACTATTGTATGTCAGAGGAAATAATACCAAAAGGAAGTATGTAGTTTCATTGCTGCTATTGAGGGACATACATATGTACATAGCTGAATGTACTTTAATTTTTATTTTATCATTTCATTGTTCTATTGTCCAGCTCAATGGAGCTTTGAAATAAAAAAATATTGAACATGACTAAATAAAGCAAAGCACATTTAAAATTCCACATAAAATAGAGAAGACGAACAATTTTAAAAAGCAATTAAATCCAAAAATTTTTTTAAGAAATAGAAATTGGTTTTAAATAAAAAAAGGATACAAATCTCAAATTTTAATGTTTTTGATGTTTTTGAAAAATCTTTTTTCTGTCGTTGTATAACGTTGGGCAATAAAGTATTGGCCATTCTAAGCTCATGAAACCGGTTGTAGAAGGTACATGAATTTCGATTAGAGACTACAAAAGAGATTACAAAAATTTCGATTCAAGATGACAATATCCATCCAAAAAGGAAACAAGAGATTACAAAAAAATTTATTCAAGATAACAATATTCACCAACATACAGCCCGTTAACTCACACAATATACAATTCCACTTATTACGTCAACAAATCTGGTACTAGATCTACTACTAAGTACTAAATACAGTACTAATTTCAGTACCAAATCTAGTACCAAAAATATTATAGTACTAAATTCTAGTACTAAGTACTAAAAATCTAATACAAAAATACTATTTTACCAACAACATAGTACCAATCGCACCAGTTTTATATTTAACTAGCGGTACCCGGCGCGCGTTACTACGCCCTAGAAAAAACATGTTTTAATGTGAAATGCGAAAATAATACTAGCGGGACCAAAAATTTACAGGAACGATCCCTCGACAAAACTATATTTATAATGTAAATCTCATTAAAATCCGTTGGGTGGCTTAGAAGTACATACTCGACATACATACACACATACAAACCTACAACAATTTTCTAGGAATAGCACTTGCAAAAAATAAATGTGATATTCAATCCAAACAATTCCATAATGAATTTGACTTTAGAACAGAAAATAAATTATTGAAAATTTACAAGCTAGATCACTAGATTACTGCTTGAGTTTATATTTTTTTTTATAATTTATTTTATTTTAAAAGTTTGTGTTGAATTTAGAGTATTGTATTTTGTTTACTAGATTTAGTACTTAGTAGTAGATTAGTACTATATTTTTTGACGTGATAAGTGGAATTGTTTATGATCTGAGTTAACGGGCTGTATGTTGGTGTTGGTTTCATCAATGTTTTTTTATGACATTATCACGTAAAATTATTGTCCGTAAACGAATTTTGCAGACCACCAACTTTTTTTTCTTTTGTTAAAGGTTCGTAAGAGAGCTATTATTGGCGTTGCTTTAGAAAAGCTAATACAGTAGAAGTAAGTATGTCCTTATTATCGGCAATCTGCCCGTCCAATTTCTCCCACTCTTAGGCAACTTTAGCATTCTTGCATATAAAAAAAAAATTATAATTATGTAATTGTATATTAAGAAACTCTTAAAAAATCTGAAAAGAAAAAAACATGATTTTATCAATAAACGGTCCAAAAACCGTTACAAGCTGCGGTTTTGACACTTTGAATAAATTAAGATCGTGTTATTTTTGTACGTACACTTCACATAATACATAAGAGCAAGTAATTGCGACCAAGTATTGACATTTTCTTAATTTCAAAAAAAACTTTAAAAATGGAAAAAAAATATTTGAAAATAACGGCAATACTTACAATCAAGCACGTTTAACGTCTTATAAATCGATGACACGCTACACACACGAAATAACATGACTCATGCTCACGTTACTTTTTGCGTTCCGCGGAACGGCCTGAACACAATGCGTGGTTTGTGTATTGAATATTATAATATTGTATAAAAAAACTAAAAGAGGATTTGATAAATGTACACGAGACTTTGTACGTATTCCAATACCAGATGGCATTGTATTTTGTATTTAATGCAACAACCTTTTTGTTGTTTTTGAAATATATATTATTATATATTTTTTGCTAAAAATAGATGTATATTATATGTATGTCCCGTATGGACTCTTAAACTGCCGCACATTGGATTTTAATGAAATTTTCAGGGTAGATATAGTTTTGTCCAGGTATCGTTCCTGTGAATATTTGATCCCGGTAGCATTTATTTTCGCATTTCACATTAAAACATGTTTTTTCTAACGCGCACCGGGTACCGCTAGTTAAATATAAAACTAGTGCCGATTGGTACTAGGTTGTTATTACAATAGTATTTTTGGTACTAGATTTTTAGTACTTAGTACTAGAATTTAGTACTATTGTATTTTTTGCGCTAGATTTGGTACTAGATTTAGTATTTTATTTAGTACTTGTAGTATATTTGGTACTAATTTTTTTCTTTTTGTCGTGTAATTACAAAACATATAATGACGTGTGCATGGAGTTGAGTACGTGGAATTGTATATGGTGTAAGTAACGGGCTGTATGATGGTGTTAGTGTCATTAATGTTTTCTTATGACGTTATCACGTAAAATTATCAAATACCAAATAAATCCATTAATTCTCCCCTAGAGCCAGTTTCCAGCTGAAAAATAACTATTTTTTCAATTATAATTTCATAACTTCTTCGTCTCTGAGAGCGAGCTTTTGGAAGTGTTTTGTATGATTCAACCATTTTTTTTGCGCAACGTAATGAGCCAAATTATCAACAATTAATAAAGAATTAAAAAAATACTCCAAGTATCTCCCCGACGGGGAATTGAACCCCGGTCTCCCGCGTGACAGGCGGGGATACTGACCACTATACTATCGAGGACGTTGTGAAACTATAAATCAAAGTTTTATTTTGCAGTACGGGCAAATTCTCTATCGGTGATGTGTAAAAATAAAAAGTAAAAGTGATGTGTAGTGAAAAACCTTTTCAGGCTGGCGCTTAATTTGATTCTCGTTATGAGAAAAATTGAAAGCAATAATGTCAATAACAGTAAATTATTTGTTTCAATAAAATCATACTTTTAATGAAGAGCACCTTCATTTAGAGAAAAAAATTATATTAAACAATTATTATAATTTTATTATAATTTATTATATTAATATTACATTTTAAGCCCATCACCTTGAATTTTTGTTCACTAAAAAAACATGATTTTTGAAATAAAATTCTTCGAGTCTTTTGCAAAAAAAAATTGCTTAGATTACCAAAATTCAAAGACAATTGGCCCAACCATTCAGTCTGTACTTTAAAATATGTTCCTACATCCGTACAGCCGGACAGTCAGAATTTTGCCACTTTATCAAATATGTTTCATTACCATCGTAATGTCATATTTGATTCTAATCTTGCACGAATACATACATACTTGCCTTATCTGCATACATAATATTGCAAGTAAAAAGGTGATTAGATATGTAAGTGCAGCTTTCAATATCATCAGAATATAAGAAATTACTATTTAATCATATCAGGGCCCTATTGCACCAACGACTTATCACTTATCTTTTATCAACTTATCAGTTAAGCGATATTTTGATAATTGTAAGTGATTAGCGTTGCATTAATGCATTTGTAAACTCACTCACTTTTCATTTACAAACTTTACATATTTAAGTTTAGTAAAAATGAAAAGTATTGCTTCAACAAAAAGCATTACTTATCAAAATCGCTAAATTGAAGAATTTAATCTTTTTAAGGAATTGACTTAGAAGATTGAATTTTTCAGGAATGATAGAGTATATTAATTTGAATATACATTGGTTTGAGAATTGGATTCCTAGAATATCATTAACCGTAAGAAAACTGCAATATTGAGAAAAATTTCCATATCAGCCAATTACTTTTAATGGTTCCATGAATAGATTTGGATTTTTTTTTTATTAATAGGTAGACAAATGACAAATATTTTATTGTATCAAATATTATACTCTATGAGCTTTGCAAGTTCTGCAATCTTAATTTCAAAACAGAAGAAAAACATTCGAAATTGCCTGCTTAGTTCGACTCCTATCATCGATGTTCAGCGTAAAAGAACAGTTATGTTTGAAAATTCATTAAAAAAAAAGATGGCTGGTGGCTCTTTTAAGCTTAAATCTTTAGTTTAAGTGGTCCGATCTTCAAAGTTAAGATTTTGAAATTGAGATAATATGGGGCTATATGCTGGTATAAAAATAAAAAAGAGGGTCTTACAATATATATATCTTAGAGCGGTTAAGACTCCAAATTAATTGGATTTTTATTCGTTTTTTGACATTCTAAATGTAAAAGATGATGAAAACATTCATTATTTTGAACAACAGTATTCCACAATGTTATCGCTCCAGCCATCGTCGACAAAAGTGCAATGACAAGTATCCCGATAAATGCATCAGAAGAGGTGGTAGAAGGTTTTCAAGTAATATACCTATATACATATGTGTCGAAATTAAAGCAAAATTAAGTTGTTGAAGGTCAGGACAGTGTTAAAAACTACAATTTAATTTTTTTTTATATAATTTCTATATAAATTGTTTGAGTTTAATATATATATAAAGAACAAATAGGCAAAATAATTAAACTCAAATATTTTTTATAGAAATTATATAAAAAAATTTTAAATTGTATTTTTTTAAAGACTAATAAATTGAACAAAATCCCCTGAAGAAGCCGGAAAAAGCCGGAGAAACGTCGGGACAAAAGGCATGAATTAATTGTGTTTTGATTAATTCTTCATTCCTACAGATCATAAAGCCCAAATCTTCCTTCAAAAAATTTTTTTTTTTAATTTTTATATATATATATTTTTTTTTTTTTTTTTGAAAATCAATATTTTGAAAACGGGTATGTGATCTTTTTTTTTAATTTTGTTTTTAAATAAAGGTTATTTTTGTGTTTAATTTTGCATTCTTGAATTGTTGTTGTTGTTAAAAAAAACCGTTTTATTTAAAAACCGTTCCTACGATTTTGAAAACAAAAAAAAATCCCACTTTTTCACATAAAATAAAATGACGTCCAAATTATTCCGCTGAAAACTATTATATTATAATTTAAATAAGCAGTTGGTAACCCTACCCATATATGTGTGAGAATTATACCAATTTATAATGCTCAGTACGGCAGCCATATGAGAGCTTTAAATGTGAGATATTTTGTTAAAATCCATAAAAGTAAGGGTGAAAGGCAAATATTCTATCTACCCTGTACTGAAAATATAAATTGAACAGAGTAGAGTATGGCCTTCTCCTATCTATGAAAGTTATATTCACATATGTACACATATACATTAATGATAGACATGATGTGTATAAGAAAATAAAATGGCCGCATTCGATGTAAGGACACAGCTAATGACAAAACAGCTGCTGATAAAAATAAATCTGAAGAAATCCGAAAAACTTTGCTATACTTTTGTATCCCATGAGAAATGTCAATAAACATAATGCTAAAACCCATATAAACTTAACCTATTCGATGTTTTTTCTTCAGGAACTTAACTAACCTTTCTTAGATAGGCTATCGTACCGACATTTGAATGCACCCAATGCTTGCAGTAGGTACCTACATACGAGTATTAACTTTATGACTATGATTTTTTTGCTAGGCCCCATCGAGTTTATGATACCATCCTATTGAATATCATTCAAAAATCAGTTTTTTTCCAAAATGATACATATTTGCAACATTTGATGTACTTAAATTAGGACTTCTTAGTGTTAGCGGCCAAAAACCCCTTCATTCAATGGTAATAGTATTCATTTTTACTAACTAACTAAGAGAGGGAGGGGAGAGATAGGAGGTGTCGATTAACATTGGTTTTGAATGTTTGCAGATCAAAATGCCAAGGGAAAATATGGCCGGGTAAAATATTTCAAATTCGTGTTTTTCGACTAAAAAAAGAATCCCTATATTTATATACATATTATATATGTATGATTCTTTTAGCATTCCCCAGAGGGGAAATAGAAATTTTATTTTAGGACTAAGAACGGTATTTGTCATATGAACATTTAGGAAAAGCTTATTTTTTTCGAAAACGGCTCCAACGTATTTGATGAAATTTTTTGAGAATTTTTTGTTTGGTATTGATCACAACCAAATTTACAAGGAAAGTCTGAAAAAAAAATATTTTACATTACATTACATTACATATTGATCTGCTCCGTAGATAAATCTACGAAGCAGAGACACTTATGAGCACTGGCTGCTGAGGCTATCGGCTCAGACAATTACAAAGACAACACACAAGACGACATTGATACAGGACAGAACAGATGATAGAGGGAGGACGGAAAAACAGAAAACACATAACACAAGTCAACAGCACGCAGTTGGTTTCGAGTATATCATGTATATTAACAAACTCTAAGAAACTGCATACCAAAATTTCAAAACAATTTTTTTCGAAAAACTAAAAATAAAAAAACCGGATTTTATCAAAATCCGTCCTACAATTTTCGAAATACGTGTGATGACGTACTCGATTTTTAGTTTTGTGGTTTTGACACTTTTTTTAAGTTCAGATAGTGTTATTTTTCTACGTTTATGTTACTTATTTTTTAAATTTTATTCGACCATGTGACGGCACATATGAGCAAGTACGTGCGATCCAGTCGTGCAATTTATTTCTTATCTAAATACAAACTGCATTAAGTGTTGTACCTTATGACAAAAAATTATTATATTAATTAAAAAACATAAAACACCTTAGTCCGTGAATTTCATCCATTATTATGTATAATTGCATTATTCGTAAAGAACACAATTTTAAATAGTCATATATAAGTTGATAAATTAATCATTTTAAATTATCATTTTTTTCTTCGATAAGTGTAAGAAATAATATTTTGGTGCAACAGAATTTGATAATTTAGGTATAATTCGATAAACAAATCACTTTTCTAATCGGTAATTTTTAGACTCAAACAATTCTTGTTTAGTGCAACACTTATCTAATAAGTTGAGAAGTTTTTACTTTTCAAACTTAAATTAATATTTATCCAATCTGTTGTTGGTGCAACGAAAACTTTTCAAAATTTATGATAAGTTGCTTATAGATAAGTGATAAGTAGTTGGTGCAATAAGGCCCAGATATACAAATGATATTTGACTGAGCTTTTAATAAAAATAAATAGAAAAATAGGTTGCTTTAGAAAATATGTTACATCAGTAGTGAAAATATGATTGGCATCCATGCATCCATAACTTGCTTCCAGAAATAATTTACATGATTATTTTGATAAAAAAAAACCTGCTCCATGGTCCTAATAAAATAATAGGCAATACTAATCTTCAACAAGATATTGCATTTCAACCAGAACTAGAGGCTTTACGGAAAACATGTTATGGCGGCTTAAGGTATGTGATGGCCAAGTGACTAGATGAGTATGATACTGCCTTAACCGTCGCATGCTGTTACAGCTAAACCACCAGACCACACGATAGTTATAGATGCTCGTAATTACGGTAAGCGGGTTACAATGCCATCGCCATTCAACGAATCCATCCAACAAACTGCATATCCGTCCTTGGCGTCGTATTTTATTACCAATTTCATTAATTTCAACTAAAGAAATTTTATTTGAATGCTGAAAAATCGTCGTCTCTATACCTGTCGATAGTATTTTTATTCTCTTTTTCTTAGAGCCATATATGAGAAAGAAGACGCACACAAGCGAAATGAGAAAAGCCAAGCACAAGTGCAACAGTTTCAAATACTTTACTTCTCCTCTTTTTTTCGCACTTTTATTTTCCATTACTTTTGATTTCTACGTGTGCTTCTCGTCAGTTGGTTGAAGATGGCCCAGTTCATGTTATTTAAGAAAATAAAGTCTTTACAGGCTTTACCACAAAATGGGTTTCATGAATTTTCTTAAAAAAGTTCGGTTTTTATGCATAACGATCTTCAGCTTAAGCGGCCAAATCGATTACCATCAAATTTCAGAGGAGTATATTTTTGAGCTACAAATAACGGTACCGCCATATAACTCTTAAGGAAATGCTTATTTTCCACGAAAACGGTTCCAACGATGAACATTTTTGAGATTATTTTACCGGAAAAGTCTATTAAAAGTACCATTCATATAACGGTTATTTTAGTTTTCGACTTTATGGGTAATTTTATATTTGAAAGGATCTAGGCAAAATTAATTCTTCATAAAAACACTGGTATTTTGTTCTGTGTTTAAAATTAATTTAATTTTTTTAATATTCAATATTTTTAAAACTAATCAATACGTTTTATCTTAAATTTTATGGTTGATCATGATCATTTATTACTAATAAACTCTAAAAAACTGCATAAAACTAAAAATAAAAAAAAGGATTTTATCAAAATCGGTCTTACGATTCCCGAAAAAACCTTTTTCATTAATTCATTATTTATTTATGTTTTTAGTGTGTTTTAATTTTTTTTTTAATATAGCTATATATTATTTTTTTATTCGCCCATAAGCTTTTTTCCTAGTATTCGGAATATAACAAAACGTAAAAACTCTGGTTTTATTTGCTGAACTTAGTTTAAAGATAAAGTACAGTCAATTATTATCAAAATTAATTCTTGGCTTCACTATTAAAATCGGAATCAAAAAAGTAAATTTTTACTAAAATATTTATATGTTAATTTCTTTATCTGAAACAAAATACTTTAAATGAACTTGTCAGCTTGTGACAATTTTCAATTCACTAATACAAAAATAAATATCTCCACAAGTTTTACTCGACACTTGTCGCGTTCGGTTACAGAAAAGGGAAAGTTATAAAATTTCCCACTTGTGTTATTTGATAACGACACTTGGTCGAAAATTTGTCGCTTTGTGTTCCAGAATTTTCACTTGTCCGTATAGTTCCCTCGTCGAATACTTTTTTTTTTAATTCTTAAAATTTTTAAGAAACTTTTGGACTTAAATTTAAAAGTCGTGAATTTTTAATACTCAAATTAAAAAATAAGATTGTTATATAGACCAACTCTAGCCGATTCGTTTCTTGTGTCGGCAGAATTTTTAAGCTATGTAGATTCTTTTCTTATTTTATGTCAATCACCCTGTATATTTTGAATACTAATGCCAAAACAAACAAAGAAGAAGATACACAAGCCAAGTGAAGAAAAAACCAAGCACAGTGCAACCGTTCTTTTGCTTTTCCTCTCATTTTCCCAATTTTGTATGACATTACTTTTGATTTCTGTTTGTTGTTCTCTTGAGCTGGTTGAACATACTTATGTATAGATAGTCAGTCCACTTCATGTTGTTTAAAAAAAAAACAAGCTTTTACAGGCGTTAGGTTTGATATCGTTTAATGAATGAATATATCTTTGGGTATTGATCCAGGGTAAGGCATGAGATTTTGAAATAATATCTTAATCATGATACACAGAATACAAGCTGTGACGTCATGTTCTTCTGAGAATTTGACAAGCAGAGTTGTTTATTTAAAGATGCCCTTTTTGTATGTTCTGTTCTGGGATGTAAAAATGCCAACACAACTGTTGCACAAAACATAAGATTTCACTATTTTCCGAAAAACGCTATTTTGTGTAAAGAGTGGATTGTGTGGAAATTAATATACATTTTCAGTTAAAAGTACCTATTTGCCCAGGACATTTTGTGGAGAGTGATTACAACTTCGGGATAGTCTCTTTAATGTTCCTAAAAATAAACGGTTGTTAAAGATGGGATCAGTACCATAAATTTATGTGCCCATTAATTTATTTGCCCATTAACAACGAACCATCTTTCCAAGAGACTGGAAATAAGAAGATATAAAGAGATCGTGAATGAATGTGTTGCTTCTTTTGAAAAGTAAACGATATAAACTTAATTTAAATAAATATTTTCAAGAAAATATAAACCCTGTTTTATATTGTTCTCAAAAGGCCTCCACAAGTAATGTAACTCCCGGAAATCCAGAAGGAGAGGACTATTGTTAGATAATTCTCAAGAAGAGTTTTTTTCTCAACACTGTTCAACAACGCGCTGAATATAGAGAGTCTTTATTTAAAGTTAACCAGATGGGACATAAGTAAACCAACCACTGTTATATATGCTTTACGACATGCTTAATGGTAGAAAGTTTGTTGTCAAGAGTGGCCATGTAACTTATACCACAACATTTGATAATAAAAATCGCCCCAAACAGGGAGCGGTGAACTAGCCGATTCTCTTTAATATTTACACCAGCGATCTCATTGGGAGTCTATCTCATGCAATTACGTATGATGCAATTACTATTTATTGGCGTACAGAACAGGTCTAAAAGTTGAAATCATCAGAATTCTCTTGCAACGTGATTTCAATAGAATTCAACAATATTGTATTGATTGGAAGCTAAAAATTAACTTCCAAAAATGTGAAATTATGCTGCTTATAAGTCCTGAAGTCTCTAGGGATACGAGAAAGAACTGGCGCAAGTAAGTGATCGATGGGCCACATGGACATCGACTGGCGAGGAAATATGTGGTATCTGGTTGGATCAGTATGTTTATTTCAATCGATATGTAGAGGCTGCACTGGCCAGGGATAGAGGAGCTTTTGCCCTGACAACACGGTTGTTTTATAACAGCCACCTTGATAGCAGTGTGAAAGTGATTTGCTACATGGCCTTCATCAGGCCGATGGTTACATACGGATGCCCTGTGTGGCTCAACGTTGCACAATCTCTTATGGAAAAGATTCGGGTGTTTGAGAGACAGTGTCTTCGCCCTTGTCTCTGACTTTACAAAACACCAGAGTCGGAGTACAAATACTATTATTCTAACGATATTCTATACAACGCGGCCAATACAAACAGGATATATAATTTTTTAATTAAGCTCATTCACGGACACATTGCCAGGACGATGACCTCCACTAATGAACAAATCTTCGGGGCTTTCTACTCTCAAGATGAATATTTCGAAAGTACATGTTCGAGTGGTTTTATCCCGCAGGCTTTCCTATACCTTGATAGTCGAGGGCTGATTCAGGATAGATCGGCGATTCCGTTGATCTACCACGCCATGGATCAAGTCCGCCAATTTTGGTGACTCATTTAGAACTCGATATTTTCATTCGGCATAAACGAAATATCGCTTATGGTCGACTTGCATGTGTCTAAGGTATCTTAAATTTACGTAGGGCAGTTGCGGTGCAACCAAAAACAATTTTTTTTTTAAACAAAAAAAATATTAAACTTAAAAAAGCTTGCTTTTGCTATTCTAAATTTAAGTATTTTACGTAAATTTTATGCTGTTTTTAGTTTATTTTTAAGATAGTTTTAAGAAGTTTAAAGAAGGCTAGGAAAAACAAGCTAAAGAAACTCAGTTTCAATTTTTCTGGGTGAAAAATAGAAAGCCCATTTAAATTAAGTGAAAATCATTAAAAAAAAACTGCGACAGCGGCTTGACATACAGACGAAAAGAAAGACGATAAAACCCCCTCCAATTTTTTTTGAATTCGCATTCACCTGTTTCGAAGTTTTAGGTGCTCAAAAATTTCGAATCCAAAATTCGTTTCAATTAAATTGCATTAATCTATAATCTGTACTAGATTCGTCCTGTACTAGACTCGTCCAACATTATCATTGTCAGAGTCATCTGTACTTGGCCATGATAATGTTCCTTTTTTATAGCTCTCCTTACCGTCATGGTACTATTCCTTCAATTGTACGCAGATACAAATTTTCCACTAGCATCGTTGGCACCACCGCCATGCCACCGGCCCCTGCTTGCCATTGTTTCAATAATAAACTCTGCGTCGTCGTTTTGGTCATACCGTTAATCAAGGCAACAACTATTTGAGTTCTGAAATGTGCAAATTGTGTGTGCAAGTCGATTCTCGCGTCCCCTAGCTTTCTGCTGCAACAAAAAAACTCCTGTTGGTTTTGTTTCAATTAAAACTAGCCAAATGCATCAAGTGTATAGAGAACACTACGCTTTCCTCCCTTCGG
This sequence comes from Platycheirus rosarum, assembly GCA_963971375.1. Lineage (NCBI taxonomy): Eukaryota > Metazoa > Arthropoda > Insecta > Diptera > Syrphidae > Platycheirus > Platycheirus rosarum. Next base: position 212,803,636 of record OZ020507.1, on the reverse strand, counting down.
GGTGAGCATGGTGGCATGGAACCGAAGGCGAAGCCATTTTCCCTCTGTTTGCATTCAGTTCATGGTTGTCTTGTCGTATTCGTTGGTGGTTCTCTAGTCGGAGTCTCGGAGTCATAATAGTAGGGGTATGTATAGTAGAAACTTGGCGTAAACAGAGACACTTACGAAGACGGTAGAATACGAGTAGCTATTTATGTACATCAACCATTTCGCATGCATCATGGCATGGGTGAGGTGGAGAAATTGTTTTGGAAGGGGGAACGCTTGGCGTTCAATTCACAAACTCTAAAAGAAGATGAAGCGAGAAATTGCCAGTCTCTTGTTGTCGGTCGACGAGCTAGTTTGGCATGGTTGCGTCTTGTGTATCTTTGGACTTTTTTTAAGTCACCGTGCAGTGATTGAATTTGCGTTTTTAAAAGATCCAAAAGCGAAATCTGTCAAGCTGACATGCATCTAATTGATAGAGTCAACATTAAATATGTTTACTTGGAGGCATCCTCATTAAAAAGTATTTGTCTAATCGATATAGCTGATCTTGATGCCTTACTTGAAAACATTTATTCTTATTGGTCAACTGAATGTCAAAAATGCTATTCGACTTACCGGTGGTATGCCGCGCCGCGCCGGGCCGTTTCGAGGCATTCACCACATTCTTATTTAAAAATAGTTATTTTATATTTCTCTCCGTAGGAACTGTATACGCGCGTTTTTGATATTTGATTGCAGAAATTTTGACAGTTGATATGCTTGAATTAATGTGTATTTTTTGATGTGTGAAATCACTACCACATTTGTATAAATGGCTTATATGTGCGTGTTTATTGTTTTGTTGATTTCGCGGTTTTGTTCGGCTTACTGCAATTGCATTACAACTTGTTTTCTTTTTTTGTTTTTCTTTCATTCCTTGCGTTACTCGTTTTCTTACCGATTCGCGGTACCTCCCCCTTGAGACATGACTCGATCATAATCGTTACTTTTTCTTGTACTTGTACAACGTCCAAAAAGTAGGAAAAACGAACATATAAAAAATCAAGAAGCTTATATGAAAAAATAAAGGAATGAACAGCAAATACGATTTAAAAATAGCGTAGATACTTTTTGCTTCCTCGTATTGGCCTACTCTCGACGGCTGGTGCTTTTCGGACATATCACACAAAGTTACAAATCTTGATTTTACAACCAGTGTCGATTGAAGACATTTTTTGGCACATTATCCAGTTTCAGTGAACTTGTTATATGGACTTTAACATATGATGCTGATTACACGTAAGTCTCATGGAAAACTCTTTGAGTACTTTAAAAACTTGTGATAGATGTAATAAGTATGTATTTAGCATTAGGGCAAGTTATAGTTTGATGCAAACAAACAAACTTTATTTGTTTGATTAGCTCTCTGTGGCCTAAATGGCCAAATCTATGTACGGTACCTTTTGAGTGGCGATGTTTTTTTAATTTTCGATTTTCTTGTTGTTAATGGGTCAACGCATTTCTACAACATTTTTTTTTAATTTAAAAACCTTGTTTACCAAAACAAAATCTACATAAATACAATCTGAAAGTTTTTCTTTATTTCAATGTTTTAAAAACTTCTTTCATCATATACATATGTAATAGTGTTCAAATTTTATCTCATTTTAATGATTAACTCTATATTGGCAAATTCTATATAAATGCTTGCAAAAATCTTTAAACAAATATATATTTTTCAATAACTCAAAATAAAACTCACGGTTTTATAAAAATCATTATAAGATCAAAATCAATTTTGGAAATATTGATTTCATAAATTATTTGTTATTTAAGAATAAATTGTGATTGGAATTTATATTTAACTAGGGACTGTTTGGTATAGTTCGGCTTCTTTGCATTCACGTGAAAAGTTGTATTAAATTTTATAATTGTTTTTCTAGGTAACTTTTTAAGAGCGGGCATTTATCAACGGTACCTCCCATAGTATCGTCTACTACTGAAATTAGTTTGCAGGGAGGCGTTGAGATTATTTGAACGCCGCGTTATTAACGGGGAAGGTAGAATAGGATTAATTTAGTAATTTTTCAGTTTATTGTATACTTATAGAGGAGTCTTATATATATACATATTATATTTCAAAAACTTACAGTAAAGAAAAGGTTAATCCATCAAACATTAATTCACTTACAAGTAAAGTCACGTAAGAACTAATAAACAAGTTTTTTTTAGTACTTTTCATTATTTTTGAATTTCTCAAAAAGAACAGAACATTTTAGCATACACATATGTAGTTTTCTCAGTCTTTTACTTATTTGTTGTTTTTTTTTATTTTTAATATAGAATTTGTATATTAAATAAAAACTCCAATTTGATAGATTGAAGTTGAAAAAAGGAAATATAGATGCATTTTAATGGAATTCGCTTAACTTTATAAAAACCAAAGGTTTGGCCGAATCTAAATTAATTCCAACCCTTAAAAAACATCAAAAAACCTTTATAAATAGATTCGTCCATTAAGTTTGTTTAATTAGTTGATGCAATTGTGAAAAGTTACTTAATAATGCTATTTTAAAAATCATAAGTAGACATGCATATGCATACCTGTATATATTCATTGACCTTCTGAAAACTAAAAGTATACATCCACAGAAATATTTACCTATGCATTACCTACCCCAACGAACACAATATTCAGACGAAGCAGATGCCCAACGCTCTACATGACAGCAAGGTTGTGACCAGCTACATGACATAATCCAATTCTAACGGAAAACCACAAAATAATAAAAAAAAACGAAGGTGGCATTATGGTTTTGCACATTTTTGCAACATGTTTTTGTATCTCAAAACCACATATGCTTTTATTTGTTTGTCTCTACTAAAACAATGCTTTGGAAACAAATTAATATCGATTTTATTTCTTATTTAAGGACACTTCTAATAGTAAAATTTAAATATAGTAAAATATAATAAATAAATAAATGTTTTCTATTAAACTTTTATTCCAAAAACTGAAAATAACATACAAATAAATCAAAAGTTAAATCATTGATTTGCCTAAAAACAATCTGTCTATGGGAATGTTTTTTTTTCACTAAAAAAAGGGAAGGTCTATATTAAAATATGCTTATCTTTTTTACTTGCGATTATATTAATGTAATATAAGGAAAGTTTAGGATTCGTGAATATTAAAAAATTGACATGATATTACGATTATAGCTATTGACAAAAAATGTCTGTCTGTCTGTCTGGGTGTATATCGAGCTGCAGGCTAAAAGAAAATTTGGTATGTGTGGTTCTTTTGGCATTCCTCTGAGCTGAGGGGAAATTGAAATTTTACTGTAATGGCTAAAAATAACTATACCTACCATAAAACCGCTAAGAAAAACCAAAACGGCTCCAACGATTTTCATGAAAAATTTTGAGAGTATTCTAGTAGGTATTATTAAAACTAAATTTACCGGAAAAGTCTATTAGCGGTAATTTTCATATACCTAACGTTTTTTATTTTTTTACTTTCTCGGTAACTCATTGAATCTCTGTCAAATTTTATTTTTTAGCAGATTTTGGTTGCCAAATTAATTCTGCATGCCACCATTTTGAATAATTATTTTGTTTCTATTTATAATTAATTTTTGATTTTTTTTTGGAAATTCAATATTTTTAAATCTAATAAAAAAAATTATTTTAATTTTTAAAATCAGGTGTCTCCCGGAAACTGCATATCAAAATTTCGAAAATATTTTTTTTTTCAAAAAAACTAAAATAAACAACAGGATTTTATCAAAACCGGTCCTTAATTTTTCTATATACTTTCTTCATAAATTCATCAATATTTAATACATGTGATGGCTTACTCCATTTAAACTAAAAACTGTTAAATGTTGTGGTTTTGACACTTTTAACAAGTTCAGACGTATAATTTTTCTACGTAAATGTTAATTGCTTCTTTCAAAGACTTAGCCTTCCAAAGTGATTAGGCACATAAAAGCGTTTATGAGATCGTGAAAGAATGTAGTATCAAGGGAGATAATGATCATCAGCTGGCTTAGAAAATTCTGAATTTTATCCGACGTTATGCCTCCCTTCGTACAAGAAGAATGGCTTGTATCTTTCACGTGCCTCAAAGTATAGAGTACCTAGTTAGTCCAGTCGACAGGTCGGAAAAATGTGTTTATGATGACAAAGGTCGGAACTTGAATGAAACTTTGGGATAATGTTTAGGGATGGTAAATTAACATTTTCTCAAGTTGTGTACCCCGTGGACCCTGTGCAAAAAATGTGGGACTGCAAAATTTTCGAACTTTCTTTGGTTTTTCATTAACAACTTCTTTTTGCTTACGTCCTACGTTAAAGCGTTCAGCGTTATATTAATTTCCATTTGTGAGCAAAAAAAATTCGATGTATAAAATGGTAAAGCATCTTAATTGCAATACTCATTGTCATAAACGCGTTTTAAATACATATATTGTTAGTTAGTTAGTTTTGGGTCAAGATGAGCTCCAATGTATTTAACAGATTACACCCACTCTATTTCGTTATTTCGTTATTACTCGTTACCATTTACTGCAGCTGACTCTAAAAAAAGCTTATTTTTCGTGTAAAAAATATTTCTTTTGTTTTCCCAACATTGAGCTTAATTATAATTTTTTATAATTTTTCAATTTTTTAGATTTGTCTCAATGTTGAGAGCGGATTCATGCGATGCAATAACAGCAGTGTCATCAGCAAAAACTGCTGCTTCACATTGCGGTAGATTAGGAAAATCAGAAGTGTAAATATTATATAAAGCTGGGCCAAGACTGAACCTTGGGGCTTACCAGAATAAAAAAAGAAAAACATTTAAGAAACAGACTCGAACTATTTAACACAAATATAAAGGAAATTAAAATTGCATAATTTTTTGTTGGCCTATTCCATTGGGTCAGACACGATCAAAAGCTTTTCAATATCTATGAAAATAATCCTCGTTGACAGTCCCCCGTAGATGTGTTTGTATTTGTATTTGCAATAGAAATTATAACATGATACAATAAGATTCAATCTTTTTATAGTATCTAAACAAGTTAACAAATTGAATAAAAGGAACAATACCGTGAAGAGGTGAAATTAAGATATTGTCTTTATAAGAAAATATGTATTTATTTATTTAATTAAATAATTTACAAATAAATTTACAAATTATTTCAGTAAGGCATCTGGGTAGTAAAACCATAAGTGATGCCGTCTTTAAAAAAATAGGTTAATACAGAAACAACAAAAAAAGGAAACTTTTAATTCAATAATTGGAATGAAAAAGTAAATAAAATAAAAGGCACGACTGGGTCGCACGTACTTGCTCTTATGTGCTAATCCTTTTTAAGTGCAGGCGTCTTTTTGACAAAGATTTTATTTTAATATTTTTTTGTATGACGTGCAACTTCCTTAGAATCGTTTTGGGGTGAAGCTCGAACGAACATGCGTCACGACAAAGGGATAAACACATAAATATATAGGATTGTTAGCTTTTGCAGTTTTTTAGTGTAGTATTATCTTTCCACTTGCTGCTTACTGTTTATAATATAATTTGCTAATAGAAAGATACAAAGGACTTTTTTCAGTTAAATTTTCATTTTGGTATGGAAAAATTTGAACAACTGGCATATATGTCTTATATAAGTTAAAACTTATAACATTAATTTATTTTAAAAAAAACTTTATTCAATTATCCGGCATAGCTACCGCTTTTGTTTAACAATAATTCAATACTAAAAATGACCTTAATAAACTAAACCTTAAATACAATTTAATTGATAACGTAAGCATAAATTAATGAGAACGGCGACACGATGTTGCTGCTATCGTTCTTAGAATTGTTCACCTTTGCTGTGGGAACAATTCTAAGAATTTCGATGTCCAATGCTGTCTTGCGCGTGCAAGGCAAGTCAGCATTTCAATTTTTCGATTGTTCGTATTAACTCTTCCCCTCTAAATTAACACGTCCTCGTGTTAAAAGTGCGGCAGGTTGTAGAATGTTGGATGTTCAGAATTGCTTGAAGGTGTCGAATTTTCAAGTTTTATTTCAGGATGAATGATTACAGGTGTGATTTTCCCGGTAAACTTTCTTCTTCTCATATGGGTCGTCATTAGTATTATCAGGACGAAAAATGTAACTGCGAATAAAGAAAAATTTAAGTATTGATGAACATCTTTTTCTACCTGGATTTTGCTGATTGTTTTGGTGTTGTTTATATGGAGTTCCTTCATAAGTTGTAGGGACAGGATTTCTTCTATTTCGGATTCTTCGGAGACTGCGTGTAGTAGGGGTGGAAGTTCATTGATTTTAGTTATTTCATCAGCAATATATTGTTGATTCCTGATTCTTAATGTAGTGTTGGAGAATTTAATGAGATAGGTGCCGTTTAATGATCTGGTGATATTATCTGCTTCTATGTTGCCATCGAAATTGTTTAAGAGCATCGTTCCTGGTTCTATTTCCTCAACTTGTGGGATGTGTTGACTATTCGTTCTTTTACACGTAGCATTTTCGTTTCTTATTAAATTATAAATACATTTATCATTACTTAAGTCTATAATGTTAGATTGTTTGCACAGGGATAAATCATTTATTGTTTTACATTCATTCTTTATGCCAAATATCATATTATTTTTCCTTAAAATATTTGTATTTGAAATTTTACTAACAATATTATTATTTTTTATCAATGGTTTTATGGTAAGTTTTTCATATGTTTCATTTCCCGTTTTTGGGATGCTTAAAATATAAAGAATAGATGATATGTCCATAGCGACTTTTATTTCGGCAAATTCTAATGTTTCTTCAATATTTCTAAAAGGTTCATTTGTTTTATTTTTATTTATATTATTTAATATTATATCAATTTCTGATTTAGAAAGTATATTTGAGCTTACAATATTTTTCTTACTTAGTTCTATTGCATATATGACATTAATTATTTCCTCTTTTATAAGTTTTGTTTTATAAAGTAGACTTAATACTAATTCGTTAACAAAGGATTTATCTTTTTTTAATTCGTACATTATTTCGTTAGTTATATTGGTTAATTTGTTTATTCTTTCAACGTATGCTTTGTTTATTAAAACTTGGTTATTATTATTTTCCAAAACATTATTTATTTTATTAACCATTACTTCATAATCATCATGGTCCGGACTACCTGCGACCCATTTCCAGGCTGAGCCTATAAAGTTAAGGGATCTTTTTGATCTGTTTATTTTAATATTATTTATAAGGCTCTTAGTATGCTTGAGTTCGTGTTCTAGGATGGGAAAAAAGGAATTTTTAGGTGGGATTTGTTCGTATAGGAGGGATGAGGTTTTCGCTATGAAGTCTTCGTATGGGGGTATTTCTATGATGTGGATAAATTTTACGTTTCCAGTTTGGATTCTCGCAAGTCCATGTCTAAGAACTATTATCTCTGAGTTAGAATAGTCGAGTATTCTAATTTCTGTCATGACGAAAGAGATAAGGTACCTGCGAAAAGATAAAATTCAGCTTTTAATGTTGGCTTTATGCACTATTCTACCAGATTCTGTTGTTATAGTTTTTGTTTTGTTTTCTTTGACTATTTCCTTTTTGTAACGAGGTGTAAGCTTAGAACCTAACCTTTTGTTTATTTTGGTAAAAATGACTTCACCAGGCAAATAATTTTTAATAGGGCTTCTTTTTTTATTGTGGTATTTCAGATCACTTTCTTGTTTTTGACGAAGTTTTTGAATATTTTCTTCCCTTGCTAATTCGAATTGTCCCGGGTCGATGCTGACATTTCTGCCGAAAAATACATCGATCGGTTTCTTTCCTATTGTTGAGTGAATCGTGCAGTTATACTCATATACGGATCTATCTAAAAGCTCTAGGAATGATTTGTGGATTTTTTCAGTTTTTAGGCAACGCATTATTTCCGAAAGCGTAGAGTGAAATCTCTCTACTTGTCCGTTGATTGTACTGGAATGCGGGGGAGTTTTGTAAATCTCAATTTTAAGTTGATCCTTTAACAAGAAACAGACGGAAGCTGCACTAAAAGATTTCTCGTTGTCGAAGACAACTATTTTTGGAACACCAAAGCTGAACAATAACTGTCTTAAGGGTTCTAAAATATCTTGCACGGCTCTTGACTTAATAAGTTTCGTCTGAGCATATTTAGAGAATTTATCAAGGGCGGTAAGAACTAAATTTCCTTCTGTTGAGTAGATATCTAAGTGTAGAATATGACCTGGATATTGAGGTATAGGAGTTGGTTTTAGCTCGGGTTTTTGGGGGTGACGATCATATTTGTGTTCATGGCATATTTGACATTGATTTACTATTTTATTTACCTTTGAGTTCATTTGGGGAAAGAAATAACTTTGAATTAATTGGGCTTTATTTTCGCGTGCATTACGATGGGCTCTATTGTGGATTTTTAAAATTTGTTCCTCTTGTTCGGCTTGGATTGTTAAGTCGGTAACTTTAGTTTGCGTGAAGCGGACTTTATAATGTTTAAAGTAAAGGGGGTAAATAGTTTGGATAATGCCCATTGTTCTTTCGTTAGTCATTAGTCCGTTGACTATAGTGGGGATTAAATATCGTTTAAATATTGAAATAAGATTTTCTTTCGTGTATTGAGGTTGCACAAAGGTATGTCTACGGAAACTAGAGAAAGGGTATTGAAGTTGGTAAGAATTTTCGTCTCCTATAAGAAGAATAAGTTGGTTTCTGAAGGCATTAATCGGCGTTTCGACCGCAGGTATAAGTTCGTGTGAGGAACTTTCATCGCTATGCTGTGAAGCTGTAAGTGAATTAACCTGGGCATCAAGGGGTGGTCTTGAAAGTGCATCGGCAACAATATTTGCCTTGCCAGGCTTATATTGCATTTCATAGTTGTATTCTTCCAATGCTGCTTTCCAACGCTTCATTTTGGAGTTTTGATTTTTGCTACTCAAAGCATATGTCAAAGGTTGGTGGTCAGTTAGAATTTTGACCTTCGCTGAACCATAGAGATAATTTCGGAGAGTTTGCAAGGCCCATATAATGGCTAGCATTTCCTTTTCGTTTGCGGCATATGATTCTTCAGTTTTGGAAAGTGTACGTGAAATAAACATTATTGGCTTCTCTTCCTGTGAAAGGACTGCTCCGAGGGCGTAGTTTGAAGCATCTGTAGTAAGTTCAAATTCTTTTTTGTAATCTGGGTAGGAAAGTATAGTTTCTTTTGATGCTAAAGAGTTTTTTAATTTTGTGAAAGCTTCTATTGCCTCTTCGTTTAGGTGGATTAGTTTTCGACTGGAAAGATTTTTGGACAGCCGTCCATCTTCCCCTCTCAAAAGAGCTGTCAAGGGTTTTGCCAACTTGGCATAGTCCTTAATGAAACGACGATAGTACCCTGACAATCCTAAAAATGATCTCAAGTCTTTGAGTGTTTTGGGGTGTGGAAAATTTAGTATTGCATTAACCTTTTCTGGGTTTGTTTTAATGCCATCTGAAGAGATAAGGAACCCAAGGAACTCGACTTCTTTTTTAAAGAAATCACATTTATCAAGCTGTACTTTCATGTTAGCAGCTTCTAAAGTTCGGAAGATTGTTTCGATATTTTGTATGTGTGACTCTTCATTTTTACTGAATATGATAATGTCGTCGATATAAACGAAACATATTTTTCCGATATGCTCCCTTAATATATCGTCTAGTGCTCTTTGGAATATAGATGGCGCATTTTTCAACCCGAAAGGAAGGCGGGTGAATTCATATTTGCCATTATTCACTGAAAAGGCTGTTTTTTCAATATCCTTTTCTTTGAGTGGGATTTGGTGGAAACCACTTTTTAGGTCTATGACCGTGAAAATTTTGTTTTGACCCAATTGCGCGAGCACTTCATTGATTTCAGGTATGGGGTATCTGTCAGGAATTGTGATAGTATTAAGTTTGCGGTAATCGATCACCAACCGAAACTTTTTTTCGCCAGAAGAGTCTGCCTTTTTGGGGACAATCCACACGGGTGAATTGTACGGTGATCTAGAAGGGCGTATAATATCGTCATTCAGAAGTTTTTGAATTTGGCTTTCTACCTCATCTTTGAGAGTCATTGGATACGGATAACATTTTGTGTAGACAGGTGAATCTGAAGTTGTTCGGATTTCTCCTTTTACAACAGTAGTATAAGTTAATTTCTCGTCTGGGTCATCGAATAATTTTGAATACTTCCATGCAAGAGTTTTTATAGTGGCTTCTTGTTCAGTCGTCATATGTTGTGTTCTCAACGACAAAGTATTGACTGATTGTGCAGCGAGCTGCTTAATTTGAATTTTAATAGAGCCTTTAACTGTCATGTAATTTTGACGAGTAAAGATAATTGCGGATAAATCTTTTAGACTATCATTTCCGAGGATAGCATTAAAAGATTTTAAATGTGGCATAAGAAAGAATTTAATTTTGAGATCTTTTATTCCGAACAAATTAACGAAAGTATGATGAGAAATTTCTATTTTTCCTCCAACTGAGTTAGCATAGAATTTTTCGTCGTTAGGTTTAGGGTTTTTAACTAAAGAAGACTGAATATAGTTTTTATTCGATCCTGTATCTATTAAAATTTTCAGCACTTCTCCACCGCTTGTTTTTACTTCTATGTATGGCAGTGAAGAGCTGGCTAATCTAAAAAATGTATATCACTAAGCTCAGATGTGATCTCAGTGTTGTTCTCATCTGTTTGTGTGAGTGGTTCGATATAATTACTAAAACTTTGTTCGTATTGTTGATCATATTGCTGATCATAAGACTGCGGTAAGGCATAATATTGTTGTAATTCCATCTCTTGGACTGAGGGGTTTAATTGAGGTGAAGGATATTCTTGAGGAGTAGAGGTCTCAATGTGGAAATTTCTTTGGAGTTTATTAGGATAATTTGGCTGTTGTGGCATTTGATTTGGTCTCTTTGGAGCTGGTGGCCATCTCTCTTGATATTGTTGCGGTCTATTTGCATAATTTACTTGGGCTGTTCTTATGGTGGAAGTTTCCATTGGCTCAACTCTTGGTTGTGGCCTTGGAGGTGGTCTGAAATTGTTTCCTTGTGTCTGGTTTTGAAATTGACGTTGATTATTAAAGCTATTATGGGGTTGTTGTCGTGGGACATTATTATTGAATGGGAGTTGGCGATGATTATAATTTGGTATAGGACGAGGAGCATAATGTGCGAAATTAGCAAGTTGTGGATAGAATGGGATTTGATGATTTGGTAACATATTTCTATCTGGTCGTCTAGGAGGGAGTGCTGGAGGGATAGGATTGTGCATTCTTTTAACATTATTGTTAGTTGCAACAGCATAATGTGTTCTATATGTTTGATTTTCCAGTTTCAAACATAAATGCAGAGCTTGGGGTAGATCTGAAGGTTCTCGGATGCCGAGAAGCCTGGGCAGATCGCCTTTAAGACCCCTTATAAAGGTGTCTAGGGCTTTATCCCTATAAGCGTGCATTAGCATATTTAATGCTTCTGTTCCCATTTCCATAGAGGAGATTTTGTTAAGAATCAATGAAAGATGGGAGTAAACTTCTTGGTAAAAGTCTTGTACAGAAGAATTACCCTGTACCAAAGACGTTAACTGGTACTCCAGTGTTCCCAGATCACGCTTATCTGCGTAATGTAGCGTTAAGCACCTGGAAATATTTTCCCAATTCAGAGGTGTATTGTAGGACTCAAGGACAAGGTCTGCATGTCCAACAATTTTATTTCGAATCACATTTATGATACCGAAATATTTTGGGGATCCTCTTGTAGAATCATAGATTCTGAGTATCCTTTCGACGCTTTTGCGCCACGAACTAAACTCGCCTGGTTGTCCAGAAAACTCTCTCAAGGTTTTGACAACATCAGGTATCTTATCAAGATCCGAGAGATTGTTTCGTTGATCTTCGTTAATAACCTGATCAGTTCCTGCGAATTGATCAGAGTTGGGGTTCATTATAGAATGAACAATACGCCTACCATCTGTTTGGAGGGCATGAGTTACCATAGAAGTTACCATATTTTGTAGTTCATTACGAGTAATACCATTATTGGCATTTTGTTGGATCTGAGGGTTTTGGTTTTGTGGGATAATTGGAGGTCTAGGAACATTTTGTGGGATAACGTGAGGTCTGAGGAGATTTTCTTGATTCGCCATTATTTTTTCTTAAATTTACTCGAGGTATGACTATAATTTAATTATTTAAAAATATATATGATTCTAAAGCGTTTTCAAAATATTTTTCTAAAACTAAAAGAAAGTATTTGTATTAATTAAAAATTTGAAATATATTCAACAATAAAAAATATTTTAAATCATAAAGATATAAAAATATTAGTCGATGATCATAAAATAATTTTCACTTTAAAGGATTTGAAAAAATGTTTTTGATTATTAAGGATATAAAAAAAAAAAAAAAAATATTTATAGGTAATTATTAAATCGTTTTCACTTTAAATATTTGAAAATATTTTTAATTATTAAGGTAATTATCAAAAAGGTAAAAAATATTATTTGCAGGTAATTATTAAATCGTTTTTTTTTTTTTTTTTTTTTTTTTTTTTTTTTTTTTTTTTTACAACTAGTTTCGTAAAAATAAATTTTCTTACAACGTCAATATGATGATAAACATTGGAGCGGCTTCCAGTTCGACTGTGTCCTTTTTGCACTGATTTTCTGCTACTAAGGGGCCCTTTTTATTTTTCTCCAACAGTTTTTAATAGTGCCACTTTGGAACTTAGGTTTATCACTTAAGGATGTTTAATTCTTTCGTACCACTTGGGGACTTTTAGGGTTTTTATTAATCACTTAAGGATGTTTAATTTTTTGTACCACTTGGGAACTTTCAGGGTTTTTTTTCTTTTTTGAAACCGATCACTAGCACTTAAGTTGTCGCGTACCACTTTGGGACTTTTTAATTTTTTATTCAAAATTGAATCGTTCGCGTACCACTTAGGGACTTTTTTAACGAAACACACTTAAAAAAATTTTTTATAACCACTTAAGTTTCCGTGATCGGTCCCTGTTCGGGCGCCAGTTAAAACTTATAACATTAATTTATTTTAAAAAAAACTTTATTCAATTATCCGGCATAGCTACCGCTTTTGTTTAACAATAATTCAATACTAAAAATGACCTTAATAAACTAAACCTTAAATACAATTTAATTGATAACGTAAGCATAAATTAATGAGAACGGCGACACGATGTTGCTGCTATCGTTCTTAGAATTGTTCACCTTTGCTGTGGGAACAATTCTAAGAATTTCGATGTCCAATGCTGTCTTGCGCGTGCAAGGCAAGTCAGCATTTCAATTTTTCGATTGTTCGTATTAACTTATACATAAGATTCGTCGGAATCAGCAGTATGGCAATAATGCTAGGTAAAGGGACCTTTATACGTCCCAATATGGGACCAATGGAATTTATAAAGGATTTAGGTACCTATAATAAGGTTGGAAGGAAGGTAGGTACTAAAATTAAGATACGTGTTCCAACTACTGTTAAGCGAGTAGGTATAGAGACAATATTAAAAGTTAACACAGTGGTTTTGTTTATTTATAGGAAAAAAAATTTTGCATTCAGTAGTAATCGAATAGTTTTTTTTATTTGTTAGTTGTTTTTGTGTTTATCAAAGGCTTCCTTATTTATTCTGTGCTTTTATGATGATGAAAAATACTTTAAAATACGAAAGTATGTATGTAATGTAGGTTGTCACTTTCTTTTATTTGACTAATGGCTAGGGCTTAGCCGAGCAATATGAAATAAAATATTGAGGAAAAAAATTTATGAAATCAAAAAAACACTATTCATAACGTTTTTTGGAAAAAATGTTGTAAGCCATCTTATTTCGTTTGCTGTCTTCTATTTTATAAATTTTTCATTTCAAAATCGTTCGACCGGTTTTTTCAAAAAAATGTTTTTTTTTGAAAAACTTTTCGAAAACATATTTTAAAATTTTTTTTAGTATGTCAATTTTAAGTAATCTATAGTTTATACTAGGAGAAAAATTTAAAAAAAAATCTATAGATCCGTTTTCAAAATATTCAAAAAACAAAATATTTTTTTAAAAAAATTATTAAAATTAAAAAAAAAATGTTTTTGAAAATTTTGATAAGCAATATTATTTAAATCATAAAACACTACATATTTTGAAAATTTCATCAAAATCCGTCAATTAGTTAACGAGAAAGTCTGATTTTAAAAAACCGTTCATATGGGAGGTACCGTTATAAAACTTTTTCTTAAAAATCCATTAAAATTAAAAGATAGATTTTGCACAGAAAATATCATTCTGAAAGTTTAATCAAAATCGTAGGAGCCGTTTTCGAGAAAAATAAGTTTTTTAATAAAAGTTATATGGCAGGTACCGTTAGTTTTGGAGCTAGAATGCCAATTCCAAAAACTGTCGGGTAGAGCAATCTAAAAATACTATATACCAAGTTTGTATCAAATCGGCCCAACCGTTTAGGCTGTAGATATCGATACGGACAGACAGACAGACAGACAGACGGACGGAATTTCCGGACCCACTTTTTTTGACTTCTCTATCATCGTAATATCATGTTTGATTGTTAGAATTTTTTTTTTTTTTTTACGAATGCATAACTTGCCTTATAGTCCCTATAATCGCAAGTAAAAAGGTTATTTAAGTTATAAACACAATTAAAAAATTAATTTTAGATTCGAAAACGGAGACATTATTTTTCATTCAATTTGTCATGAGCATCTAAAGCAATTTTTTATTCTTTGGATTGTCTTATAATCTGCGTGGTGGAGTATGCTGCATAGTTGGTGGGGTATGTGTGTGCTTTCCATCACCAACGGATCGATCTGACGTGAAAGGGGGCATTCGACGAATATGTGCCATATGGAACGTTCTGTTTGACAATGGTCGCACGCATCTAGGAGTTCATTGCTATATAGATGTCTTGAGGTAAAAACTGTTTTTCCAACTCTGATTTTTAATACCGTTATGCAATCTTCTCTGGTAAAAAGAGTATTGTATGGAATGCGATGGTGCTGAGGGTTATGAGTGCGAAGGAATGTAGAACAATTGTTCCAAATATCTGCAAGTTCGTCGTTCTGCTGCTTTAAGAAAACCTTTCGGGTCAATTGGTAGAAATTTGGGGATTCGATAGTCAGTGGATAATTTATGGCATCTTTGGCAGCAACATCTGCAACTTCATTACCTTTGATTCCAATGTGACCTGGAACCCATGCTAGAAAGATATCGTCTCCTAATTTTCCTCTAACTATTTCCAGGGTAGGACATGTGTTGGTTTCGCTTCTTAGGCCTTAAGGATTCCGTCAATATAAGACTACGTCCATAGTAGGTTTATGCAGTGGCAAGAACCTTATTAATTGCTGCTAGTTCAGCAATGTAGCTCCCTGCATCTTTAGGGAAAATTCCTTGCCAAACTGTAGGTGTTTGTGAATTTAATGACTGCATACGACGAGTGATGTGATCCATCAGTATAGAAAATGTGATCAGGATGGACATTTTCAATCATCTCTTGGTAAAGCATTTGGAACACCTCGACCTGGGTATTTTCCTTTTTAAATTTGGCTAGGTTCATTATTATTTTGAGTACATTCCTTTTCTAGGGCGGTGGATTATACGCCATTGAATCAGATTCCAAAGAAAAATTGGTTTGGGCAGACTAAGCTAAGAATTGTAACTAGTGCCGATATAGAGTTTTTTCTTTTGTTTGTTTGTGAACTTAAAATATCTTTTGCTGTATTATAGAGGGGATGCGTTTGATCGGCTAAAGCCTTGCTGGCCAAGCTAACCGATCTTCTTTTGGCAAAAGTCTGAAAAGATTTATATCCGGTTTCTTGTCGTAGAGCCTCAATTTTATTTGATTTAGTGCCCCTGAACCCGTACGAAAGCATTTATTGATCCCTGAATCGATATCGGTACATTTTTGTATTGTTGTCCACATGTAGGACATGTAAGACCATGTTGCAAGTGTTTTTGCTATTCTCCAGGCTGCTTCAAGAGGAGGTCCTTTTTTCCTGGAGCATATCATTTTCAGAAGATTATTTTTTTTTTCAATTGATCAACTACGTTTTTGATATTGATATTCAATTTCAAATTCCTAGTAAAGGTAACGACTAGAATTTTCAATTCTTTTTAGGGTGTGATGTTCAAGGGCAGTGGATGACAGTTTCTTTTTCTATATAGGTGTAGTAAGTCTACCTTTGAGGGTGGGACTATGGCCCCTATACCTTCGGACCACCTATGAATTGCCCTATCCGTCTCTTCTAGACGATATTTCACCTGTGTCGGGTCCCCAGATGCTACTAACTATATAAATGTTATCAGCATATACTCCGACAAAGTCAAGATTAAGTTCGGGCTCTGAAAGTTTGACTATTAACGAATCTATCTATGTAGGAGTTGTAAATCACCACTGAAAGAGGAGATCCTTGTGGAGTTCCATTTTCAAGTTTAAATTGTGAAGAGTTATAACCATCAATATTGACTCGAAAGGTTCTTCCAGTCATAAAGGACTCAATTAGTTTAAGGATCTTATGAGGAACTCCCCACTGAGACATGTGTATTAGAACGGGTATCGTTGTGACGCGATCAAACGCTTTTTGCAGATCAGTTGACATGACTATGTTATGCTTGATCTTTGAAAGGTTTTCTGCTAGTCTGTGCTCTAGCAGATAAGTGGATAAGTGTATGAACTCCTCTGTTTCGTCTAAAAGCAACATGCCCTCCGAATTCCCGAATTCACTTTTTTTTCTGCCAACCAACTTATTCGTCTCGCAATAATTTTTTTTCAAAAATCTTGGAGAGAACAGGAAGAAGTGAAATAGGCCGATATTCATCGAAGCTGTGACGATTTCGAACACTTTTGGGAATCGCTTTAAGCTGAGCCCTTTTCCAATCGTGTGGAAAAACGCCAGTCATTAAAATATTGTTATATAAAGAACAGAGTCTATCCTTGAGCTTATCCGAACATTGTTGAACCATCATATAAGTTATGTTATCCTCAACTGGGGTCTAACCTTTTGCCATTCTTAGAGTCATGTCAATTTCCAGTCGTGAATTTGTTTCATTAAGAAGTTCCCATTGAATCTTGTTTTTTTTTAAGTTCGCTGAGCTTGAAATTTCTTTTATCCTCGATAACAGATTCTGGATAAGTGGTGTTTTCGCTGAATTCTTTCCATTTGAATCCTATTATTTAGGATCATGTATGGACATTTTTGGGGTGATCTGAAGGATTACAGTGACCGTATCCTGTGCCACAATGTACGGATTTCTAATGATTGGTTCAAAGAGTTAACGAAGTTTTCCCATGAAGATCTTTTTGACTGGACAGTTTTCTTTTGTTGGAAACCTTCGAGCTGTTTTCCAGGCATTATCCTTTTCTTTTACCAGCTTGGCAATAGCTGCTGTAAACCATACTGAATTATTTTTAGAAACATCTTTCTTTGTTACTGGAATTGATTTGTCTGCGGCAGTTCTTATTATCTTTTTAATTTTCGATGCTTCTTGGTGAGTGTTTTGGGATGTCGGAGTTGTTAAAGATAGAGTTTTTGTAGTCTCTTCAAATAAGTTCCAGTTGGCAAGTTTTTCTTTGAAACGGGCTATGAATTTCGTATTTAATCTGCGCTCATGAGTACGAATTATAATAGGAATATGATCCCTACATTCACCCTGTGGGAGAACCTCCCAATGGAAAAAGGATGCCAAATCCTGGGTTGCCAAAGTAACATCTATTGCTGAAAAAGTGTTTCTCGTACTGAAGAACGTTGGGGAACCATCGTTCATTATAATTAGATTACGGTAAATCGCAAAGTTTTCAAACAAATGACCTGCACTGTTTGTAGCATCTGATCCCCATAAGGAGTTGTGAGCATTAAAATCACCTAGTACAAAATGATGACATACATCATTAGTCCCAGGAATACTATCTAACATATCTAAGTTTATTTGGACATCGTGTTCTCTATAGATTTTAGTTATTTTTAATGGTGTTCTATCTGGGATGACTATGGTATGATGAAGCAGATTGGAAGATGAAGTAATGTGCGATAATACTGGTATATTTTGTTTAACTAAGAAACCTATGCCTGCCTTACAATAGTCATAAGTCTTATTAAAATGAAATGATTTGAAATTTCTTATTTTGAAAGAATCTAAATTTTTTGAAATGATGTGGGTTTCTTGCAGTGCTATTATATCTGGCTTATATTTAGCGATAAGTCGCTCAAGAGTGTGTTTGTTGTTACAATAGCCTTGTACGTTCCATTGGCGTATTAGTAAATTTGAAATTATTCTAGTCATTGTGATGGCTTATGGTTGGTGGATGTAATCAATGTGTTTGGAGTGTTTGGAGTGTTTTTGATGTTTTGATCTGGGAGAGCAGAGTCATTTGTGTTATATACGAGAGTTGGTTTTGTTTTAAGAGAGGTTTCAGTATCAGATGGCTGAGACGATTTCTCAGAGCCACCCGCACCAGCTTCCATGTCGACGTCGTTTTCGGAGTCCGAAATAGGTGACAGAGATGAAACTAGTTCGTCGTTTGTCATTAATTTGTTGACATTGTCTGATGAAGTTGGAGTGGTTGATGCTGTTATTTCTTGGTTTTGTTTTAAATTATATTTTATAAATTCTTTTATATTTTTATTTTGTGATGGTAATGAATAAATATTACTACTAATATTATGTTCTCTAGTGTTAATATGTTTTTCTTGAATTTTTGTTTGAGTTGGAGATGTTAGTTGTAAACTTGATGGTTCATTGGTGGTGCAGGAAGAGGAGGGAATTTTATTTTTTTGTTCGTTTTCATGTTTGTTGTGTAGATTTTTCTATCCGAGTTTTTATTATTTCTGCCATTATGCAAAATACGCGTATGCAATTTTCATGGAGAGGGGAAGACAGCAATTTTTGCATAAAAGAGCTCCCGTACAGCGATTCTTGGTGTGTCCAAGTGTCTGGCAAGATATGCATCGCATTGGGTTGGGAATGTACTCGTCAACCTTACAATTGACCCATTCAATTTTGACTTCGATTGGTCGCCGAATTAAGTCGAAGTCAAAATAGCTGCACAGTTGGTACCAATGAATCATCTTGTTTTTTAATCATTTTCCTAACCTCAATTACCTTTAATTTTTTTTAATTCTAAAAGAAGCTCTTCTTAACTGATTTCAATTATATGCTTAGAAAATATTCTTCCTTGGATGGAGTTAAGGCTTAAGTGATTAGAAACTTTTACGGGGATGGAATCTACGAGCTTAGCCTTAAGGAATTTATTAGCTGTCTCCACGTTTAGAACTTTGAGAAGAAGGTCTCCTGATCTCATGGCTTTTACTTCCAAGATATCTTTAGAAATAAACTCAAGACCGCGGTTAATTTGAATTGGGTTGTAAGAAGAAAGAGGGCGGTCATTTTCAGCAGTTTTTTCCATTCCGGTGACAACTATATATATAGGGATATTGTTGTCATTATTTATGACAGGGAGTTCTGGGAATTCGTCTCCTGAGTGCTTTCGCTTAGTCTTTTTGGTATGGTTCTGGTTAAGGCTTACCTCTGGGGGTAAACCATTGAACCAGTTTTTTTCTAGGGGGATCTGTACCCCCGTCCATTGTTTTTTTTTTTTTAAGCAGTTGCAGTTCTTTGTTTTTTATTCTATGTGTGTATGGTTGATATAGAATATTAATACCACTTACCACGAAGAATAAGGTAAGTTAAGATGTCAAACAAAGAGAGAGGCTCCAAGCGTACACATTTCAATCAAAGCTTAATTCTCTATCGCAGTCGATCAGCAACTGTGAAGGAGTGTAGACTTGTTGACGACTTTCACAGTATTATTTCCAAGTGTTTACTTAATTATAAAAGTATTTAAAGTAAATTATTAGTTTATTTGCCAAAAGGCAAATAATAAAATTTGTTTTTTGCTATTTATATAGCCAAAATTAATTTGGCATTATATTATAAAAAAAAAAAAAAAAAAAAAAAAAAGCTTTTTTAAAAGCTAGTCCTCGAACTTTGGACAAGCCAGTCCAAAGTTATATTTACCAAAAAAACAGGTTTTACCATATAAGCGATTAGCTCAGGTGTAAGAGTGGCCGGACGCGGCGAAGAAGACCCCAGGTTCGAATCCAGCCTGGGGGACTTCACCAACACTTTTTGGGAAAAAGAGTTGGAAAACAGATTAAGCCTAGAAGGCGATAAATCAAATTCCCAACCAATGGAGGAAGAGAAAGAAAAGGTGGTGACATCGGATGATGGGCTACCAATAACATCAGCTGATGCACCAATGACGTCAGCGAAAAGGCGAACAAAACAAGTTAAGCCTAATCTTGTGAAAAAGCAAACCAGGGCAACTCCGGCCATAGTGCAAACCGTAGAGGAGTTGGGAAAAGAGCGGCCAGCCAAGTCCAGTGCCGCAGAAAAGATACGTCAGCAGCTGGAAGTTGCTGGTGTGACGTCGGACATATCTGTGTCGTATGTGTCCGACGAAGGAGAAGGGCAATACACGCCTGACGACACACAAGTTGCAGCAAACAACAGCAGCATACTCCTGCAAGTACCATCCTCATCCGACGATGAGGAAGAGGAAAGTAGTGATTTCGAACGAAAAATTCAGGCCGTTCGAGTAAAACAGGAGACAAGGAGGAGGGAAGAAAAGCTCGCAAAAGAGCTCAAGGAGGCAGCCAGAGTTAAGACCCTCCAGACGACAGAGCAGCAACAGCAGCAAATTCAACAACAGCAGCAATCACAACTGAAGAAACAACAACCACAGCAGTAGCGGAAGCAACAGTCTGCTAAACAACAACAGCCACAGCAGCAAAAAGAACAGCCACAACAACCATCGACGTCCAAGAACGCCCAACAGCAGCAGCAAAACCAACAGCAGCAGAGACAACAGCAGCAAGGTCAACAACAGCAAGGTCAACAGCAGCAGAGTCAACAGCAGCAAATACAACAGCATATACAGCAATACAACGATCTCGAGTTCGTGGGGGTCAAGCCTTTCACGACTGCCAGAGCCAGACGGGAGCAACGGAAATTACCGTTCTTCCTGGTTCAGCTGTCGCCCAAAAGCAAACTGGATAGTCTACGGAAAATTACCAACCTAGACTACCAGGTTGTAACCTGGGTTAAATTAAAGAGACCCGGCGACATGCTTCAATGCATGCGCTGCCAAAGGTTCAGGCGTGCCGCGGCGAACTGCGGTATGCAGTCTCGCTGCGTGAAATGCAGTGAGAACCACAATATAGGTGAGTGTAAACTCGGACAGGAAAGGGTCGAAGATAAAACCCAACTCAAATGTGTGCTTTGCGTGGGCGAGGGGCACCCTGCTAGCTATCGGGGCTGTCCTAAGTTCCAGCAGATAAAGCAATCAAAAGCTCCGAAGGTGGTGGAGAGGCGACCTGTTTTTGCTCCTGCACCGACAGCCGTTGTGCCCCAAATCTCTTACGCCCAAATGGCGGCAGGGAGAGCAACAACAACGGTACAGCCACAACCAAAGGTTGCCAAACAGGCCCCCATACCTACGGCACCTGCAGGACAGGCCGATATAATGACTGTGTTGCTGGCCATGCAGGCCCAGTTAACCAACCTACAACAACAGCTCGGAAAGCAGGAGGAAAGACTAGACCGTGTCTACGCTTACCTTCCCAGCTTAGGGCAATTTAAACCATAATGGGCGCGCTGTACGAGAACCCCTTTAAAATCCTGGCTGTGAATGTAAATTCACTAATCAGGACCGAACGTAGAGAAAATTTGTTTCAATTGTTGCATGATCACAGTCCAGATGTGTTTTTGGCTAGCGAAACCAAGCTAAACCAGAAACACAAACTGACTCATAATAATTACAATATCGTAAGAAGGGACCGGCCCAACTCCACTCGTGGGGGCGGGGTCGCTATCTTTTTACGAAAAGGTATTGATCATAAAGTCATATATAATAGTGAAGTGCGAAGATTCGAGTTGCTAGAAGCTTGCATCATATGCATTCCTCTCCAACATGGGAAGCGAATGTATGTGATCGCAGTGTACGCACAAGAAGCACCTCAACCTGCAAACTTTATTGCAGAGCTCGAAAAACTTTTCGAGTGCTTAGCCTGCACTCGGATGAAAATTACTTTATTATCGCTGGGGATTTCAATGCCAAACATGAAGATTGGGGAAATCAAATCCAAAATCTTTTTCATTGGATGGGTCGACATCATATTGAGTATAAAATCGACCTTCTTGCTACAGATAGACCATCGTTCCCAAGGAGCGGTGCTTTTCTAGATCTACTACTGTTAGACTCAAGACTGACAGTAACTGACTCTGTGGGCCAACAGACAAGAAACTGTTTACAGACGGTAGAATACGACAGTGACCACTGCGGACTTTCCGTCGTCATACAGCTACCAAATGAACTTGTGGTGTTGGATGAATTTGTGCCTGCGCGCTCTTACAATTTTAGTAAGGCACGCTGGCCACGTTTCTCCAACATCCTGACAAGAGAACTCCTCTCTAACGACATTGTGCCTCCAAACGACAGGAATCTATCGAACGTAGAGATCGATGGATACCTGCTTCAGATGGATGGTGTCATAAAACAAACGATGGACAGAACGATCCCACGATACAAAGAACATAACGCAACTGAAATGTACAAGAACGCGACAATAGACGCACTACATAGACAAAAAAGTGGCCTCCTGACAAGATTAAAACGCTTGTACAGGCGGTTTACTGACAGAAACGATCCGGAGACTAGGACACTGAAGTCTTCAATCAAAAATGTCAACTCGCTCATCAAACAAAACTATCGATTGTCTATTAACTCGTACTGGGATAACAGAATTCGAGCTGTTAATTCTAACGACCCAAGTACGTTTCCCGAAATTAATAAAATCTTTAGAAAGAACACTCAAAATGATCTTCCGTGTCCTAAGCTCCAAAGAACGACAGACAACGAAAATATACTTCTGACCGCAGGAGTAGATCTGGATGACGCCGTCTTGGACGACGACTTCTTTGTGATCGAAGATCCATTGGAGAAGGTTGAGACAGTGGGTTCTGCTTGTCAGCAAGTGTATAAGGTGAATGAGTCCATTCATCCAAATCAAGACCTGGAGAACAGGGCTCTGCTTAATCACTTCTACCTGCGAAATAGCATCACGCAATGGCGATCTGAGAATCTTGGTTTTACCGGATTCAATGAAGACAGTCTGACACACGCTCATCTCGAGGGTCGAACTACAAATGATCTTCGCATCATTAAAGAAAAAGAAGTCAGCAGGAGTCGATTGTATACCCAATGTTGTGCTACGACATCTCCCTGAGGAAGCAATAGACATATACACAACACTGTTCAACAACGCGCTGAATAATGCATATTATCCAGTGAGTTGGAAGACAGCTGTTGTACATCCTCTCCCGAAAAAGGGAAAGGACAATTCCAATCCGGCAAATCTCCGGTCGATAAGTCTTCTTCCGAGTATAGTAAGGTATTCGAAAAGGTTATCAATAGAGCTCTGTCCAAGTGGGCCGAGGACAAAAATATAATTCCAGACACCCAGTTCGGCTTTAAGGCGGGACATGACACAATTCATGCCGCGTCTAAGTTAGTATCTGCTGTCCAATGGAACAATGGTAAAAATCAATGCACGGGTGCCTGTCTGGTTGATTTAGAGAAGGCTTTTGACACCGTATGGCTAGAAGGTCTTTATCTGAAGCTAACCAGATGGGGCATAAGTATACAACTGCTATATATGCTTTACGACATGCTTAGTGGTAGAAAGTTTGTTGTCAAGAGTGGCAATATAACATCTACCACAACGTTTGATATTAAAAACGGTCTGCAACAGGGAGCGGTGAACTCGCCGATTCTCTTTAGTATTTACACCAGCGATCTCATTGGGAGTCTACCTCATGCAATTGCGTATGCCGATGATTTAGTTGCGTACAGAACAGGTCCAAAAGTTGAAGTCATCAGAATTCTCTTGCAACGTGATTACGATAAAATTCAACAATATTGTAATGATTGGAAGCTCAAAATCAACTTCCAGAAATGTAAAACTATCCTGTTTAGAACCCCTTTGTCTGGGGCCTCTAGGGATACGAGAAAGAACTGGCGCAAGCTAGTGATCGCTGGGCCACATGGACATCCACTGGCGAGTAAAGATGTAGTAAAGTACCTTGGCATCTGGTTAGATCAGTATCTATATTCCAATCGACATATAGAGGCTGCTCTGACCAGGGCTAGAGGAGCTTTTGCCCTGACAAAACGGTTGTTTTATAGCAGCCGCCTTGATAGCAGGGTGAAAGTGATTTGCTACATGGCCCTAATCAGGCCGATGATTGCCTATGGATGCCCTGTGTGGTTCAACGTTGCACCATCTCAAATGGAAAAGATTTGGGTGTTCGAGAGACAGTGCCTTCGCACTTGTCTCGGACTTTATAGAACACCAGAGTCGGAGTACAAACATTATTATTCCACCGAGGTTCTATACAACGGGGCCAATACAAACAGGATAGATAATTTTTTAATTAAGCTCATTCGCGGACACATCGCAAGGGCGATGACCTCAGCTAATGGACAAATCTTCGGGGCTTACTACCCCTAAAATGAATATTTTGAAAGGACACGTTCGAGTGGTTTTATCCCGCCCGAGGCTTTCGTATACCTTGATAGTCGAGGGCTGATTCAGGATAGATCGGCGGTTCCGTTGATCTACCACGTCGGCCGCAGAACAGTCGATAGGCGGCTCCTCTACGATCGAGACATAGTCGCTGGAAGCGAAGCAGAGCACCTCCGTTTCAGTAGGGCCGTGCCCGACCGGGGATCGGAAGGAAGCCCTAGATCAGGTCCACCAATTTTGGTGGCTTAGCTAAATCTTCTTAGCTAATAAATAAATTGTCAGTCAACATAGACGAAATATCGCCTATGGCCGACTTATGTCTATGGTATCTAAGTTAGGTAGGGCAAAAAAAAAGGCTGCTGTGGCTGTTGTAATTTTAAGTATTTTAGGTTTGTTTAAAGTAAGTTTAAGCTTATTTTTTAGATTATTTTAAGTTAGTTTTTAAGTAGTTTAAGATAAAACGATCGATAATGATGACCTAGTTTTTTTAATTTTTCTGGGTTAAAAATAAAACCCTAATATAGATAAGATATAATTATGTTATTTTTAGGCCGAAAGGCAATTAAAATTAAGTTAGAGATTAATTTAGAGCGCCCGCATATGGCCAGTAAGTTAATTAAGTTGATAGTTTTAGCTAGTTTTAAGATTTTTGTCTAGCCTGTAAGTATAGTTATAAGTAAATATGAAAATAAAAATCAATTAAAAGTAGAAGTAAAAATGCTAAATTCTCTAAGCCGAAGGAACGTGTTAACACGGCGCTTGCCCGAACAAAACTGTATAAGAAAATATATCAATACAAGTTTTAAATAGATACAGATAATAAATATGCAACAAAAAATAAAAAAAAAAAGTAAAAGTTGTAAGGGTCCGAATGGTAACTTTCTTTAAATTTCCGCACTTAATTAAATAAAACGCTTAATCTGACTATAAAATGTATAACTTTATTTTATTTCGCGTGGTAATTGCTTGATGGTCGATTCACAACTGAACTCGATCATACATTCGTTTTTTCTTATACATAATTGAAATAACTCTTTCGTTGAGTACTAACACATGCATATATATATATCTTATAAATATCACACCGGCAGTCTGAGAGTGAAGGAGAAATATGTGTACATATACATTTTTTTATTATTAAATAGGATGATTGTGGTTATATATATGGCTACAATTCGGCCATCCTGACTTGCAATCGTCCCTGATTGCCCATGACTCAACTATCAAATTGTATATATGGCTTTAGATTTGCCACTTCCCATATCCCCGTGTATGGTACCTGACTCAGTTGGAACCCTTCCACATCTTTTATTACATACCTATCGTTTAGTAACGTCTGTATTACTTCGAAAGGTCCCTTGAACTTAGGTATCATTTTTTTGCATATTCCCGGTGGACTGACAAAATTCCTTATCATGACGTAACCCCCAATTTTATATTCTTTAATAACTCTATTCCGATCTTTATGTTTTTTATTATAATTTTGACTTTTTACTATCATATCTGATGCTTTTTGACGTAGTCCTATCAAATCTCTCTCATTTTCACTCTTATTAACTTCTTCTAACTCTTCCCTCAATTGATCTATCACCTCTCCTCTCTGTCTTACCCCGAAAAGTAACTCACTTGCAGATGTTCCTGTACTTTTATGTATAGTATTGTTCATGGTGAATTCGATCTTCAGTAAAGCTTTATCTAATGTTAGTTCTAAACCACCATTAGTGATTTTGGCGAGCATAGGCGCTAAACTCCTATTCACGCGTTCCACCTGACCATTTGCCTGAGGGGAGGCTGTAGCGATCTTGACGTGTTTCACATTATTTTCCTCCAAAAATTCCTTAAAACATTCAGAGGTGAAAGCGCTCCCACGATCCGATACTACTACCTTAGGCCTGCTATATGCAGTGAAGTAAGCTTTCATACACGTTAACACTTCATTCGTATTCGTAGACCGTACTGCATATAATTTTGTAAATTTTGAAAACGCATCTACGATTAAGAAGACGTACCTTTTCTTTGATGCTTTGATTGTTATTGGACCGAAATGGTCAATATGAACTGTGTCAAAAGGTACGTTACCCTTAGGTATACTATGAAGGAGACCTTCATGTTTACCAGCTTTTGACGAAAACACTATGCACTTCAAACAGTTGCTAATGTACTCCTTAATCTTCTCTCTCATCCTAGGAAACCAATATGATTTCATCACTATATCTAACACTTTGTCACTACCTACATGACCCATTTCGTCATGATACTTATGTATTATGTTCCTTTCCATACTCTTCGGAACGAAGAACAAAATATTTTTACCTATCTTTCTATAAACCAACCCATTCCGTAACTCATACCTTCTATCATCTTTCTTCTGTAATTGCTCTTTTATACTAACTATCTCTTCATCTCTGTTTTGACAGATTGACAACGTCTGTTCAAAAGTGTTGTCTTCTAATACTAATACATTGCTAATACGACTCAATGCATCTACGTGTTGCATTTTACTTCCACTTCGATGCTCTAGAACATAATCATAGTCCTGTAGTTCAAGAGCCCATCTAGCTATCCTAGGATTAATCTCTTTCTTATTCAACGTAAGTGTCAGGGAGTTACAATCCGTAACGATTTTAAACTTCAACCCATGTAAGTAAATCCTAAATCTTTTGAGTGCATAAATAATTGCCAAAGTTTCTAACTCAAAACTATGATATTTGGATTCACAATCCGTCGTTCGTTTGGAAAAATAGAAGATTGGATGAAACTTATTATCTTGTTTCTTTTGCACGAGAACTGCTCCGAAACCTAACGAACTAGCATCGCAATGCAAATCGGTCTCATCAAGTGGATCGTATATTGCTAATATAGGGGACTCTACCAATTTGTTCTTTAAAATCTCAAAAGCCTTACTCTCTTTTTCCTCAAATTTAAACGGGACATTTTTCTTATCAATCTATATAAAGGCTCTGCTATTAGAGAAAACCCTTCAACAAATCTCCTAAAGTATGAACACAAACCCAAGAAACTGTGTATCTCTTTAGTAGTTTTTGGTACTGGAAACTCCTTTACTGATTCGATCCCTTTACTATCTGGCCTTATCCCATCTTTAGATATGACGTACCCCAAATATTGGACTTCTGACCTCATAAACCGGCACTTATCCAGTCGCAACTCCAATTTATTACTAACTAACTTTCTAAAAACCTCTTGTAGAATACTTAAATGTTCCTCAACAGACTCTGTGGCAATCATGATGTCATCTAAGTAGATTGCTATCTTTCCTTCTCGAATAAGATCCTCAAATGCTTCATTAATAAAACGCTGAAATATTGAGGGAGCATTCTTCAGCCCGAATGGCATCTTTAGGAACTCATATTGTCCCATTGGAGTCACAAACGAAGTGTATTTGATCGAATCTTCCTCCATTTGTACATGATAAAATGCACTCTTTAGATCTAACAATGAAAACACCTGTTTATTAGCTAACCTATCTAATAAATCGTCAATCAACGGTAATGGGTAATTATCTTTCAGAGTTATCTTATTTAGTGTTCGATAATGGATACACAATCGTATATCGCCGGTCTTTTTCCTAACTAACACTATTGGAGACGCATACTCCGATTTACTCGATCTTATTACACCTGACTGTACCAGTTCATCTAAAATATCCTGAACCTTAGTTTTCTCTAAATAGGACAATCTTCTTGGGGGACAGTGGAAAGGCTTCTCATTTGTCAATCTGAGTTTCATTCTATAATTTGTCTCAGGCAACTCGGGACGACCACAGTACATAAAATCTTTAAATATTGAATAAAATTTATTTCTTTCCTTAGCAGTTAAATTTTCATTTTTTAGTAAATCTACTTCATCTAAATTCTCTTCCATTTGTATATTCATCAAATTGTTACACTAATCTGCAAACTCATCTTTATTTTGACTTTTCATTCGTTTCTTATCATTTTTTATTCTACGTAATTTTAAATTTGCGATTCTTAAAAAATCTCTTCCTAAAAGGGCTGCTACTTCCATAGTATCATTTTCTACCACAAACATCTTTAATTTAATTTCCTCTTCTTCAAATATAATAACACTTTCTACAACACCAATTATTTTTAATATGCTTCTATTTATTCCCATTATTTTACATTTGCATTGGGTATAACTCAAAATAAATAAATTTGGAACAAACTCCACTCTCATCAGACTTATAGGGCTGCCGGTGTCAAAAAGTGTGCCTACTGATATTTTATAAATTAGATTATTTAATTTAAAGTAAAAAATAATATTTTTAACGTAATCGTCTTCTTCTTCTTCATCATATTTGTTGAAATGATGTACCAATTCTGCTTTCTTATTTGGGCATACGGCAGCATGATGGCCCATCCCTGCACATATGTGGCAGGCTCCAAAAGGTCTCTTCGGCTTGCGGCACTCTGCTGCCACATGTCTTGATGTTGACGGCATCAAAAATGGAATCCTGTTTGGCTGCGGTTCAGCTTTCGGCAACTCAATTTTATTGAATGCTTCTGCCAGTTGTCCGATCTCAGTAAAACATTGCATCCTGGCCTGTGATTTTAAATTAGCATCAGGGATTCCCTCGATCAAATCCTCCAACAATTGTTCGTCGTCCAAAGATAATTTATTGGCAAGTATGACTTTTTCTTGCAGATATTGATAAAATGTTTCTGATGATTGCCATCTTCTCTCTTCATAAGTCCTCTTTGATGTCAAGCGGCTTTCTTTGATGGAGAACATCCTACCCATTTCCACCAACAACTGGTCTGCCGTAATCTGAACGAGGTCTGGTCGGGAATGAAACCATTTAAATGCATTACCTTTTAATCTGCATGAGATTAAAATTCTTGCATTCCTGTCATCCAAATTGTATGCCTCGATCAGATTCCTAACTTGTGTTTCCCAATGGGAAAAACAATTTCCATCGAAATCTGCAAGTAGCTCTTTCACTCCATTGTTGAGGTAGTCATTACGATTTGCCGCTTGACCCAGTCGTTTATTTTCTTTCCTCAGCTCTTCGTTTTCTCTCTTCAGGATTTGATTTTCTTTCGTTCGTACTTCAACCTCTCGTTTTAATATTTTATTCTCCCATTTCATCATTAGCAACTCTTTTTCCCCATCTCTCATTTGTGTTACGTTCTTTTGTCCATCTCTCATTTGTGTTTCGTTCTTCTGATTATCGCTCGTTGGTGGTGGGTTATGTGTTTCGCTCATCGTTCCATTTTCATTATGACTCTCATCTGCTTGTACGATCCGTTCATCATTAGTCCTCTCCTTCGTTGAGTTGTTTTTATTCATTTCCCCATCGTGTTGTCTGTCCAGTATATGTGTATCGTCTACGCTCGTGTTGTTTCCATCCGCATCTGCATCTATGTTTTCGTCATCGAGAACTAAAATCGTTTCGTCGCCGTCTTCCACATCTGCCGTTGAAGTTGTTGCTACTGCTTGCTTCGGTTAGAATTCACCGCGTTCGCCTTCTGGTATGGATAGCAATCGCAACAACAATTCGGTTTTGCTGCCAGACGTTTTTCTCCCCAGTCGTTGCAGCCATTTTTTTAATTGCGCAGCAGTATACGATTTAAAACGATTTACATCATCGGCGTCCATAATTTCGTCAGTTATAGGTTTTTTGAATGGGTGCGTGGTTTTATGTGCGTTGTTGTACGTCGTAGCTGTTCGTGCTTTCGTGTGTTCGTGCGTTGTGTGGTGCGCTTGTACGTTGTGATTTATATTTTCAGACAAACTTTTCAGACACTCGTTATTATTTATTAGGGAAACTCTCTTTTTTTTTTTAGAACTATTATTGTTTCACAATTCAATTCCCTTTTTTTTTAGATTGTACACCCATCTATAGGTTCACTCTTTTTCTTTAAGTTGCTAGACTTTTGTAATTCCTTTAGATTCCGTGTGAGGAATGGCGTTTTTGAATCAGATAAATATGGAGAGTTTACATTTGTGGGTCAGCAAGGAAATTCAATAGTCGATTATTGCCTAGTGAGGGGAAGCTGGATTTCTATTGTAGCAGATTTCGAGGTCGTGAGCGTTCCTTATTCCGACCATATGCCAATAGTAGTCGAATTTGGGCTCAGACACTTAGAACAAGAGGATACAACAGCCTTAAAATTTCCTTCAAAACTAAGGTGGAAAGAGAACAAAGCTGATGAATATAAACGGAACTTAGAACGAAACCTACATTCAGAAGGCCAAACTACTATAGCTGACATTGAAGACATTATCAAACTATCTTGCCCTGTCACGAATAACCCTACAAAAGCTACTAAACAGAAGGAGAAATGGTTTGATACTGAGTGTAAAAAGCTCGCCAAAATCTTTCGGTTGGTTAAAAGCCTTTAGAAAACATAGTTGCAATTACTTTAAAAGTATGTATACGGAAGCAAATTCCATGTTCAAACGAATTTGCAAAGAGAAAAAATCAACTTTTTTTGAAAATGAGGCTCTCAAATTAATCGATTACAAAGACTCAAAAGGATTTTGGAGAACAATCAACCAATTAAATGGTAAAAAACTTCAAATTAACACCAGATTAAAAATTGACTTACTGCACGACCATTTTAAAATCCTTTTGAATCCTGAATCTTTGACTCCACCTATTCACTACGCCAAACCAGCACATTCAAATTCAATTTTGGACTCTGTTATAAATCAAGAGGAGGTGTGTTAAGTATTACAAAAAATAAAGGATGGGAAATCAGTAGGAGCAGATGGAATACCAACAGAATTCATAAAATACGGAACGGAAATGTTAACCTGCAAATTAACTTCTGTGTATAACAACATTCTAGACACTGGTGAAATACCAGAAAACTTCAAAGAATCTCTAATCTTTCCGATTCATAAGAAGGGTAGCATAGCAGATCCAGGCAATTATCGAGGGATATCTTTTCTTACCGCGTTCTATAAGATTTTCACATCACTTTTAAATGACCGCTTGACACAGTGGATAGAAAGAAAGAAGCTGCTCAGTGAATGTCAAGCAGGATTTAGGAGCGGTTATTCAACTATCGACAACATTTTTGCTCTGCAAACCATTGCGAACAACTACATTGAACAAAAAAAGAAGCTGTACGTCTTTTTTGTTGACTTCAAAGCAGCTTTCGATAAAGTGGTTAGCAATGCTTTGTTCTTCAAACTGTATAACGTTGGTATGTCAGCAAAATTTGGGAGAGTACTTGAAAATATGTATCATGGCAATCGATCAGCGGTTTGGAACGGTTCCGATATCTCAAAGTGGCTGAGCTTTAAGTCCAAGTCTTTTTGCCTTGTTCATTAATGACTTAATTGATTTTTTGCCTGGGGGTATAGAAGTGGAAAGGACAAATATCAAAGCACTTTTATTTGCCGATGCTGTGATACTGTTTGCATATTCCCCTCAAACTCTGCAGCTGATGATCAACAAACTTGAAGCGTATTGTCGAATATGGAATTTGAGAGTGAATCTGGACAAATCAAAGGTGATGATTTTCCGAAAGGGGTCTGGCAGAACTGCAAGGAGCGAAAAATGGTATTTCAACAGGGATCCAATTGAAGTTGTCAAAACCTATAAGTATTTGGGTGTAATTATTGCTTAGAACTTTAGTATGGTACACCACCTGAAAGAAAAACTAGTTGTAGCTAAGAGTGCAATTAGTGCAACGTGGAGGAAATGCTTTTCGAACAAATCAATTTCGCATAGTGTTAAATACAAGGTATTTGTTGCAGTGGCTGAATCCGTAATGCTTTATGCAGCACAGACATGGGGATATGAAAAATATGAAGCAGTCGAACACCTTCTAAGATATTTTATAAAAAATGCTTCCGATTGCCTAAAACCACCCCAAACTACATGCTCATAATTGAAACAGGATTGTCACCCCTATACATAAGAACTCTGAAGTGTCATGTAGACTACATCACAAAAGTACTTGAGATGCCAGATGAAAGGCTACCCAAAATTTTAGCATTGGATACAATTGTTAAAAAAAATGCGTGGAATAAGAAACTGGAAGAACTTGGAAGCTACTGCGGATCCGATTTCAGATTGCTGGGCGAAAATAGAAGATTGTCCAAGGACAACCTCTTGGAGCTTATTTCGAAGGTTGACGAACAGCATAGAACCGACTGCTTGAACGAGGCTACGTCTTCGGCCCATAGATCAATCTATAGCCGTCTGAACCACAATTTATGTGAACAAAATTATTTTCACAACGACAACAGTCAGGCACTTATTGCGTCGATTTTCAAAATGAGAGGGGAGCTTATAAACCTGCACTATATACCACATCGAGAGGGTCTGCCTATTTACTGCAGTCGTCCATTTCATTGGAAAATGCCCTGTTTTATGCGAAACGAGAAGAATTTTTGAACAGCAATTTCAAATCAGACGATGAAGTAATGGCGCTACTAAACTATCAATGTAATATCAATAACCTCTACAGATACTACCAAACCGCAATGTCTTATCGCAATCAAGTTTTAAATGAGGCTTTTTAAACATAGAAAAAAAAATTATTATATTCAACAAATTGTTTAATTAACTTAAAGCAAACTATGTACCTTTGTACTATTTTACTATTTTCGTATCAATGTCAATCGGGCAGACGGCAAAGTCATGCTTAAACGATTTTTGTATAAACTATTATGTAAATTGTAAACTTAAATGGAAAAATAAATCGAATATATCTATCTATCTACTACATGACAGACGACTGTCAGGCCCACTCTTTTATGACTCATTTTATATGTAACTAGAGGACACCGTACATTTTCGAAAAAAACGAACCTGGCATGGCGACACCTAACGGGTTATTAAAATTGCCTACTTAATCCTTATGATATTAGCTTTCTGCCTGTGAAAATCCCGTCAAAATAGGTCTATAATTAAGAGATTTCCAAAAAAACACCACAGCGCCATCTAGTGGGTAATTTAAATAGCCTAAGCTACTCCCTAGAACATTAGCAATCTGCCAGTGAAAGTCCGGTCAAAATCGGTGCAGCCATTCCCGAGATTACCAGAAACAAACATACAGAAAGACAGACAGACAGACAAAAATTTTAAAATGTGTGTTCTTGTTATAAGTACTCTGTATACTTTCATATGCATCTTGTAAAAAGCTGTTATTTTGATACTAAAAACACACTTAATTTTTGTATGTGTATAGATCAGAATCACAAATAAAAATAACAAAAAATAAATTGCACGACTTGATCGCACGTACTTGCTCTTATTTGTGGTCACAGCTTCGAATAAAATTTGAAAAATATTAAAGGAATTTCAAAGTTTTTATTCGATTTTTCTGATTTTTGATTGTTTGAAAAAGTACGTAAAATAGTTTTCAGCGGAAAAATGTAAACCCCCAACAAAAAATACTAAAAAAAATTTTTAAAATACAAAAAAAAAATTATTCGAAAATTTTTGTATGCCGAATTGGTTTGGTTATCTACATCTTCCTGAATATCAAATTTGATTGTAATCGGTTAAAAAAACGTTAAAAAAACGATCCTATGGGGGGTACCGTTATAGAACAAATTTCGAAAAAAAATTAATTTTAACTGAAAGATGTATTGTTGTAAGAAAATAGCACCCTGAAAATTTTATAAAAATCGTTAGAGCTGTTTTAAAGAAAATCAAACTTTGTTAAAGATTGTATGGTAGGTACCGTTATTTTTCGACCTAGAGCAGAAATGAAAAACACCTCTACCAAATAAATACTAACTACCAAGTATGAAGCAAATTGGTCCATCCGTTTAGGCTGTAGAAGTGCGAACAGACAGACAGACGAACGGAATTTCCGGACCCACTTTTTAGGACTACTCTATCATCGTAATGTCATGTTTGATTGTTAGATTTTTTTTTTGCACGAATCGCAAGTAAAAATACTTCCGTGTGACATTAAATCGGGATGACCAAGGATGAACATTATTTCCTCTTACATTCTCTTCAGCTCTATGAACTTTGTACTTTAACTTCTATGGCAAAATATTCTTTTCCAATTAAGCCATAACATTGTTTAATGTACTGTCGAACATGACAAACACATCAACCATCTACCGCAGCACCTAAAACAATATTGTTTGTCAATATTAACTCTTTCCCTTTGCAAATTGCTAAATTATCATCTTGGTTATCATGTTACGTTTATGTATTTGTGTTGATATTGAATGAGTTCACCCTCCTTATTATTGCAAAAATGAGTGAAGAGAAGGCCGGAATCCGGAAATAAACCTTTTTCAAATTTCATACCCAAACCCCAACCTTACTCGTAGACCTCACTAAGGGTTTGTTTATTTTTTGTGTAGGTCTAGGTATTTATTTAAAAATTCATGCCAAGCAGCCTGAATTATTAAAGGTTGTGTCTAAGATAAGCAATTCAAACCAGTAAGGCAATATAATGCAATTTTTTTCAATATATTTATTAATTTATTATTCGTAGGTTTATACTATTGAAAAACTTTAACAAACTAGGCTTTTGGTAAGATTTGTATCTTTAATTAAACACATAAATATTATAAGGGTATTAGTTATTTATTAAATATTATTTTTTTACTTGCGATTTACAGGGACTATAAGGCAAGTGATGCATTCGTAAAAAAAAAAAATCTAACAATCAAACATGACATCACGATGACAGAGAAATAAAAAAAAAGTGGGTCCGGAACTTCCGTCCGTCTGTCTGTTTGTCTGTCTGTCCGTATCGATATCTACAGCCTAAAAGGTTGGGCCGATTTGATTCAAACTTGGTATATAGTATTTTTAGAGTGCTCTACTCAACAGTTTTTAGAATTGGCATTCTAGCTCCAAAACTAACGGTACCTGCCATATAACTTTTAATGAAAAACTTATTTTCTCGAAAACGGCTCCTACGATTTTGATAAAACTTTCAGAATGATGTTTTCTATGCAAAATCTATCTTTTAGTTTTAATGGATTTTTCAGAAAAGGGTTTAAAACGGTACCTCCCATATGACCGGTTTTTTTTTAAATCAGACTTTCTCGTTAACTAATTGGCGGATTTTGATGAATTTTTCAAAATATGTAGTGTTTTATGATTTAAATGATATTGCTTATTAAAATTTTCAAAAACATTTTTTTTAATTTTTAATATTAAAAAAAAATATTTTGTTTTTTGAATATTTTGAAAATGGATCTATAGATTTTTTTTTTAAATTTTCTCCTAGTATAAACTATAGATTTCTTAAAATTGACATACTCAAAAAAAAATTAAAATATGTTTTCGAAAACTATTCGATTACTGGTCGAACGATTTTTAAGTGAACAATTCATAAAATAGAAAACAGCAAAAGAAATAAGAAGGCTTATAACATTTTTTCCCAAAAAACGTTATGAATGTGTTTTTTTGATTTCATAAAAAATGTTCCCCCAAAATTTTATTTCATATTGCTTGGCTAAGCCCTAGCCATTAGTCAAATAAAAGAAGGTGACAACCTACATACATACTTACGTATTTTAAAGCATTTCATCGTCAAAAAAGCACACAGAATAAATAAGGAGCCTATGATAAACACACAAAACAACTAAAAAAACTATTCGATTACAACTGAATGCAAAAATTTCAATCGAGAAAACAAAAGTTTACACCTTCCTATAAATAAACAAATCCACTGTGTTAACTTTTAATATTGTCTCTATACCTACTCGCTTAACAGTAGTTGGAACGTGTATCTTAATTTTAGTACCTACCTTCCTTCGAACCTTATTATAGGTACCTAATATCCTTAATAAATTCCATTAATACCTACCCACACGATACGTTTATCGATCCATCAAACATTTTAAGCTATTTTAATTAATTTGATTTCAAAAAGTAAATTATTGTTATTGGGACCTATATAGGTCCCTTTACCTAGCATTATTGCCATACTGCTGCTTCCGACGAATCTTTATGCCAGTTCAATTTTTTCCTTACCAAAATGAAAATTAAACTGAAAAAAGTCCTTTATATCTTTCTATTAGAAATTATATTATAAACAGTAAGCAGCAAGTGGAAAAATAATACACTAAAAAACTGCAAAATCTAACAATCCTATATATTTATGTGTTCCTTTATCGTGACGCATGTTGCTTGAGCAAGAGCTTCAAACCACAACGATTCTAAAGAAGTTGCACGTCAAAAAAACATTAAAATTAAATCTTTGTCAAAAAGACGCCTGTACCTAAAAAGGATTAGCACACGGGAGCAATTACGTGTGACCCAGTCGTGCCTTTTATTTTATTTCAATATACATAAATGTGCATAGAACGTAGAAACAGTAATAAACTGTTTCGCAAAAGTAAACTGCAGTTCTCATTAGTTATTGGATATCTTTTTGATTTGTGTTTAAATGGCCGATATGGTCGACAAACGTCTCGCACGCGTATTGTTATTTTGTTTTTATTAATTTCTAACACTTTCACTTTTTTGTGTTTTGTCTTCAACTTGTCGTATCGTTCTGGATTATTTATTTTTGTAAAACTAGGATCTATCTCCGTATCCTTTCTGTTTTTATTAATTTTATTTAAAACTTTTTCTTTAGTGCTTTCAATTCTTTCAAATATAATTTTATTGTCTGTTCTACCAAAATGTATATCACTTGGTTTTTCCCGTGTAGTCAAATAGTGTTATTATAAACCTCTATGGTACGCGTTACGTTATCGACTAAATTTGATCGACAAAAAGTCGAATGTGCTCGTTTAGAGTGGAATGTAGACGTACTATGTCTGAGTTGTCTGTGTGGCGATAAGGCGTGGTTATATGATTCATTATATCGTTATCTTTGAGATATTGTTGTATTGTATATGAAAGAAAAGATCTATCGTTATCGGTCGTTAAGACTTTTGGATAACCTAAGCAAATGAATATCTTTGTCATTGCTGTTAATACGTCAGCTTGGGTTTTTGTTTCTAGTCTTTCTAATGCGACAAATTTAGAGAGTTTATCAATACATGTTAGGTAGTTTCCATTTCTAGGAATGGGCCAAATGTCCATGTGATAATGTATGTGGGGACCTGTTGGTGTTGAAGTTTTTTTATATGGGAGTTTTAGTGGATTTCTTTCTATTTTAAGATCGCAAGTTTCGCAATTGTTTTTTTCGCGAGGGGAGGGATCTTTATCCCACTTCTGCAAATTGTAAGGGTCCGAATGGTAACTTTCTTTAAATTTCCGCACTTAATTAAATAAAACGCTCAATCTGACTATAAAATGTATAACTTTATTTTATTTCGCGTGGTAATTGCTTGATGGTCGATTCACAACTGAACTCGATCATACATTCGTTTTTTCTTATACATAATTGAAATAACTTTCGTTGAGTACTAACACATGCATATATATATATATCTTATAAATATCACACCGGCAGTCTGAGAGTGAAGGAGAAATATGTGTACATATACATTTTTTTATTATAAAATAGGATTGTGGTTATATATATGGCTACAAAGTACAAATAATAAATAGAGTTGATGAATACAATTTAACGTAATTTTACAATTTTATGTACTTTATATATTTTTTTTATTTTTTTTTTATTTTTATATAATCATTTTAGAATTTTAATATTTTTTTTAATTCTTTTTTTATACTTAAATTGGAGAAGAGAAAAATGTGAATACCTTTTTCTAAAAGTAGATGGTGTGACAGTTCTGTGAATTTCAAATGCAAGTCAATTCCATATCTTGGCTTCAGCAACAAAAAAAAGATCGTGCAGCAATGAGACTGTGCAAATTGAAGCTTTCCCCTAAATACCCAGGACACCTTCCGTGAATAATGTTATGACGGATAATAATATTATTATTATATATATAATATATTATATATATAATAATATAATTATTAATAAAAAAAAAGAAAATAATATTACGAAACATAATCCGATCAACACATCGTGAAAAAAATGAAACACTCATATCTATGGCTGTTATGGATGAAATGCCTGCGTTATTAAACGCTACAATTAGTTTACGTTTACATTCGTTGTCTAGATTAGGGTAGACGGCGCAGTTAAATGTGAAAAAGGTTAATATAAGGCTTTTAACGAGATGTTTTTTCAAATTAGTGTCCAATATATGGGAGGAAGACCTCAAGGAACGTAAACCACAGTAAATTATCTTAAAAAAAATCTGATATTGTATCACAGCATGTCAATTTATGATAACTTTCAAAACTTAAATATTTGACTGCGAACATTTTCAATAGTCTGTGTATTTGAAACGGTTGCTGGTAGATCCATATTATAAACTTCATGTCTCGAGCAGACCATACCTAGTCTTTTTGACGGATTAAGTTGAAGTTTTTTAAGTAAGCCCAGTTTTGTACATTAATCAAATCTTTATTGATCCGAGGAATGCAATCTTCCATCAAACCGATTTCACAAAAATGTACAACAAAGCATCGTCTGCATACATATCAACTTGACAATTGTTAACAATTTCAGGTAAGTCATTAATAAAAAGAGAAAAAAAGTGGTCCTAGTATTGACCCTTGTGGCACCCGCAGTTGACAATGAATGGGCTACAAGAACCTTCGTCAGTCGTAATTTTGTTAAGCCTATTATAAAGATAATTCCTTAATAGCTTAAGAGCAGTACCTACTAGAGAAACTGAAATAATTAAAGTTTAGAAATTAAAATTTGATGATCAATACAGTCAAAAGCTTCCGAGAAATCTAAAAGAACCATAGTACCAAAAAGATTACAATCGAGTGCAATATAATGGATGAAATTCAAGAACTAAGGTGTTTTTGGGGCCGTTTTGTCTGGGGCCTTATTTCGCACCGCCCTAGAACATCACAGTAATTAGAATTCAAACGGGGTAAAGTGTTTTCAAGTTTATTTATATTCTCCTCCTTAAATGTACAATGTGGGCAGTACACCACTACTAAAAAACAAATTTCCTTGTATTTACGAATTTCGACACATAAGAATTCTAAAGGTGATTTTGTTGACGAATATATAACCTTTGATTTATTGTCGTTAAAGCTAAACATACCCCCAATGCCTTTGTCCATGAATGGCACTTACATCGAAGAAACCGAAAAGCTCCCAGTAATCGGTATGTGTGTCAACGACGACCTCCGTTGGAACGACCATATATTTGAGATTGCTAAAAATGCTCCTAAGTGCTTAGGTTTTCTGTATCGGTGTAAGAAGTAATTTTCCCCTTCTGTTCTGGCTACAATTTATTCAGCGTTTATTCGCCCTTAACCCGAGTATAACTCTCACCTCTGGGCAGGTGCTTCACAAACATCGCTTCACCTGCTTGATAGAATAAAAAATCGAACGTTAAGATTTAAAGGAAATAGAACTGCCGCTGAAAAAATTGCCCTCTCGAACACCGGCTCAATGGTTCAGTCTTTCCTGCATTTGCATTTCTCCCCTTAAAAGTTTCTTCCGTAATACTCATCTCGCAAGGAATGCTTATCAGTTCACCCTTGAGCCCAATTTCGGACGTACCGTGAAATATAGGGATTCGAATTTGGAATAGTTTACCCGGCGGAATTTTCCCTTGCCATTTTAATCTGCAAACATTAAAAACCAATGGTAATCGACACCTCCTATCTTTCCCCTCCCTATCTTCCTAATCCGCGCAGTGTGCTCTACGTTGGGAAACAAATAGTCTCTTGTGCGCGCGTTAATTGTATAAAAAAAAATATTATCTTTAACATGCATGCATACGACACCACCCCGAGAGCCACTATCATTTCTAAACAGTTTAAACCTTGAAAAATGTATCAATTGTGAAGAAATTAATTTATTTAACACGATCCGGATACCAATATAACGTCCAAATTAGATGTACTAAGCATTTCGGAAAGGAATGCTTCCAGTATTAAGATGACATACTTTACTTTTAAGAGATTTTTATTTTAACTTTTGTCTTATATCTACTTAAATGCAAGACAAAAATCTTAAAACTGGTTAAAACTATCAACTTAATTAACTTACTGGCCCTATGCGGGCGCTCTAAATTAATCTCTAACTTAATTTTAATTGCCTTTCGGCCTAAAAATAACTTAATTTTATCTTATCTATATTGGGGTTTTATTTTTTACCCAGAAAAAATTAAAAAATAAGGTCATCATTATCGGTTTCTTAATCTATCTTAAACTACCTTAAAACTAACTTAAAATAAACTTAAAATAAACCTAAAATACTTAAAATTACAACAGCCACAGCAGCCGTTTTTTTATTTTAATATTTTTTTTTTTTTTTTTTTTTCAGTGCCGCCGCAACTGCCCTACCTAACTTAGATACTAAAGATATATGTAAGTCGGCCATAGGCGACAATTCGTCTATGTCGACTGAAAATGGTCGGGTTTTAGCTAAGCCACCAAAATTGGTGGACCTGATCTAGGGCTTCCTTCCGATCCCGGTCGGGCACGGCCCTACTGAAACGGAGGCGCTCTGCTTCACTCTCAGCGACTATGTCTCGGTCGTAGAGGAGCCGCCTATCGACTGTTCTGCGGCCGACGTGGTAGATCAACGGAATCGCCGATCTATCCTGAATCAGCCCTCGACTATCAAGGTATAGGAAAGCCTCGGGCGGGATAAAACCACTCGAACGTGTGCTTTCGAAATATTCATCTTGGGGGTAGTAAGCCCCGAAGATTTGTCCATTAGTTGAGGTCATCGCCCTTGCAATGTGTCCGCGAATGAGCTTAATTAAAAAGTTATCTATCCTGTTTGTATTGGCCCCGTTGTATAGAACCTCGTTGGAATAATAATGTTTGTACTCCGACTCTGGTGTTCTATAAAGTCCGAGACAAGTGCGAAGGCACTGTCTCTCGAACACCCGAATCTTTTCCATTAGAGATGGTGCAACGTTGAACCACACAGGGCATCCATAGGCAATCATCGGCCTGATTAGGGCCATGTAGCAAATCACTTTCACCCTGCTATCAAGGCGGCTGCTATAAAACAACCGTCTTGTCAGGGCAAAAGCTCCCCTAGCCCTGGTCAGAGCAGCCTCTATATGTCGATTGAAATATAGATACTGATCTAACCAGATGCCAAGGTACATTACTACATCTTTACTCGCCAGTGGATGTCCATGTGGCCCAGCGATCAATAGCTTACGCCAGTTCTTTCTCGTATCCCTAGAGGCCCCAGACAAAGGGGTTCTAAACAGGATAGTTTCACATTTCTGGAAGTTGATTTTGAGCTTCCAATCATTACAATATTGTTGAATTTTATCGAAATCACGTTGCAAGAGAATTCTGATGACTTCAACTTTTGGACCTGTTCTGTACGCAACTAAATCATCGGCATACAATTGCATGAGGTAGACTCCCAATGAGATCGCTGGTGTAAATATAAAGAGAATCGGCGAGTTCACCGCTCCCTGTTGCAGACCGTTTTTAATATCAAACGTTGTGGTAGATGTTATATTGCCACTCTTGACAACAAACTTTCTACCACTAAGCATGTCGTAAAGCATATATAGCAGTTGTATACTTATGCTCCATCTGGTTAGCTTCAGATAAAGACCTTCTAGCCATACGGTGTCAAAAGCCTTCTCTAAATCAACCAGACAGGCACCCGTGCATTGATTTTTACCATTGTTCCATTGGACAGCAGATACTAACTTAGACGTGGCATGAATTGTGTCATGTCCCGCCTTAAAGCCGAACTGGGTGTCTGGAATTATATTTTTGTCCTCGGCCCACTTGGACAGAGCTCTATTGATAACCTTTTCGAATACCTTACTATACTCGGAAGAAGACTTATCGACCGGAGATTTGCCGGATTGGAATTGTCCTTTCCCTTTTTCGGGAGAGGATGTACAACAGCTGTCTTCCAACTCACTGGATAATATGCATTATTCAGCGCGTTGTTGAACA
Source organism: Platycheirus rosarum (assembly GCA_963971375.1). Lineage (NCBI taxonomy): Eukaryota > Metazoa > Arthropoda > Insecta > Diptera > Syrphidae > Platycheirus > Platycheirus rosarum. Next base: position 212,761,223 of record OZ020507.1, on the reverse strand, counting down.
GTGTTGTGTATATGTCTATTGCTTCCTCAGGGAGATGTCGTAGCACAACATTGGGTATACAATCGACTCCTGCTGACTTCTTTTTCTTTAATGATGCGAAGATCATTTGTAGTTCGACCCTCGAGATGAGCGTGTGTCAGACTGTCTTCATTGAATCCGGTAAAACCATTCTCAGATCGCCATTGCGTGATGCTATTTCGCAGGTAGAAGTGATTAAGCAGAGCCCTGTTCTCCAGGTCTTGATTTGGATGAATGGACTCATTCACCTTATACACTTGCTGAAAAGCAGAACCCACTGTCTCAACCTTCTCCAATGGATCTTCGATCACAAAGAAGTCGTCGTCCAAGACGGCGTCATCCAGATCTACTCCTGCGGTCAGAAGTATGTTTTCGTTGTCTGTCGTTCTTTGGAGCTTAGGACACGGAAGATCATTTTGAGTGTTCTTTCTAAAGATTTTATTAATTTCGGGAAACATACTTGGGTCGTTAGAATTAACAGCTCGAATTCTGTTATATCAGTACGAGTTAATGACAATCGATAGTTTTGTTTAATGAGCGAGTTGACATTTTTGATTGAAGACTTCAGTGTCCTAATCTCCAGATCGTTTCTGTCAGTAAACCGTCTGTACAAGAGTTTTAATCTTGTCAGGAGGCCACTTTTTTGTCTATGTAGTGCGTCTATTGTAGCGTTTTTGTACATTTCAGTTGCGTTATGTTCTTTGTATCGTGAAATCGTTCTGTCCATCGTTTGTTTTATGACACCATCCATCTGAAGCAGGTATCCATCGATCTCTACGTTCGATAGATTTCTGTCGTTTGGAGGCACAATGTCGTTAGAGAGGAGTTCTCTTGTCAGGATGTTGGAGAAACGTGGCCAGCGTGCCTTACTAAAATTGTAAGAGCGCGCAGGCACAAATTCATCTAACACCACAAGTTCATTTGGTAGCTGTATGACGGCGGAAAGTCCGCAGTGGTCACTGTCGTATTCTACCGTCTGTAAACAGTTTCTTGTCTGTTGGCCCACAGAGTCAGTTACTGTCAGTCTTGAGTCTAACAATAGTAGATCTAGAAAAGCACCGCTCCTTGGGAACGATGGTCTATCTGTAGCAAGAAGGTCGATTTTATATTCAATATGGTGTCGACCCATCCAATCAAAAAGATGGTATCCCCTTGGATTTTGGATTTGATTTCCCCAATCTTCATGTTTGGCATTGAAATCCCCAGCGATAATAAAGTAATTTTCATCCGAGTGCAGGCTAAGGCACTCGAAAAGTTTTTCGAGCTCTGCAATAAAGTTTGCAGGTTGAGGTGCTTCTTGTGTACACTGCGATCACATACATTCGCTTCCCATGTTGGAGAGGAATGCATATGATGCAAGCTTCTAGCAACTCGAATCTTCGCACTTCACTATTATATATGACTTTATGATCAATACCTTTTCGTAAAAAGATAGCGACCCCGCCCCCACGAGTGGAGTTGGGCCGGTCCCTTCTTACGATATTGTAATTATTATGAGTCAGTTTGTGTTTCTGGTTTAGCTTGGTTTCGCTAGCCAAAAAGACATCTGGACTGTGATCATGCAACAATTGAAACAAATTTGCTCTACGTTCGGTCCTGATTAGTGAATTTACATTCACAGCCAGGATTTTAAAGGGGTTCTCGTACAGCGCGCCCATTATGGTTTAAATTGCCCTAAGCTGGGAAGGTAAGCGTAGACACGGTCTAGTCTTTCCTCCTGCTTTCCGAGCTGTTGTTGTAGGCTGGTTAACTGGGCCTGCATGGCCAGCAACACAGTCATTATATCGGCCTGTCCTGCAGGTGCCGTAGGTACGGGGGCCTGTTTGGCAACCTTTGGTTGTGGCTGTACCGTTGTTGTTGCCCTCCCTGCCGCCATTTGGGCGTAAGAGATTTGGGGCACAATGGCTGTCGGTGCAGGAGCAAAAACAGGTCGCCTCTCCACCACCTTCGGAGCTTTTGTTTGCTTTATCTGCTGGAACTTAGGACAGCCCCGATAGCTAGCAGGGTGCCCCTCGCCCCCGCAAAGCACACATTTGAGTTGGGTCTTATCTTCGACCCTTCCCTGTCCGAGTTAACACTCACCTATATTGTGGTTCTCACTACATTTCACGCAGCGAGACTGCATACCGCAGTTCGCCGCGGCATGCCCGAACCTTTGGCAGCGCATGCATTGAAGCATGTCGCCGCGTCTCTTTAATTTAACCCAGGTTACAACCTGGTAGTCTAGGTTGGTAATTTTCCGTAGACTATCCAGTTTGTTTTTGGGCGACAGCTGAACCAGGAAGAACGGTAATTTCCGTTGCTCCCGTCTGGCTCTGACAGTCGTGAAAGGCTTGACCCCCATGAACTCGAGATCGTTCGTCGCTACCCGACGGAGTTCGTTTAAAAGCGCCACCGTGTCAGTGGAGCTGTCAAGGCCCTTTAAGAGGACCGTTTGGATTTTTTCCTCTTTCGGCGTGAAACTGTAGTGTTCAGTGGCCGTTTTTTGGAGGATATTTTTGACTTTTTTGTGCTGATCCACTGAGAAGCAGTGGATAGCATGCCTATTAATACCTAATCTCTTTATCAAAAAGTTATCGCCTATGGCGTCTTTACATATATCTATAATCTCTTTAATGTCCATCTTAAAAGTATTAATTGGTGGCACCTTACCTGTTTTTTGTTTTTACTGCGGTGGCTGCTGCTGTTGGTCTTGCTTCTGTTGACTCTGCTGCTGTTGTCTCAGCTGCTGTTGTCTCTGCTGCTGTTGGTTTTGCTACTGCTGTTCGTTTTGCTGCTGCTGTTGTGCCTTTTTAGAGGTCGATGGTTGATCCATCTCTATTTGCTGTTCTTTTTGCTTTTGCTGCTGTTGTTGTTTAGCAGGCTGTTGTTTTTGCTGCTGCTGTGGTTGTTGTTTCTGCAGCTGTGCTTGCTGCTGTTGTTGTTGTTGCTGCTGTTTCTGCTCAGCCGTCTGGAGGGCCTTAAGCTTGGCTGCCTACTTTTGCTCTTTGGCGAGTATAAGATGACATACATTTAATCCAATATGTACACTACACAGAACATAGCAAATAGATCTTATTATCTTATCTTATTATGGTTTGTACCTAGCATAATTTTAATGTATGTATCTTAAAAACTCATCTTCCAATTAAAGAAGACATTCCTTAAACTGTTGAGTCGGCGGTAGACCAATTTTCGTGCAAAATTTATTTGAAAATTTCATAAAAGATTTTCATTTTGAGAAACGGAAATACCATGTTAAACAAAATCGTCAGCAATATTTTTCCGTGCCAAAACGTCGATCTGTGCTTTAAGTTGTGAGTTGTCGTTTTCAATAATCTGTGCTTTCAGAAGAGGTAGTTCTTCAATAAGTGAATTGGCAGTGATTTTCAAAGCTAACAAGTTTGGATTCGCATTTAAAAATTAAATTGTTTATAGATAAAGTCGATCACTGAAATCCTTTTCGAGTGTACGGGTTGTAAAACTTGTTTCAATTTCATCGGGGCGTTCATTAAAAGATTTTGTGATACTGCTTAATTTTTTTTTTAAAGTCGATGGAATTGTATCAGTCAGTTTTTTGGTTAAGTCGTTTACCCGAGAATCTATTTTGTCCCACAATTCTAACAAAGAATACGCTCCTTGAGAAGAACTAAGAGGATTAGAATTATATAGAATTAGATATATTTAATTTTCAAGTTTTATTTAAAATAAAATGATATAGTCTTTCAAGAATTGTAACAGAATTTGAAACGTTTGTTATTACGTACAAATAAAAACTACTTTTCACAATTAATATTGATTATAACTTAGGAAAAATTGAATTTATAATGTGGAACTAATCATCAGTGTCGATCAACCCGCCTTAGGCATCGGACGTGGCCGTTGCAGTGTAAAGCAAAAGTGTCGCGGATGCTTTAACTAACTGTGTTAACTTTTTTTTTAATTTGTTTTCTCCCATACTATACAATAACTAAAAAAAAAAAAAAAAAATCCCATCTCATACCGTGAAATAGAACAATAAATCAAACAAAAATCAGTGCAAACATTATTCTCCACCCACCCACCATACATTCATACAGTGATACAGTCATAACATAACACCTCTCACCTGATTTAAATAAAAAGAAACAACAAAAAAACCTGCACACATAATAGTCCAAGAAAATATGTAACACAGCAAGTATTCCTTATCTTTTCCTTTCCTGCATCACGACAGACGATTGAACTTGAACCTTGCGGTAAATGCGCTTGAACAAGTTGAGTTGTTATCGGACGTATTGATCAATGCTCTCTTTGTAACCAGGGGCGGATCAACTACACTTTATTACGAAGGTATAACACTGGTAATAATTTGTATTGTGAAGTTCATATTGGAACTTAGTAGAGCATTAATCATAGATAATTTGTCCGATTTAGTTTAAGTTAATTTTGTGTTTTATAATGGTAGGTGATTTTAAAATCGACTCTGTGAATATCCGCAGACTAAGGAAGAATTTCTATGCCACGTATGTTCATACTGCGATGAACAGGCCAGCTGTATTGGCACTTAGTGAGACTCAAGTCGCAGAAAATACCGATCATTCGGAATTTTCCTTGCATGGGTATTCACTGGTGCCCTTATTCTTTGCCAAACATGGCCTCGCTATTTATATAAGCAATGATGTTGAATATCAACTTCAACCACACTTCGGTCTGTGCTTAAACTCAGAATTCAATTTCATGTGGTTAAAACTATCGATAAATAAGCGCATCATTCATGTATGTTTTCTTTATAAAAGCCCAAATTTAGACAGAGTTTCAACTTCTAACGAATTTGATGCGCTGTCTGACTCCATTCAAAGAATTGTTTCCCGTTATCCTCACACTGAAATCGTTATTACGGGCGATTTCAATGTACACAATTCTAGTTGGCTTTGCTTTTCTGGCCAGACAACACCCGAAGGAAGGTATGTTGAGATTTTTGCTGAATTAAACCATCTTACTCAGCTCGTTGATGAGCCAACCCGAATTCCTGACATTGCAGGCCAAACCGCCAACACCCTTGACTTGTTTCTTACCTCTGACCCTGATAAATGCACAATTTGTGTATTACCGCCTCTGGGCACATCCGACCATTGTGTCATCTCTGCGAATTTCTCGTGCCAACCCTCTCCAGTTAAAGAAAAAAATCCCAGGAGAACCGTTTGGCAATACGAGAAAGCCAATTGGAACGGTCTAAATAACTTTTTCAGGACCTTTAACTGGTCACTATGCTTCCTCGGTAGTGACATTGATGCCAGCACAGACATGATTACAAATATAATTCTTTTAGGAATGAAAAATTCTATCCCAAATAGATCGAAGAGTATCAAACCTAAGGATAACTCATGGTTTGATTCGAGCTGTAAAGAGGTTATTAGGTTAAAAAATGTAAGTTTCCGTTATTATAAAGCCAACACCAACGAGGAAAACCGGAAAAAGTTTCAACAAGCTAGAAAGGCCTGTAATGTTCACATTCGAAAGACTAAATTTTTGCATGAACACAAAATTCGGCAAAAAATACTGCAATGTCCCAAAGGCAGTAAAAATTTTTGGTCATTTGTTAAAAACGTAAAGAACTCATCGTCATCATCGGTTCCTACGCTTGTCTTCAATGATTTTTTTTTTTTTAATTTTTTTTTTTTTTTTTATTTGTAAAAACTTATAACTATCTTCATACTAGACGAAAAAAAATTAAAAACTAGCTTAAATATACACTTAACTAACTTACTGGCCCAATTCAGGCGCTCTAAATTACTCTCTATCTTAATTAATTGCCTTTCGGCCTAAGAATAACTTAAATTAAAATTAACATTAACGGGTTTTATTTTTTCCCAGAAAAAAAAATAAAAACTAGGCATCAGATCATATTTTTCTTAAAACTAACTTAATATGTATGTCTTCAATGATACTCCTATTGTCAGTTGTCAAGAAAAAGCAGATCTGCTTGCAGCCCAATTCGCTGCAAACTCAACGCTGCCAGCAGGTGTTAGAACTCCTCTTGTACTCGAGAGCGTAAATGATTTCATGGGACCAATCATTTCTTCTTAATAACCGGCAGTACGGCTTTCGTAGCAACAGGGCCACTGGTGATTTGATGGTATATCTCACCGAAAAGTGGAACCAATTCCTTCACCGTTTTAGTGAAAGCAAAATTATCGCACTTGAAAATTCTAAGGCATTTGATAAAGTTTGGCATCAAGCTATTTTATCGAAAATGCGTGCATTTGGACTCGATGAATCTTTTCTTCGTTGGATTAGTAATTACCTTTCGAACCGCTCAATACAAGTTGTGTTGGACGGATTCAAGACTGATATTCAAAACATAAATGCTGGTGTGCCCCAGGGCTCTGTGTTGTTTTCGACTCTCTTCCTTGTATTTATTAATGATTTATTAACTGAAACAACTAATCCAATAAATTGTTTTGCGGACGACAGTACTCTCAGCTTTTCATATTCGTTTCCAGATTTACATCCATGTTCTTCGGATGTGGAACTGCAACGGCAGCGTATGATAAGTTCATTAAATTCTGACCTTGACAGCATTGTACAATGGGGAATAAAAAATCGCGTAGAATTTAATGCTTCAAAAACTCAATGCTGTCTTTTGTCGTTAAAGCGGAATATACCCCCAATGCCACTATCAATGAGTGGCACTTGCATCGAAGAAACCGAACACCTCTTAGTTCTCGGTATTTGCATTACAGACCACCTTTTGTGGAATGACCACATATTTGACGTCGCCAAGAATGCTGCGAGGTGTTTAGGTTTCCTTCGTAGATGCAAGAAGTTCTTCACCCCGTCTGATCTGGCTACAATATAAAAAGCATATATTCGCCCAAAACTTGAGTATAATTCCCACATTTGGGCAGGTGCTCCAATAACGCACTTGAGTTTTCTGGATCGCATCCAAAAAAGAGCTTTAAAATTAATTGGTGATAGAAATATTACGGATTCATTTACATCTCTTGAGCATCGTCGTAATGTAACGTGTCTTTCACTATTCTATCGTTATTTTTACAAACAGTGCTCAAGTGAAATAACCAGTTGCATTCCTCCCCTTAAACAATTCAACCGTAATACTCGCTTTGCCAGGAATGCCCATCAGTTTACCCTTGAGCCCAACTTCGGACGTACTGTTAAGTATAGAGATTCTTTCTTTAGTCGAACCACATGTATGTGGAACGCTCTACCTGGTTCGGTTTTTCCCTTCCACTTTGATATGCAGAATTTCAAAACTAATGTCCATCGACATCTCCTTTTACATCCTTCCCTTCTTCCCTAATGCTCGCACGGTGTTTAATCATTATATGGGTAGAAAAATAACCCCTTTCGCGCGTGCCTATTATAAAAAAAAAAGCACTATACTTTGTTTGACATATATGTCATCATGTCATGTTCTATAACATGGTTACAAATTCTTTTTACCTGATGCGATATTATTTGATAACGTCGAAAACCACATTGTATATCAGGGAAGAATTCTTTTCGAAAAAAAAATTAAAACTAGTTCTTTGAGAATTTTGGTCATAAATAAACAAAACATAACTTTCATCATTATCTGCAGTTTTTCCAGCTTTAAGCACAGGAACAACCATTGCTTTTTTCCAACTCTGAGATAAGTGTTTGCGTTTTAAGAATGCGTTAATTAAAAAAGGAATATAACTAATTCCAATCTGAGGTATTTTCTTTTAAGGTGTCTTTTTTAGTTTGTCTAGGCGCGTTTTAAGGCTGTTGGTTACATTTCTTCTACTTAAATTTTAACTGTCGAATCTTTCTATTGTCAAACTTACAAGTTAATTTGTTTTAACTACCCATATGCTAAGAAACCAAGTGTTTTTTTGAAAAAAACATTTCACCAAGCAAATTTGCTTTCGCTAAATCTGAACAAAGTATAATCAAAATTTTTTTATTGCTCAAATATATGTATGTTTGCATTACACATATTCATATATATTTGACTGATTGTTATAGATAAGTATTTTATATTTCAAAAAAGTGTTGTTTCTAACACATTGATTGTAAACTTTTTGTTCTTGTTTTGTATTTACAGGTAACCAAGCTGCCGATAGTAATTAACCGACAAAATGCAATATCTAACAACTATTAAGGGTATCTACACATTAGCTTCCATTTTAAATGTTAAATAGCGGTGTTTGAATTTATTGTAGTGTATTTACTTATTATTAAATAGTTTAATTGTAAAAAGAATAATCAACCAAGTGCAAAATATAAAGTATATTCTTTTGTAAAGTAATTAAATGAAGATCAAATATGAAGTGTTTTAGAAACTGTCAACGGCCTTGGCTCCGATAAAGCATCGCTTCCCGTGAGATCAGCGAAATCAAGCATCGTTGCTCGTGGTTAGTGAAAAGATTGAGAACCGTCTGAAAACCAACTGCGTGCTGTTGACATGTGTTATGTGTTTTCTGTTTTCCGTCCTCTTCCTATCTTCTGTTCTGTCCTGTATCAATGTCGTCTTGTGTGTTGTCTTGTAATTGTCTGAGCCGATGGCCTCAGTAGCCAGTGCTCATAAGTGTCTCTACTTCGTAGATTAATCTACGGAGTAGATCAATATGTAATGTAATGTAATGTAATGTTTAGAAACACCAATTTGGATTAACTAAAAACATGTGAAAACATATATATCGGATACAATATCAAAATAAGTTCATTAAAAATAAAACAAAAAGACTCATATATATGTTTTCCAAAACATGTATTACATAACTAACTTGTCTTATTTTAAGCAACACAAGGCAAAAGCAAACCTTAAACAAGCCAACGACCACACTTTGTAAAATATTATAAAATATTATTGTTATAAAATATAAATTATTTCATTTGCTAGACATAATTTTAATGACTACTAAGCAAATATTAAGTATGGGATTCACTAAAAAAGATTAAAATGAAAAAAATAATGAATTCATTCAAATTATTAAATTATTTTTGTAGACCGGAGAATGCATGCCGAAACCGGTTTTTTTAACACCACATTCTTTGAGGTAGTAAGCTTAGAGCAAAAGTCTTTCCACAATCAGAGGCTCGTCATAAGTGCATGTGGTATAGACAGAGAGCCAGCAACATAAAAGGTAACGTCATTTTATTAAGGACATTTTTGGTATCATTGTATATTCTGAATATAAATAAACATTATATGAATTGTCTGCCACTTATCCGTTGGTGGGGAGGCTGTCGGTAGAAGGCTAAATAAAATAAATAAATTTATTGGCGTGAGCCAAGGCCTAGTGACTTATACTCTCAACCATTCCTGTGTGTGTGTTGTTAATCTGCAAGAATGGAAGGGACCTACAGTTTACCGCCGAGTCCGCACGGCTACATGAGATGCACTTTTTCGAGACAAATATTACTCTTGGGGGTTTTGTCAGTTCCTCGCAAGAGGCAGTCCCGGAAAAGAAGGTGGCTATGAGCTGGATTCGAGCTCAGGCTCATTCGCTTAGCAGTCCGACACACTAACCACTAAGCCACACGGCACTATACTAGGGGGCTAAAGGGTTAAAAAATACTAGAACAATAACGTGATTTCATTAAAGCTGATTTTTTGTTTAATGACGCTAAATAATATTTTATGTAACACATCTAAAAGGCAAACAGTTTGTGTGATACGATGATGGTGGCAGAGTCTACGGTGAAAGTCGAAAAAATAAGGGGTTAATTACGTTATTTCATTGAGGTTGGAAAATATGCAAATATTTAAAAAAAAAAGCCATTTTAATCGTATAATCAAAGAGGCAGACACATATTTCGAGCCGCTGACCGACGGAATGATATAATACATTTTTATTTATATGTAAGGTCACTTACCGCAATAAGTTCCAATCAGTTGAAGACTCTAAAAAAGTTCTAACTTATTGGCACACAATAAGGCAGTATTATAAAATAGCCTATGAGGAAGTGTGTACTTTTATCAGTGATAAGCTATTTTTTAAGTTTTCTCTGCAACTGCTACAAAAGTACTTACGTAGAGTTATACCTGAAGAAGATAATTATGAAGAAAATTTATTTACTGAACAGCATTTAAAAGAAAAAATTATTAAAACATTTGGAAATCAAATCAAAACTGTTTCAATGCACTATCAGAATATAATTACACATTCCGATATTATAATAGACGATTCCCTATATTCATCTTTAAGACAAACCAATTATATTCGAGATGCAGCCCTTGCTCTAAGAGAGAATTTTTTTTAAACTGAAAAAGTATCATTGCCCAGCAATTTAATAGTACCTGATTTGATGAATAGGGAATGTGGTATTCCTGAAGAGCTTCACGACTTTTTTTTTACATTACTCGACAGACTTGAGAAACCTATTAAAAGAATTGTTATTTCTAAACTTTCTGCTACATCAAAAAAAGGTAGTTAAAATTGGTAGCAAAGTGCAGGAAGTTGCGGGATTTATTCGGCCAAATGCTTGGAGTTTTGATGGAAGAAAAAATAAATTTAGAATAGATCTTGTTATGTCCTCTAACATATGTCTATGTGTCTCCTAGATGGATCAATGTGTTCTTATGTTGCATTTAATCAAAGAAGTTTCCAGAACATTTGGTATGGTGTCAAAAAAATGGTTACACGATTTAGTGCAATGCGGATTGATATTGTTTTCGAACGATATTTGAATTTTGATAAATGTTACTCTTATAAAGTTGTACATGATCGTGTTGAAAATTCAATTGATGAGAAATTATCATGTGAGTCCCATGAAGAGGCCGATACGAAAATAGTTTATCACATTTTTATCACATTAACTTCAAGGCCAACGTTGTTATCAAGTGCTCAGATACGGACATTCTCATAGTAATGCCTGGAAATGTAGACCACTTGAGCCATTCGTTAAATATTTGGTTGGATGTTGGTGCTGACAACAATCGAAGGTACAGTCACCTTATTATATGGTAATTTAGGTGAGACTCTTTCGAAAGCCCTACCTGGATTTCACGCCATAACCGGTTTCTGACTACAATCCAGCATTTTTAAAAAAGGAAAAACACATTGCTTTGTAAAAATACTAATTATCAAAAAGCATTCTACTATTTACTACTACCGACAGCCTTCCCACGAATGGACAAGAGTGGCAGACAGTTCATTTAATGTTATACAATGGTCAATGATACCAACAATTTTCTTAAAGAAATGACGTTACCTTTTATTTTGCTGGCTCTTAGACTAGTATTTGTTAGTAAAATAAAATAAAACAATGTTAGCCTAACACATTCAATAATTTTTACAAAATAAAAACATTTAAAAAAAATTACGATAGTTGAGCACTGGTTTGAAATAAAGACTTTAATCTCACTTTACTTAATAGTATAAGGTCTGACTACGACCTTCACCCAGCTGTTAACTGGGTGAACAGTATTTTATATCAAATAATATAATACAAAAGTAATATATTGGAAATAGGTTGCCTGAAAAATTCCTGTCAAAAGTATATGATTAATTAAAAATGCATTTTTTTAAACATTACAATTATTTGTTTAATAGACAAATTACATACCAATTGAAAGTATGAAGCCTAAAAACTATGCAAGCGCTAGGTTGACTATTTTTTCCCGTCATAACTACTGGGTTGGCCGGTATAAAAAAAATTATAATAATAATACTAATAACAACAATAAAAAAAAATATAAAAAAATAGTCAGTTTGCATGTTCTATATGTTTCATACTTTCAATTGGTATGTCATTTGTCTAATAAAGAAATAAGTGCATTGTTAAAAAATACATTTTTATTCTCGACACAAATTTTTAAGGCAACCTATTTGCAATATATAAATATATTTCTTGACCTATTTTTTTTTTTTTATAAAATACTTTTCATCCATTAAACAGCTTGGGGAAGGTTGTTGTATACTCGGATCTCCTACTATAAATTAAAGTTTATAGGTGAAGCATGTATAATATTGTATGCTCATACGGTTTGAACTTCATATTTGCCATAGTTTGTTTCATTAAAGTCAACATGCAGAAGTTCCGATCCGGAGGTGATAAGATCCTTCACCGTAATTTAATCCAATACAGGCTAATAAATAAGGAGCATCAATAAGTTGATGGAGAAATATTAAATCATTATTAACACGCCTTTGGTGAAGGGTTCGCATCTGGAAAAGCTGGATTCATAAGATATCAGATTGAACTGATCATTCCAAGGTCTTTAAGGGCAAAACGAATGAAATTGTGTTGGATTGCTTCAATTCAATTCTAATGAATTACGTTATAGGGAGTCCATACCTGTGAGGCATACTCAAGATGCTTCATGAATTCGTGTTATTCACAAATCAGATTTTTACTAAAAAATGCGACACTCAAACAGACAACTTGGTCAAAAAGTTTTGGAATGCAAGATAATTTAGAAATGGGCCTATAGTTAAGCTAACAAATTTTGATAAAGCATTTAAATTAAAGACATGACTTAACATCGTCTGCCCAATTTGTTATAATTCGTAAATTTAATTAAAAAGATTCTTCGATATTTGATTTCCTATATGGTAAAGTTTTTTACAGTAACTGTGCAATTTATTCAAATCTGAACCATCCAATATATTCCTCATATCGGATTCTCCCAACACTCTTTCCATAAATTCGTAGCCTGAACTCGATTAAAATAGGTCACCTGCCCAAGAAGTGATAAATATTCTCCCTCTCTCGTAGATTACATAACAAGCAAGTAATTGGCAAATCTTTTCTTTGCGGAATAAAGTTTAGGTGCAATATCTTGCCTCTGGCCTTAAAGATCGTGGATTGGTGCCATGAAATAAAGTCCAAAACCGAATTTTGGATTTTATTGCACTTTAGATAGTGCATTAAAGTCCAAATACAAAATGTAATAACATCCAAACAAGAAAAATATTAAGAATAGGCTTAGCTTAAGTTGAAGTTGAAAAAAAACATTGCTATTCACCGTTTTTAATTGAGTTGAATAATAAACCGAAGCGTAAGTTTAAGGACATTGGGTTAGTCCTTAGGTTAATCATTACGACAGTATAGTTTGTTTGTCGCGCGAGTTTTGTTAGATGTAGATATAGGTGTGTGTGTGTGAATTTAACGAGAGGGTTTGTGGGAGTAAGTTAACGGGAAGTTCAAATCTTGCTTTAAAGATTAAGAAAATTTCACCAAGATTCAAATTGAGCTGACAGTATAACAATCTGCTTTGGAATTCGCGTGCCTTTTGAATAAATGTATTTCGAATTATGTCCTCAATTTTGCAGATAATTTGATAAAGTTGATTCTTCAAACCAATTAAATTACTTGGATCAATGAGCAACTCCTCTCCGCAGGTGTTACCAATATTTTGCCATCTTGCATACCACCATTCTTTGTTTCCTAGTTCATACAGAAGTAATCTTTTTGTCAGTATGAAGTCCTAGTGTGCAAATGTTTTAATTATGAAGTCACCTTGTGTCTTAAGGGTACTGGTAAGAAGTGTTTGAAGACCTGTTTCTATGTAAATTGCGTAACTATGGGAGTATTCTGAGGTAGGTTAAAAAGTTTTTTTTAAGGAAATTTCTGTGGAATTTTTCAATAGGTTAATACTCATATGTTCCCCCAATTTGTGAGGCGTAACAGAACATTGACTTTACTACTGAATCGAATATTTTATATTTGTTGACAAAATTATTCTTTCATTTGAAAAAAACGTTTTTCCAAGACATATTGACTAAGCTCTGAGATGTGTTGGCTTTCGCTTTCAAATGTGTGACTCCTAAGTATTTAACTTCTTTGGCGATTTCCAAAATGTTCCCGTCATTAGAACCAGCTTCTTCGATTTGGTCTTTGTGAAGATCGTGCAAAAACCATAATTTTTGATTTTTCGGTATTAATTGCCAGTCCCCATTTCTTGCAGTAGATTGCTAACCGGTTGATCATCAATTGCAGGGTTTCTGGTGATTCGGATAAAAGAACGAGATCATCGGCATAGAGCAAAACATTGACAATAAAAATAGAAATTCTTATTCCTCTTAGCAGATATTCTACTATGTCATTGGATGAAAAGCGAAAACAGTAATGCACTGAGTTGGTAACCGTGATTAACTCCAGTATTTGTTCCAAACCATTCTGAAAGTATGGTACCATCCCATACAGCAGCCTTAGTTTTAGAGTACATTTCTCTTATAACTTTTATAAACTTTGTAGAAAGACCTAGTCGGGAAAGCTTATAAAAGAGAGCACTTCTGTTTACCAAGTCAAAAGCTGGTTTAAAATCTACAAAGAGCGAATAGACTTTCTTATTTCTAGCTTAAAATGCTTTAATAATAGATGTTAGTGTAAATATTTCATCGACTGTTGAGAATCCTTTTCTAAAACCACATTGAAAGTCAGTATTTGGTTAGTTTCAACCTATTTTTCCAATCTTTCACCAAGTATGCCACAGAATATTTTGGCTGAAATATACATAAATGAATGCCTCGGTAGTTCTCAGTAATATTTAAAGCTCCTTTTTTTGTGTATGGGGAAAATAACAGATATTTTGAATGAAGATGGTATGTCAGCATTTGAAAAAACTTTGTCATACAGTGTTTTAACTTGGTTTATAAATGTCGGTGGTATATTTTTGTAGAATTCGTATATGATTCCATCTTCACCATGTGCTTTTCCATTTTTCGCTTTTGCTATTACATCTTGTATTTCTGCGACTGTTATATCGGTGTCCAAAGACTCAACGATGATTAACGGTTCTGCATAAAAGAACATGAGGTTTGTGTTATTTTACAGGAGGAGCTTAAAGTGATCAGCAAGACTTTCGGCAGATATCCCAGTGCCTATTTTATGATTGATTTCATTTATCTCGTTGGCTATCTTCCAGAATTCCTTCGAGTTTCTAGATCGTCCTAGGTTATACGCAAGTTTATTTTCATATTCCGACTTCTTTGTAAAACAATGGTTTTTGTAATGTGTATTTGCTTCTAAGTACCAAATTTGCAAATCAAAATCATTTGAGGTTCGCATGGCTTACAAGAGAGCAAAAGATCTGTTTCGGGCTTTCATGCAATCTGGCGCTAAAGTGTTCGTAATTTTACTTGATGTTGAGCTACTTATGTACAAAGTAAGTTGGTTGGATAGTTCTTCTCTTGATTCAGTCCTCATTTCGTTCGTTAATAGTTAGTTGTTCAAAGTGTGTTGATAAGTAACTATATCCTTTTCTTTCCATTTGAGTCGTGGTAGTAGTTTTAGATTTATGTGCTGAGAAATGGTATCACTAAAAAACTTTACGATGATAGGCATGTGGTCAGAAAACGTTTTGCTTTGTACTTCAAATTTCTTATACATTCAATCCATTTACTATTAACGACAAAAAAATCAATAATGGATCTGCCTTGCCCTCCAACGAATGTTGGAATGTTGCATAATATCCTTCAATGCACCCATTTAAAATGATAGAATCGTACATTTGCATCAACTCCAACGTTGTTTATAAATCCCTTACCACTGGTGAGGGGAAATTTAAGAACTGCGAGTTAAAAATAAAAATCGAGTTGTAAGGTCGGGTATGCTTTTATTCGAACTGACACATTAAATCTTAACCTACGCTCATACATACTGTTTTATTCGTGATATCGATAAGTGATAACAAAAGCACACACACAAATTCTGAACCCCAGTGCAGGCAATCAGTTGCTTGTAATCGTAATTGGTATGTGTGCTCATGTTTGCTAGAGAAGATATCCTAAGCAAACATAATGCATATCACTTATCTTATCCTAGTGTTCAATGTTTGAACATTCTGCCCCGCCTCATAGAGCAGACAGGGGGAAGTCGATCTCAGATTTTTTATTCTTTCTTTTCAAATATAAAATAATAATTATTACAATAGTAATCAAAAGGGATACATAACCGCTTATCTGATGAAACTTAACTAATTTGATGTTTGTATTCCCGCATGTCACGAACTTGTGATATCAACTGTCAGATGCTGTTCCTAGTCTATACCAGCGATGAATTCGTTAGAGTCAGTTGGTTTTCAGTTATCATATCTATATTTTTTGTCCATGTCATCGCAAGAGGATCAGCCTTCACATTTGACCCTAATTGATACCCAGATGTTATTTTGATTCCTTCAAATTGTGCCTTACATCCTGGTGCCAAAGTCTATATACCTTGAGAAGGTAGTGCTATTATCATATTTCCTCTAAATTCCATTGGCAAAGGAATCAAATTGTAAACCTCTGATGGTACATTATTAATAAGTGGTATATTAGCTCTAATTACTAATCGAGTACCGATAATAGTACACTTAGCCACCATAGAGTTGTAAGTTTTTTTAACAATGTTCCCTTCCTGTTTTCCCAACATTGTGAGATCACTTGGCATATTACTTTCAATGAAGTCTATCTCTTTCATGATTGGCGATGGTTTGAGTAAATGTGGATTTACATGACCATGATTCATGTCAACAAGCAACGTGATGATATCTGATTGGATGCTATTACATTCTTCAATCCTAGTATTAACTTGGGAATAATATTAGATTCAAAATTCGACTATAACTGCAAAAGCTTCTGTTCGTCTAGGAATGATAAAACGATGGTCAAAAGAATTCAACGACCCTTATGTGACAAAGAGCCTGTTTGTTGGACTGGTTCATTCGATCTTGGAATATGGTTGCCAAGTTTGGTGCCCATATTACTCCTGTCACATTGCCCGCATTGAATCCATTAAAAAACAGTTTCTATTATTTGCTCTTCGTCATCTTAACTGGGATAATCATCACCATCTTCCACCATATCGTTCGCGACTTTTACTGATTGGTCTTAATACGCTCGAGGACAGGAGGTCATCACTCAATGCTGCATTCATATTTAAACTTTTAAACGGTGATATAAATTCTCCTTATTTGCTTTCCCTAATAAAAATAAATGTGCAATTCCGTCCAAGTCGAAATTATAAAATTTTGCGAACACATGAAACTACTTTAAACTACTTAAATAATGAACCGTTCTCTCTCTTATGTAAACAGTTCAATAATTATAATTCCTTCGTAGATTTTAATCTTACTTCATTGAAATTTAAACAAATTATACTTTTATTCAATTTAAATCGTCACTAATTATGTAAATGTAATATTATTTGTATAAACCAAATAACTGTTATCAATTATGTATCTGTAGTTATAGTCAAATAAATAAATAAATAAACTTGTATTGCCAGTGACTGAAATTGTAATGTCAATTTTTCAGCATTCTGGAATTGGACTGAGTGCGCGTAGAATGTGTTTAGCTGTTGAGTTAGCCTTTCCAGGTTGTCATTCACATCCTCAGTTGTTTTCTTTAATATGTTAGTTTTAGAATCAATTAAAGATATCTGTTTTTCACTCAGCTGTCATCGGTCATCATTAGTAGTAGCATTAAATTTATGGCCATTTTGCTAATTTCATTGTAAGATTAGATTTACTTATTTCAGTATGTTTTGACTCTGTCGACTCTTGAGGACATACAAGAATTTTGTGTACAGGCCGCTTCAACGTTCCGTTTTTAACTTTTAAAGTCACTACTCGTACTTTTCCATCTTTTCCAGTGTGAACTTCCGTAACGGCCATCTGGATGGCGGTGTTTTCTCGTCTTTGATGATAACTACATCATTCTCTTTATTCTGTTGTCTTTTCCACTTCCTCCTCTTTTGACTTTGTAACTCTTGTAAATTTTTTTTTTTATTGAGACATTCTCTGAATCATATATACATTTCGTTCAGTTGTTTTATAATTTTGGCCGACTTTTAAGGTATGTCTGCCTTAAGATATATCTAATGAAAATCGTTACAGATTTCAATCTTGATTTTGACAATATAAAAAACACAATTTTTTTAAGGTGTATGCTTGCTCCCGACATACAACGTCAACTTTGCTTCTATTGGGCTTTTCTTAAAACTAATTTATATGTATATTTTTTTTTTTGAGTAAAATAGAATAACTTAAACCTAAAATAAAATCTAAGGGAATCCGTAAAAAAATTGGATCTGTTAATAAAACATTTTATGAGGTAAAGCAATTATAGATACATGTTTACGTTCCAAGTGATAACAACCAAAGTTAAAGCAAAACTACACTCACATTAGGCTTTTAAATCTCCTTATTACCTTATATCATAACGATATACAAAAAAAAAACAGATAAAACCATAGATCCTTGTGTGTGAGTGCTTAAGATTCAAAATCGATATTTTTATCCTCTTAAATTGGCGGGCAATGCTTTTTCGTAAAAAGGCATAACACGGTTTCCATTTGTATTATAAATTGAACAGCAGTATCGTTGTGCAGAAAATTAAACGCTGATAGGTAATAGTTGTTATAAAAACTCTCTGTGCTATTGGCATCATATAATGAACTGACTAAAGTGTTAGAGTGTGTAGAAAGATAACTCAATTTTTTTCGAGTAGATCGGTTTGATAAACTAAAAGAGGTGCTACTTAGGTTGTGCCGTGCAATGTTTTGTTTGGCAACCATTTTTTATTTTGGCTCCGGAACTTTCCGCTGCAGAATCTCAATATTTTCCTTTCGAAAGTCTCCAATTCCTTTGCCACCGTAAGAGATATTGTAAACCAGGTGCTGAAACCATAGGTTAAAATGGGCCTTATGAGTGTCTTGAACATCAAAATTTTGGCGTTCATTGGCAAATGTTTCGAATGCAACAGAGTTTTTAAGTTAGATGTAACCATTTTGGCTTTTAATAAAACTTTTCTTGAGAGCTTTGCTCTCTTTCACAGCGTGATAATAACCTTTTCCGCTGGAATTTCGGAAACAAATCAAGCTACATTTAGAAGCGTTTACTATTAGTCCCCATTTTTTTAAATAATTTTTGAGAATTGGTAATTCATGTTCAATTTTGCGCAGAGCAATACTTGGTTTCTTGTGACTTGCTAAAACAGTTGTATTGTATTGTCCTCTGTTGAAGCGTATGTAAATATTCGTTTTTTCAGCGGTTCCAAAAATCTTTTAATTTTTTGAATAAGCTTCCATTTGTCGGTGGAATTAATTGTAAGATCACTTACTGATTCAGGGCAATCGATCAGGGGCCTTCCAATTAGAAAATGGCCTGGAGTCAGTACATCTAAATCCTCAACATTGTTGTAATTGAATGCACAGAATGGCCGGGAATTCAAAACTTCTTCAATTTGGGCTAAGAGAGTTGACATTTCTTCGAAGGTTAATTTCGAATCTGCTACTACTCGCCTTAGATGATGCTTCACTGCCTTTACTCCAGCTTCCCAAATTCCTCCAAAGTGAGGGGCTGCCGGCGGAATAAAATGCCATTGAATCCTTTCTGATTCTAGTATCTGACTTACCTCTGAATTCTGTTTCATTGCTTATAAGAATTCCTTATCCATTTGTCTGTTTGCTCCAACAAAATTTTATCCATTGTCAGAATATAGATGTAGATGAGCACTCTTTCCTCTTCTGCCGAAAAAACGTCTTAAAGCTGCCATAAAAGCTGCTGTTGTCATATCGCTCACTGCTTCTAAGTGTATTGCCTTTGTTGACACGAAAACACTTATATAGCCTTTAAATGATTTCTGTCCTCTTCCTTTCGAACATCTCATCAGTACAGGTCCAGCATAATCAATTCCAGTATGTTCAAATGGATGTGATACAGTAACTCGATATTCTGGTAAATTTCCCATTATCTGTCCTGCCACATATTGTCGATATCTTATGCATTTTGGACATAGTCTGATGCATTTTTTACAGCATTTTGTAATCCAACGATCCAGTACCTTCGCCTTATTATGGTTTCCATGACGCGAATGGATCCGTGTAATGTTGCTTGATGTGTGTCTTCAATTATTGCTGTAGCTATATTTGATTTGTTTAAAATGACTGGATGCTTCTGATTCTATTGTAAGTTAGATAAATGCAACCTGCCGCCTACTCTTAGAATATCATCTTTATCCAAGAACGGATTTAAATTGATAATTTTATTGTTTGGATTAATGTATTTCCTTTGTTGTAAACATTTTATTTCTGTTTCAAGTTCGCTTTTTTGATGATTTTTCACTATGAGTTTCCAAGCGTATTCTACTTCGTCTACTGGAGAAAAGTTTAAAAATGCATTTACACGCATCTTTTTCCGAATGAAGCGTATGATAAATGCTACTTACTATTCTTTGAACTTTGAAGTTTTGTAAATCTGGAGTATCTTGTCATGAGATCATCTAAAAAGTTTTTATTGGTTTTGTCCGCAGCCATCATTAATACAGTTGGTCGATATGTTCCTTCACACTGTTTGGGCCACTTTCCTTTAGGTTCCTTAAGACATTTCGGCCCGTTCCACCAAAGTGTGTGTTCGCTTAGTTGGTTCGCATATATTCCTCTTGATGCAACATCTGCTGGGTTCTGCTTAGAGATAACATGTCCCTATTTAGCCTTAGGAATAAGTGCATTATTCTCATCGACTCTGGTTCGAACAAATTTGTCTTTGGATTTATTATTTTGTATCCAACAAAGAGTTATTGTTGAATCACTCCAAGCATGTACTTCATAATCTCTATTTATGACCTTTATAATTCTGTGCAAAAGTCTTGCTAATAGTTGGGCCGCACAGAGTTCTAATTTCGGAAGTGTTTTTCTGTTCTTTAGTGGATTTACCTTGCTCTTCCCACTTATCAGTGTAGTTGATGAGTTGATCTTCATATAGACCACCGCTGCTCAATTTTCGTCCTAATAGATGATTGCAGCCATCGAGGAATTTTTATTTCATTAAGACTAGATATGTGTTCTATGAAACTATTCGTTCTTCAAGTTCTCTTCAAGTTTACTATCCCATGAAATTTCTTGAATCCATAATTTCTGCATAAAAAGCTTTGCAACTACTGCGACTGGTGAAAGCTAACCCAATAGATCGAATATTCGGGCAGGATTTGATAATGCAATTCGTTTCGTAATTTTACCTTCAGCCGATAAATTTAAATAGAATATAAATTCGTCTTGTTTTGGATCCCAATTAAGTCCTAGAGTCTTAAATGATTCGTTATATTTAATTTCAATCAGTTAATTGTTGCCACAATTAGGAATGCTGTTAGTTATTTTTAAATCATTTGCCAACCATTTTCTTAAATGAAAACCATACTTTTTAAGTTCTGTGGATACATTCTGTTGAATTTCCATGCATTTTTTCCTATTATCTGCCCCTGTCATAAGGTCATCCATGTAGAAATCTTCTCGGATTATTTTTGCAGTATCATCGTTTATTTTACTGCAATTGTTGGCTATGTCCATTAATGTCTGTACAGCCAAGAATGGCGCAGCTGACGTTCCATAAGTTACAGTAGTAAGTCGATACTCCTTTAAAGCTGTGTTTTTGTTGTCTCTCCACAGGATATGTTGGTATTCTTGATCATCTCTTGCTATTTTGATTTGCCGGTACATCTTTCCAATATCTCCGGTTATAGCATATCTCCATAACCTCCACTTTAATATGAAATCAAAAATATCTTTTTGCAGTCTAGGTCCTACCATCATTATATCGTTCAGGCTTCGACCATTTGATGTTTTAGCAGATGCGTCAAAGACCACCCGCAGCTATGTAGTTAGACTGTTCGCTCTTATTATTGCTTGATGAGGTAAATAGTATTTTCCCATGTTAGCTTTTTGACTTCTTGCATATGACCTAGTTCTAAATGTTCTTTCATAAACTTCGAATATTCTTCTTTTAGAATTTTGTCAGACTCAAATTTCTTCTCCAAATTAAGAAAGCGAGCTACGGCCTATTTTTTAGAGTCTCCAAGTTCTTTGAGCGGGAGAGCCACCATATATATACCTTCCATCGATGTCCACTTCTTTATTATTTACGTAAGCTTTCAGGCATAGTTGTTCTTTAGTTTTTAATTTAAATCATTCTGCGATACTTCTTCAATTTCCCAAAACTGCTCCAGATTTGTAACGGCAGTTATTAGTTTTTTGTTAATTGGTTTATCGTTTTTAATTATTCCAGACAATATCCATCCAAATTTCGTGGATTGTCCCAATACGCCATCAATTTTTATTATTTTATCTTCCAGAATCTTGCCGTATAGATCACCTCCTATTACCACATCTATTCTATCCGATTTGTTGATTAATGGATCTGCGAGCATACAATTATTCAAGTGGTCAAAATCAAAATCAAAGCTTCTTAAGTTCTAACAAAACTTTGCTATTAGATATTCCCACTGTAGTATTTCCAATTCCTTGAAGTTGGGTTCTGTCTTTAGTGCGGTGAATGGCTAATATTTGTGCGGCTTCTTCAGATATCATCGTTTTTTGGGATCCTTGGTCCCAAATGCTCGCATTATCACGAATTCACCGATTTTTGATTTCACTTGTAAATATTTGTGCAGTTGCCAGCAAAATGGCCGATGAAGTGCCTTCCTTCATCACTGTTGCTGTTAGTTTTTCATCTCTTTTTCTCTCTAGTAATGTCTTTATCGTGAAGAATCGTATTGTGGTTACGATTACAAATTTGGCATCTTTCTGTTTTATTTGTGCATTTTGTGTTTATTGTGTGGTCTAAAAACCCATACCATAGTTAGGATTTCCGAGTCCAAATTCCGCCACTTTCAGTTGTAAAAATTTTCGACAATTTTTTTGTTTGGTGGCCAGACATTTGGTCTGTAAAAAATGTGTGTTGTTTTTGGTTATTCTTGTGAGCATTGTTGCTTCCTCTCGCTTTTCCTTTTATTGCCTCAACTGTTTGATACTGCTGCTCCAGGAATTGTAAAACGTCATCCAAGCTCTGGATTTCTTTCTTTTTCTTTACCCCTTGCTCGTACTGCTTAGGGTATCTCTGTCCAGTTTTCTTATAATCACTCTTGCTATAAATGGACATGCATCATTTAGTGGTATTTTAAGATTTTTCTTCCAATTTCGGGTTTTGTTGCTCCCTCTTCAAGTATTTTTTGGACATCAGAAGCGCTCTTATCCGATTCTTCGTAGATGTCTTTAATATTATTTTCATAATATTCGAGGTCTACCGTGATCTTATTATAAATTAATTTCAGCGCATTGAATTTTTCCACCACGTCTTTTTCCTCTGGGGATGAGATTTTTTCTGCTCAGACCGCCTCATCCACTTGACGTTTGAAGTTTTCATGCCGTCGGTAGAACATCTTAATGAGGTTTGTTTCCAATGTTCCCACTGTTGGTGCAAATATCGGCAGTGTTCTAGCACTTACTGTTGTTGTTGCGTCATCTTCTTGATTCTTTGTTGAAGACTTTGGAGCTGAATTATCATCATCTCCTGGCTGAATCGGTGTTTTTGCTGCATCAAGCAACGCATTTATTTTGCTAACTTCACTTTTAATGCACTGGAATTAATTCATTTCGAAATAATTATCTGTGCTTTACACTTACTTCACTGTCAGCCGTAAAGTACGCTATTGAAAATAATAATTTTGAAAGGTGATTAACTATATTTTCTTTGCTTATTAGCAATTGCGAAATTTTCACCAATCAAAATTTATTATAACTTCTTATTTAAATTTCCTTCGCCTCAATGACGATTGAGAAAATACAAAATAAGGATCCGACTCGAAGGACCAAATGTTTATAAATCCCTTACAACTCGTGGGTGGAAATTTAAGAACTGCGAGTTAAAAATAAAAACCGAGTTGTAAGGTCGGGTATGCTTTTATTCGAACTGGCAGCTTAAATCTGAACCTACGTTTATATATACTGTTTTATTCGTGATATCGATAAGTGATAACAAAAACACACACACAAATTCTGAACCCAAGTGCAGGCAATCAGTTGCTTTTTATCGTAATTGGTATGTGTGCTCATCTTTGCTAGAGAAGATATTCTAAGCAATCATAATGCATATCACTTATCTTATCACTTCTTATTATCCTAGTGTTCAATGTTCGAACAAACATCTCTGTGCCATTTTTATTACAAATGTTATCTTTTGATATCTTGTTGTTTTCAGAAATTGCCGGGTTTAAAATATTTTGAATTACCGTGATTTATGAATTTCTTAATCTTGCGTTACAGTCACCAATTAATAAAACGCTTTTGTTTGCTAACGATTGCATTATGTTATTTAACTTTTCAAAACCGTTGGACCATTTTGTTGCAATTAATGTAATATGGTACAATGTACATATTATTATGGTATAAGATGCTTAACTACTGTAGCTCCTTCACATTCCTCGAATTAGTAAGTATTTACATATAAGTGATGTTCATACCAAATAAATTATCTCCACTTGCACTTGAAATTGAAAATTGAATTGAATTGAAATTGAAATTTACAAAAAAATTCTTTCATAACGTGCGTTTCTTCGAACAAAAAAAAATTAATCAAAATTTTTGAAGTAAGTAAAAAAATCAAATAAAAGTTTGTTATTTAATCCTGAAATTTTGTTATATGTAATTAAAATAAATTGGACTGACGGCTTCTGACTATCAATTTTTACTTGCGATTATAGGTACTATAATGCAAGTTTTGCATTCGTGCAGATTAAAAAATTTGAGATAACAATCAAACATGACATTACCATGATAGAGAAACATATTTGAGTTACTGGCAAAATTCTGTCTGTCTGTACGGGTGTATTTTGGACTGCAGCCTAAACGGTTGGGCCAACCGTCTTCAAATTTTGAACTTAAGGAGTTTTTCATTTTTTTTCAGCTCAAAAATTAACGGTACCTGTCATATAACCGTTATGTAAAAGCTTATTTTTCTCGAAAACGGCTACAAGATTTTTTATAAAAAAAATCAGTGTACTACTGAAGGTATGCATTATATTTTGGTGAAAAAAAAAAATTAATATGGTAGGCTACCATAGGACCGGTTTTTTTTTCTTCGACTTTTTCGAAAACTGGTGATCCGATTACAATCAAAATTGATATTCAAGAAGATGTAGGTAGCCTGAGTAATTTTACATAAATTTTTTTTCGAAAACTTTTTTTTTGTATTTTTAATAATTAAAAAAAAATTTTTTTTGAAAAATCAATATTTTGAAAACAGGTGAGTGAATTTTTTTTTTAATTTTGTTGTTAAATTTTTTTAATAAAAAAAAAAAAGTTGTTAAAAAACCGTTTTATCTCTAACGATTTTGAAAAGAAAATCACACTTTATTACATCTCCTAAAGAAATCAAATGACGTTTAAATTATTTCACCCAATTCGATTTAACGTACTTTATTCGAACAATCAAAAGTCACAAACATCGAATAAATGCTTTGATGATCACTTTAATTTTCTTTAATATTATTCTACATTGTGACCACACATATGAGCAAGTACGTGCGATCTAGTCGTGCAATTTATTTCTAAATCTACTACAATTTGGTTGTTAAGGTGAAATCCCTGGCAAAACTTGATCTTCTGATCTAGTCCTTTGATTTTGCAGTTCAGTTGACAGCATCCTTTCTTTGTCATTGTTAACAGCTCGGAAATCCAGATTACTAAATATATTTTGAAGTTCTATTTCTCCGCTCCGCCGCTTGAGCTGTGATTGTTTACTCAGATCTCTTTGGATTTATACACCTGTGCCTTTAAGTTTAGAAGCATTTTTTAACATTTTTAATGCGATTTCATTGGATCCAGTGTTAGGTTTTAATTTTATAGTGTTGTTACGCTTTATAGCAGTCGGCATTTGGTTCAACAAAAGTTTGGTTGTAGTATGAACCCGTTGTTGTAGGTCACAGCCGTCACTTGGAATCGAGAAAATAATGTTTTTACCCTTGACTTTACGACTTTGAGATTCTAGCTCTTCCTCTAACGCGTTGCATCTGTTCTCAAAATGGTGTCTTTCAGGCCGCAGATGATTTAACTCTTCGTTGATGTCTTTAATATCGTCCTTTTTTGCCAAGTGAGCGATGGCTGAATGGAGTTCTTTTTGGAGCGAATTTTCAAGGATAGATTTTATTTGTTGAAAATCAGATTGGGATAAAGACATTGTTTGTGATGTTTGAAGGCTTTCGATGTTCTATCGTTTTGATGTAACGCTTCTTGATTCGCTTCTTGTGAAGTTTGAGAAACCTTCCCTTTATTGCTTTGTTTATTGTCGGTCATGTGACTCGGAGATTTGGTTTAGATTTTGTTTCTACGCTTAAAATCTATTGTTACCTGTTATATTTCAATAGTTTCAGATAATCAGAGCAGTATTTATGAGTTTGTGCACTTTTTGAGTTTTATTTTTAAGTTTAAAGTATTTTAAATTGAGATTTGTTAGAAGTGTTTTACAAAGTTAAACCGTTCACTTCAACAGCAAAATTTCCAACCTAAATAAAAATATTTCATTCATAAAAATATTATTATTTTCCTTTAGTTTTCTTCAGAAAAAGGTAAATGCAATAAAGTCTAATGACACTATCTGTAGTGCATTAAAGTCCAAAATTTGGTTTTGGACTTTATTTCATGACACCTATTAATTCTATTGGATATCTTTCGTTGAAATAGTTGTTTTCACATTGTTTTTGGTTTAAATTCGAATATATATCACGGTGCAGCCTATGTTTTGACTGTGTCTAATTCTTGTCCGTCAAAGAACAACTCTTCGCTTCTGTCATACCTTCCTCCACCTTTTCTGAATATCATTGTTTTTGACTTAGATATGTTTACGTTTCGCCTCCTGGCTAATACTTTTAAAGCTGGTTGATCATTCTTTGTAAATTTTCCGAAGAGTCTACCAACAACACCATAATCGTCTGCATACAGCAAAACTTTTATGTGAACCCTTCCAATTCTTAAATATTCGGTTATGTCATCTCTAAACATGATGAAAGAATGGAAGCTAAAATTGCATCCCTATTTTACTCCCGTCACAGTTTCGAAGAAATCTCCAAGCTGCTCCCGGTCCCAAATAGCGGATGATGTTCCTTCGTACAGCTTTTCGATCAGATTTCCAAATTTTCTAGATAGGCCTTTGTTATATAACTTGTAGAAAAGTGCACTCCTATCTACAGTGTCAAATGCTGCCTTAAGATCTACAAAGACTACATTAGTTTAGTCTTTAATCTCATAAAGTTTTGTGCAACAGTTATAAGAACGAAAATTTGAACAAGTGTAGAGAAATTCTCTCTGAAGCCAGCCTAGAACTCGCTCAGAAGATATTTTTGTGAGGTCCACGCTTGGAAACGTCTAGCCATGATACTCATCAATACTTTTAAGGACGAGTTTAAAAAAGCAATTCCTCAGTACTTTTCCGCCAGGTTCGGGTCGCCCTATTTGAAGATAGAAAAAATTACGCTCTGTTTGAAGTTGAACTCATTTGCAAGCAAAACTATGAGTTCATTGTTCACATATTTATGTGCGGAATCCCTGCATTGAGATATTTCGACTGCATGTGTGGTCTTATATTCTGATCTTTATCTTTCGCATATTTTGTTCAACTCACGTTTCACTATTAGGTACATCCTTTTGTAGTTAGGGTCGTTAATCTTCCTGTAAAGGTTCAGTAGTGAGAAAAATTCTCGTCGCTTTCTTTCGCATTCAAGGTCAAATCATGGTTGCTTGTAGGTTTTTGTACGATTTCGCGGTAATATTGGGATAGAATTCTTAATAGTTTGTGCTATTTCAATGTTTCCATCCGAATTCATTACTTCGATTTGCCTTCCATATCAATTTCGGTAGAGTTTTCATAACTTCAGCATTTAACATCTCTTGATTGGCTATCTGAAAAGTAGTCACAATTAGCAGGTGATCAGAGAAACTCTGGGTTTGTTCTTTGAAGTCCTGGATCAAGCTGTTCCACTCTCCACACAAACTAAGGTCGATGATTGAACTTCCTTGAGCAGTCACAACAGTGAATTCACCATTTGGATCTGCCATAGAATTTTCAAATTGTACTCGCTACAGAAGTCCAAAATCTGAGTACGTTTTCTGTCCAGAACCAGGTCCTTGACATTGTGTACACATGCATACATTCTCTATAGTACTCTCATGGTGTCATTTTTCGTCTGGCCATCTTCCTGGTTGATTCGGAACTAACTCTAAATAGCGGAGACGAGATCTCGGACAATCTTAACGACCTGAAGGCACTGGCAGAGACAGCAGACCGCATCATGGACGCATTGAGTGGTACTTCCGTCATAGCAATTCACTCCAGAGTAACGTCTTAATACCTTTCAATGAAGGTCTCCCACTTATTTTGTCAACTGATGCGTCACCAGTCCGGTTATCAGCAATTTTATCTCACAGTACGAAGGATGGTGAGCGTCCGATTGCTTTTGCTTCCAGAAGTCTATCCAAGTCAGAAGCGAATTACAGTCAGTTAGACAAGGAAGCTACGGCAATTTATTGGGGTCTTCACAAGTTCTTTAATTATTGCTATGGGCGTGAATTTACGCTTGTTACAGATAATCGGTCATTAACTGCAATTTTTCACCCAAATAAACATTTGCCCTTACTAACAGCACAGCGATTGTTGCACTATGCACAGTTTCTTAGTGGATTTAATTACAATATTCAATACAAAAGTTCAAAAGATAATATTAATGCTGATGTTCTTTCCAGAAATCCATTTACAACTAAAGATTGTGGGAATTGTTATGAAACATACGAAATATTTCAAATTTGGGACGATTACTTACCTCTTACAAATTCAGATATAGCAAAGGAAACAAAACGCGATAAGGAATTGTCTTCACTATGGATCCTTTTACAGACAGGAGGAAGTTTGAAGAGCACGTCGTTCCAGCACATGGAGAGTGAAGTTATAATAAATGAAGGATGTATTTACCGAGGACTCCGAATTATAATTCCTTATACAATGCGGACGCGGGTCCTGAACGAATTACATGCAGCGCACATCGGTATCGTAAAAATGAAAGCTCTGGCTAGAAGCTACTGCTATTGGAAGGGAATTTATCGCGATATCGAGGACTTAGTAAATAGCTGTCGGGACTGTACCAAGGTTCTGAAGGAACCAGCAAAGATGTCATCGCACCAATGGCAGAATCCTGCACAACCGTGGCCAAGACTTCATATAGATTTCGCTGGACCATTCATGGAACGATACTTCTTAGTTGTGGTAGACGCAAGGACGAAGTGGTTGGAAGTTTTTCCGATGAACAGGATAACAAGTTTTTACACCATACGAGCGTTAAGAGAACTTTTTGCCAGATTCGGTATTCCTAAAACTATTGTGTCCGACAATGGAACAAGTTTCACGTCGAAGGAGTTTCAAGATTTTTTAAAGTCCAACAACATATCTCACAAGCTTATGTCACCAGCGCATCCCTCAACAAACGGACAAGCGGAGCGGTTTGTGACGTACATACAAAATTACAACGCCTACTTATGCAATATCGTAAGACAGAAAGCTCAACTCTAGGCAAGAGTCCAGCAGAGATGAAGTTGAAATTTAATCTTCGCACCAGGATGGACTTATTGCGGCCTAGCAGCCCAGATCAAATAAGGGAAATCAAGGATTGCAAACGTCACTTCGAAATTGGAGATTCAGTGCAGGTCCGCTATTACCATAACAAGGAGTGCAAATGGAAGTTCGGTAGAGTTACTGATAGAATTGGTCATTTACATTATATAGTGGATGTAGATGGCACTCCATTCCGAAGGCATATTGACCAAATGAGATCCACAAACGTTGAAGGTAATAATCCTGACTATTATTCCATAGATTTTCAACCCACAAGAGGCAATGCGAATTCGAACAAAAAGGAAAATCCCACCGTTGTTACTTCAATAGATGAAGAGTTAACGCAACAATTGAGTAATGCGGCAGCCGTTCCTCAGCAACCAACACATGGAACAATACCAGCTTCTTCGTCATTAGGGACTAATCGTTCGCTCAAACTTAAAGTGAATAACGAATCAGGGGCCATGCAACCGAAGCAACAAATTGAACATAGGAAATCTACCAGAATACGTCGTCAAGTAATTCCCTACCAACACAAGCCTTAAGGGAGGGAAAACTGTTAGATATTTAAGACACGAACCATAGAATTATAGCAAGTGTGTCCATCACTTTAAGAAAACTTTAAAATGCAATCTGAATTGACACATTGAATAAAGTCTTGTTATATTAACCTTTGAATTAAAGCACGAGGTAGTTTTTCTTTCTTGTTAGGCAAATTCACTTTTCTATAAATTCATTGGCACATATTCAATATTGGCGACGAGGATTATAAAGATTAAGAAAAATCTTAACGATGACCGAATCTACGCAAACTACACAACAAATTTTGTGAGCATTAACTGAAGCTCTACAGACCATACAAAATGCACCGAGTTCGCCTAACCTACATTTTGACCAATTCAACGAGAACGAGGAAGCATTTCCTAATTACATCAAAAGATTGGAGAATTATCTTGCATTAAAAAACATTACAGATGGAACAAAAAAGCGGCAAGTATTAATCAATTGTATCGGAGTTAAATACTACCAACTACTCTTGACAGCACCAGAAGAGCCAGAGACAAAGTTATACGAGATTTTTATTAAAGAACTCCAAGATCACATAAGTCCCAAGCCCAACGAGATAACACAGAAGCATAAATTTCTACTTAGACTGCAGCATGAAGAGACTCCCCTTCATCCAATTATTTGGCGGATTTGAAGAAATTAAGCGTCCACTGTAGATTTGAATGTGAATCATGCAAGAAATCTACACTGAATACACATCTTAGGTCTCAGTTTATTCGGGGACTCAGAGACTCGGACATCAAGGAGAGACTTCTGCAAGAAACGAATTTAACTTTAGAAAAGATTATTCAACATGTTTTGGCAATGGAAGCGTCAAAACAAGAAAGTCGTGCCATGAACAACGTTCACCAGCTCCAATTCAA
Organism: Platycheirus rosarum; assembly: GCA_963971375.1. Taxonomy (NCBI): domain Eukaryota; kingdom Metazoa; phylum Arthropoda; class Insecta; order Diptera; family Syrphidae; genus Platycheirus; species Platycheirus rosarum. Next base: position 212,730,470 of record OZ020507.1, on the reverse strand, counting down.
GCCAATGAATTTACATAAGAAGACAGGCCATGCATCAGTTACACCGAATACAAATTTACATAAAACTAATAACTCCAAAGATTATAAAAATAATAAAATGATTTGTTACAGATGCGGCAAACAAAACCACATGGCAAATAATTGCAAAACAACGAACCTACATTGTAAAATGTGTCGGACGAGAGGTCACGTTTCTTCGGTGTGCATGAAATCAAAATCAGCGACCAGAGAGACGAACACTTTAGAAGTTACTCAGATCGCTACTGATTTGATGGAAAGTGAAACACAAGCTGAAGCTCTATATGCAATTAAATTGCACCAAAAATGCATTGCTACGGGTGGCCGAGGTAAGTACTATGTGACATTGAAAATTAACGGGAAGCCCCTTGAGATGGAATTCGATACCGGGGCAGCGATTTCTGTCATAAACTACGATACTTTTAAGATGCATTGGCCAAATGCCGAAATCTTGTCAACAAAAGTCATGCTTAAGACTTACAACCAAGAAGTATTCCCTGCTTTTGGGAAATCTGAAGTACAAGTTCAGTATAACGACCAGACTATTAATTACGATTTATATACATATAGTTAAAGACAAATTCGACACTCTCATGGGACGTGAATGGGTCTTCAAGCTCAAGCTTTTAAGTGTAAATTCCAGGGATGGATATACTGACGGAGATATAGTTCGTTTAAAGCAGCAGATATTTGAAGAATATGGTAGTGTTTTTAGGCAAGAAATTGGAACTATACCGAAAATCAAAGGTATATTAAAGTTACGTGACGGTGCTACTCGAACTTTTATTAAAGCAAGGTCGGTACCATATGCAATCCGTCCTTTAATTGAATCGGAGTTAGACAGATTGGAGAAATTTGGTATTATTGAGAAGATTGCACACTCTGATTTGGGGACTCCGGTAGTTCCCGTTATCAAAGCCGACAAATCCGTTCGGTTATGTGCGGATTATAAAGCTACACTTAATAAGTACTTAGTGAACGATGGGTACCCAATGCACAAGATAGAAGATTTATTTCAAAAATTAAAGGATGGTGAATATTATTGTACATTTGACATTCACAAAGCTTACTTACACCTAAGTATGACCGAGGATATTTCACTTTTGCAGACAATAAGCACTATAAAGGGTCTGTACCGAGTAAATAAACTAATGTTTGGACTGAAAACTGCGCCTAACATTTGGCAAAGGTTCATGGATGAAAATATCACCAATGACCTTGAAGGTACTGCTTGTTTTATTGATGACATAATTGTTGTGGCTAAGTCAAAATCTGAACTTTTTCAAAGATGTAGGCGATTACTTGATAAGTTGCGGAAGTTTGATTTACATCTAAACAAATCTAAGTGCAAATTGTTTGAAAGAAGCGTCACTTACCTAGGCCACAAAATCGACCACAATGGTTTACACAAAACTTCGGAAAAAGTTGAAGCAATATCAAAAATACAACCGCCTACGGATATTAAGAAATTACGTCATTTTCTAGGAATGGTAAATTATTACCTTAAGTTTATTCCAGATCTCTCCACTAAACTACACCCGCTGTATTATCTTCTGAGGAAGGAGAAAAAGTTTATCTGGAAAAACGATTGTCAAAAAGCGTTTGAAAATTTAAAAAAGGAGATGAGAGAGAGAGAGGAGAGGAGACGTCTTAATACCTTTCAATGAAGGTCTCCCACTTATTTTGTCAACTGATGCGTCACCAGTCGGGTTATCAGCAATTTTATCTCACAGTACGAAGGATGGTGAGCGTCCGATTGCTTTTGCTTCCAGAAGTCTATCCAAGTCAGAAGCGAATTACAGTCAGTTAGACAAGGAAGCTACGGCAATTTATTGGGGTCTTCACAAGTTCTTTAATTATTGCTATGGGCGTGAGTTTACGCTTATTACAGATAATCGGCCATTAACTGCAATTTTGCACCCAAATAAACATTTGCCCTTACTAACAGCACAGCGATTGTTGCACTATGCACAGTTTCTTAGCGGATTTAATTACAATATTCAATACAAAAGTTCAAAAGATAATATTAATGCTGATTTTCTTTCCAGAAATCCATTTACAACTAAAGATTGTGGGAATTGTTATGAAACATACGAAATATTTCAAATTTGGGACGATTACTTACCTCTTAAATTCAGATATAGCAAAGGAAACGCGATAAGGAATTGTCTTCACTGTGGATCCTTTTACAGACAGGAGGAAGTTTGAAGAGCACGTCGTTCCAGCACATGGAGAGTGAACTTATGATAAATGAAGGATGTATTTACCGAGGACTCCGAATTATAATTCCTTATACAATGCGGACGCGGGACCTGAACGAATTACATGCAGCGCACATCGGTATCGTAAAAATGAAAGCTCTGGCCAGAAGCTACTGCTATTGGAAGGGAATTGATCGCGATATCGAGGACTTAGTAAAAAGCTGTCGGGACTGTGCCAAAGTTCTAAAAGAACCACCAAATATGTTCACGCACCAATGGCAGAATCCTGCACAACCGTGGCAAAGACTTCATATTGATTTCGCTGGACCATTCATGGAACGATACTTCTTAGTTGTGGTTGACGCAAGGACGAAGTGGTTGGAAGTTTTTCCGATGAATAGGATAACAAGTTTTTACACCATACGAGCGTTATGAGAACTTTTTGCCAGATTCGGTATTCCTAAAACTATTGTGTCCGACAATGGAACAAATTTCACGTCGAAGGAGTTTCAAGATTTTTTAAAGTCTAACAACATATCTCACAAGCTTACGTCACCAGCGCATCCCTCAACAAACGGACAAGCGGAGCGGTTTGTTCAGGTCCTTAAAAACGGATTACGGTCTGCCATGAACGATCCAGGTGACTTACATACAAAATTACAACGCCTACTTATGCAATATCGTAAGACAGAAAGCTCAACTCTAGGCAAGAGTCCAGCAGAGATGATGTTGAAATTTAATCTTCGCACCAGGATGGACTAACTGCGGCCTGCCAGCCCAGATCAAATAAGGGAAATCAAGGATTGCAAACGTCACTTCGAAATTGGAGATTCAGTGCAGGTCCGTTATTACCATAACAAGGAGTGCAAATGGAAGTTCGGTAGAGTTACTGATAGAGTTGGTCATTTACATTATATAGTGGATGTAGATGGCACTCCATTCCGTAGGCATATTGACCAAATGAGATCCACAAACGTTGAAGGTAATACTCCTGACTATTTTCCAAACTCTTATTCCATAGATTTTCAACCCACAAGAGGCAATGCGAATTCGAACAAAAAGGAAAATCCCACCGTTGTTACTTCAATAGATGAAGAGTTAACGCAACAACCGAGTAATGCGGCAGCCGTTCCTCAGCAACCAACACATGGAACAATACCAGCTTCTTCGTCATTAGGGGCTAATCGTTCGCTTGAACTTGAAGTGAATAACGAATCAGGGGCCATGCAACCGAAGCAACACATTGAACATAGGAAATCTACCAGAATACGTCGTCAAGTAATTCCCTACCAACACAAGCCTTAAGGGAGGGAAAACTGTTAGATATTTAAGACACGAACCATAGAAATATAGCAAGTGTGTCCATCACTTTAAGAAAACTTTAAAATGTCATCTGAATTGACACATTGAATAAAGTCATGTCATATTAACCTTTGAATTAAAGCACGAGGTTTTTTTCTTTCTTGTTGGGCAAATTCACTTTTCTACAAATTCATTGGCACATATTTGATAAAAACTAACCACGCTCTCACTAATTCAAGCAGTTGGTGATAGCATAGCCACTTCAGCAGCAAAAGAACTCTGTCTACACATCCAACGTGAAACGCTTGAAACAAAGACCTACAACATATCAACAATAGACATCTCTCTTCCAATTCCAGTCCAGTACACTAATCTTCTCAAGCAATACATCAAAATTACAAAACCCACTAGCAGTCCTAATACCAGCAATATACAATACGCACACCGTATAGTAACAAAAGGTCCACCAGTTTCCGCACGGCCATACAAGATAGCAGCAGAAAAAGCAACAGCAGCAAAAAGCCAAATCTATGAAATGGTGAAAGAGGACATCATCCGTCCTTCGAGAAGTCCATACGCAAGTCCCATCCATCTCAGCAGAAAAAAAAACAACGAGTGGCGATTCTCTGGAGACTACAGACTTCTTAACACTACCACCGAAGCTGACATGTACGCACCTCCACTCGTACAAATGGTACTCGTTTAAATGATACTTGCACATTCACCAAGCTCGACATGGACAGATCTTACTATCAAGTACCAATGCATCCAGAGGGCATCCACAACAGGGCCATAATAACATCTTGGGGACTCTTCGAATACTTTGTGATGCTACACAGACGTTCCAACGATTCATGGATTCAATTTTTCAATGGATCTGGAGTTCGTTTTTGTCTAGATTTATGACATCCTGATCATGTCACAAAACGAAAGTCAACACCTCCAGCATCTGCAAACAGTCTTCGAACGTCTAGCATCTTCGTCAGTAAACATCAACTTGAAGAAATGCTAGTTGGGCCAACCAGAGGTGAACTTCCTTTGCTACATTATAAATGCCCAAGGTTATGCTGCAGTCAACGAAAGAGTCGATGCGATACTCCATTATCCAAAACCAGAGACCATCGAAGAACTGAGACGTTTCCTCGGAGTAACAGATTACTACAGACGATGTATTTCACAAGCTGCGCATTCCCAAATACCACTCAACAACTACCTAACAAAATCTATAAAAAAGGACAAAACAAAAATCAGCTGGACTGAAGAATGCAAATCGAAAATTGCTACGGTAACACTCCTCGCTTACCCATCACCAAATGCTGCCATGACACTCACAGCACTCACTTCACAGCCATTCAATATCAGCATGATCACAGCTCTTTAAACTCATATCGGCATGTTCACAGCCGATCAATTCCCGGCCAGTTCAACTAGGCCTATGTCATACCCACTGACAATGTAGATAATTGCTATCAACTTGAACCAACAGCTTACCTTTAATAAGCCCCATGAAATCTACATCCATCCCACTTCTGATTTAAATAACAATTAATAACAATGTAACAAGAACTATTAATAACAATACATGCATAGAAAAACCTCAAGAACTCGATCAAGCGCCCGTCACCGTTGATATGGAATGAATGCCAAGCCACGCAACCACCAACTTCACTCAGTCGAGCTGCGAATATTAATGCACAGTATAACTATTCTTCATTTACCTATCTGAGTGATCGGGTTTTTATCACAGTATAGGCCGAAATATCAAACTGAAGCTTAACACAAACTAGAACAACTTGTCAACGACGACTGGCAGCCACTTAGTTTCTTCTCACGGAAGCTCAGCCCATCAGAGCAACGCTGCAGCACTAATGACCGTGAACTACTTGCAATTTGTGCTTCTGTCAAGTTTTTTCATTACTTTTTAGAGTGCCGCAGTTTCACCATCAAAACCGACCATAAACCCCTGATCAAACAAAAACACGACAAAGCTCCGGACCGAAGAATTCGACAACTAGACTACATCTCACAATTTACCACGGACATAGTCTATGTAAAGGGTGAAGATAATCTAGTTACAGACGCACTATCCACGCGTAAACACCATCAGCATGCCAACCGTACTCAGCCCAGACACTATACGAGATGAACAAATCAAAGACCAACATCTTCAAGATCTGATTGACAGTCCATCATCTCTTCATCTTCACGAGCTGAAGGCAGAACCAGGCATCAAACTATACTGTGACGTCTCCACAGGTATAGTCAGGCCATACATTTTACTGTCACTACGAAACACAGCCTTTGACGTCATCCACATCTGCATCTGCTGTTAGAAGCAGAAGCATTGCTCCAAATAATCTGGTTTTTAATATAAACAATAACAGCTCAGGCGAAAATGTCATCTCGTTCGCCGATGCCTTAAGGGGAAACAAAAAAGTTCAAGTCTTCTCCCCGGCCACTACTACAAGCCCAAGCAATGATATAGTGGACTTCATGGACGAGTCCAATAGACTTTTCGGTCCAGCTACCTAAAAATGAGTGGGCTACAAAAACCAGGTGCATGCCTGAACTTCATCGCCTCCCTTACCCCAGCCTTACCATGAAGATTAGTGTCATATCAGCCAATATTAATGCCTTCTCAAAAGAAAAACAAATAGAGGTGGACATCTTGCTTCAAGAGACCAACCCTACTGCAATTTTACTCCAAGAAACATGCATTCAAAAAAATAACAAAAACAGATATCGCCTTAACGATCATTTTGACTTAATCACAAATAATGAGGGTCGAGGAACGGGTATTCTTCTGTAGAATTCCATTCGATTCACCCAAACACAATTTAGCAATAACTTAATTTCAGCAACTATAGCCTCAATTCCGATTTCATACCAAAACGAACATAAATCCTTAGCACTAGTCTCTATATATATATACCCTGCTATGCCGGTTCCTCGCTACCCTTGAGCTAGACAACCTTATAGATTCTTTAAACGGTTTTGACTTCATCGTAGTAGGTGGTGACTTTAACGCTAGGCACCCTATATGGGGTGACTCTATGACCAACCAGAATGGTTCCCTCTTGGCGCGCTGGTTTCAAGACACACGATTCCTTGACCTAGACATTGTGGCAGCTCCCGGTCCTACCCGTCCAAGCTCAGGCTCGCATATTGATTTTTACATCATTTCGTCCAATCTCAGATCAGATAATATCGCCTGCTTAACTCTAGACCTCGTATCGGACCATTTTTCCGTATTTATGTGCTTAGAACTGCAACAAGACAGCTTCCTTTCAGAATCACTCCGGACGCTCACAAGTTTTAAGAACACAAACTGGCTCAATTTTAATCGCTCTCTTTCCTCCAAACTTTCAAGCCTGAATTTACCAACTGACAGAAATCTCTCCAACCTGGAAATAGACAATACGATATACATCATAACAGCAACTATCATTGATTGTATGGATTCGCACTCCAAAAAAATCACTCTTCACCACAAATGGTTCAACGTCTCAGCAGCAACCATAAAACTATTTAAGACCAGGAAGGCCTGGAAACGGAGTCTAAAAAGAATCTTCCACCACTTCGGTGACCGCATCAATCAGGACTACCAGGAATTGTCTGCGCGCATTACCTGCTTTACGAAAATTATTAAAGATAGGGTTCGTATAGAACTGAATGAAAAGTTTAGAAAAAAACTAAACAGTCTTAAGCCTTCATCAAATGTCTTCAAAGCTATCGATCAGATCACAGGACGCAAAAAGAATAATAACCCAACCAACCTAGAACTAACATACAACAATAGAAACCTTACCTCCCCACAAGAAAAATTGAAAGCCTTTGACTCCTTTTACTCAGATCTATACGCATTGAAAACTCCATCAGCTGACCCAGAGACCTCAGTGGAAGTTCATACGTTTAACAGCTCTTTTTCTGTTTGGAACGAAAATCTTCAAATCCATCAATTTTCTCCTTGTAACAACTCAAATAACATCAATGATGATCATTTTATCTCGATAAACGCAGTAGAATCCTTGATTGCTTCCCTCAACAACAAAAAATCCGCAGGGCCAGACAAAATTCCTAATTACATAATACGCAAATCTGGAGCAACACTTGCCAAATTTCTCACCCCTATCTTCAACAATTGCCTTAACAACTCATATCTTCCAACCGCTTGGAAAAAGGCAAAACTGATACTAATTAAAAAAAGTAATTCCCCATACATGGTAGAAAACTTCCGCCCAATTTCTCTTCTCTCAAACTTGGGAAAAATCCTGGAAAAAATAGTTATCACTAAGTTGTCAAGCTTCTTTGATAATGAGGATCCAATTCAGTCTCAGCAATTTGGGTTTAAATGCGGCCACTCGACTGAACATGCATTTATATATCTCCAGGACAAAATCTTGGAAAATCTAAGAGGGAAAAAATGCACTGTTTCGTGTGCTCTAGACCTAGGAAAAGCGTTCGATTCCGTTTGGCATACGGGACTGTTCTACAAACTGAATCAACTGAGATTACCTCCGTCCCTCATAAAGACTATTTCAAGTTTTCTCTCTAATCGCAGCCTTTCGATAAACTTTGAAAATGAGACATCAGATCCCATTGCCATCCATACAGGAGTCCCCCAAGGAAGCGATCCTTGACCCTCTCCTATTCAACTTGTATATATATGACTTTCCAATCCAACACCATCGCTCTGAGGCTATCCTATATGCTGATGACACCGTATTATTCAGCTCAGATGAGCCTCCTCACACAGCTCTCAACTCAATTAAATCTCACTTAGAGATAGTGATCCCATACTACAAAAGATGGGGAATTGACCTTAACTTAAATAAATGTGAGCTAATTTGCTTTCGCAATGCTTTTGGAAGAGGGCATCAACTTGTTGTACGTGAGTGTCGCTACCTGAAGCTGTCTATTGCAGGTAACACAATACCATTAAAAAAATCCATAAAATATCTTGGTATAAACCTACACGAAAGAATGAAAATGAACCAGCATGCAAGAAAAGCCTTAAACAATAGCAAAGCCGCCGCGGCCAAGCTAAAGATACTTCTCAACTCCAAGGATGTTGAAAAAAAAATTAAACTATTGATGTATAAAACTTTAATACGACCTCTAATATCGTACGGCTTTCTTACTTGGTTCACAATGTAGCACTTGAGCTCCATAGATTTGAACGCTACATTATCAGAACATGCATAAATAAAAGACGCAGACCATCTGGCAAACGGTACTGCAACAAAACAATTTACCAAGAATCAGGCGACAGATATTATGCATCTCCAATCAGCATCCTCAATGAGGGTTCCAGCACTGCATTCCAGGTCGATGGTGATAACTACTTACTCACATCGTCCTTTTACAAAAAAATTTTACCAGACATATACAGAGGCTAAGTAATTCCCCCCTAGTCCCTAGGCGACTTATTGTAACTTGAATGAGACTGACAAATAAATCAAAATATATCTATATATATCATTAATTTTAATCTTAATAAAAATGAACAATGTGAAACTACTCGATTGTGATAAAACTTCTTAAAGTTATAACTTATAACTATAATCTGATGTGTAGCATAAGGAAAACATGTAAAATAAAAACAAAATAAGATAAGCACCTAATGCACTTAATTCAATAGCACAATAAGTTAAAATCTAAACTTTGTATTTGAAACTCGAATCAACAAATTACAAACCCAAAAGGAAAGAAAGGAAAAATATCACTTTAATAACCTTACTTGATATCATCCTCAAAAGTCATTATTAGTTCCGAATCAAGTCGCAATGAGGCGCGCTGAAATCGCCAATTGGTGTAAATATAGAATAAAAAACAAATAAAAAAGCGTGTGAAATACTGGTAAAATATCGTGAAATGTTCTCGTCTCCACTATTTACAGTTAGTTCCGAATCAACCAGGAAAATGGCCAGATGAAAAATGACACCATGAGAGTACTATAGACAATGTATGCACTATATTTCCGTCATATTTGCCACATTTCAATCCTCTATTAAAACTCCAAGTAAAAACCTTTCCTTGTACTAAAAGACGATCATTTCTTATAAAAACCTGAATGCTTGGATTCTTCGACTTGATTGATTTTCTGACTTCGAGCATATTCTCTATGAACTACAATGCCCGCTTCCCCCAGAGTTTTCGACGATCGAACAATGTTGATTGATGGTGTTTTTTCTCCCAATCGCACCATAAAATTGTTTGCTTTGAGAGTTGTTAGATCCAATAGCTACAATATTATTTTCTGATAGTGTCGACGGTAAAACTGAGTGCAACAAATAGTGTGTATTTGTGCTTTCGGATCTAAAGAATTTTGGTTATTAATATATGAAATATATGAATATATGAAATTTGAGGTTCCCCTCTGCATCTCGCATCTGATGAGCTTTCAGATATTATTCTTTAAGTAAGTTATCGGTTATATTAAAGAAGTTGAAGAAAGTAGGCTATTTTTCGAATATTTTTCAGGCTATATCTAGCAACACTACTATTATTTTGACCACCCTTTTTCAAGACAAATTTAAGTTTTTAAACCTCGTCTTGTTATAATTTATTAAAATTAAATTTTTTTTGTTAAGGTTTTTGTTAAAAAAAGTTTCTTTTTTTTCATGTTTTAATGATTTCTAATTTCACTTTTATTATTTTGACCGCAGTTGTATGTACATATATAATACAAAAGTACAGAAATGTAATAAGGTGGGAAATTATAAGGGTCTCAGCTTAGTAAAAAGAATAAATCATTGCTGAATAGTCTAAATGCAAGTAACAAAACAATTTCATAAAAAAGAACCCATTATTGCAAAACGTATTCAATATGAAAGCCGTTTGAAAGAAAAAAATATACAAAGAATTTGCTTTGAAAGTAAAGAAATTTGTGACTTTCTTCTTAGAAAAGGTTTGACATTTAATACGACTCAGATATAGTTTCCGTTATACCTATTTCATTTAAAACTGTATTGTCCCTGATTCTATTTATATACTTCAAAATTTACTTCAGGTTACGCATACAGGTACAATTATTTATTTTTTTATTTTATCAAAGCTAAAATTCATTCCACCTACAATTCAACGATCTTAAAATTAATTTCTAATCCCACAAAAATAATTCTCCAATCAAATGAAAATAAAAATAAAAGCTCATCATACATATGTTCATTTAATTTTTTATTATAGTCGTGCTTTATTGGTAATCTATAGCTCGCATAGTAATGGAAGTCCCAATAAAACGCTATACTCACTCTGTACTTCATTTTAATTCAACCCTCAAAAATGATCTACATTTCAGGTGGTTGACATTCCTTTCCAAGCATCCTATGCGTTATTTCAACTTTTTATATTCACTCATTTCACTAACTTAATCATCGACACTTTTGGTTTGTTGTTGCTGTATAAAATTTTACTGCGCTAGTTATACACTTACCAATAAAACACGCCTTATGAAAATAAAAAGAAGCTTTTTTTGACGAACAATTGAATATTGTTCTTGACACAGACCCAAAACGTAACATGTGTTCAAATTATTTGTCAACTGCACGGCTAGCTCAGTCGGTAGAGCATGAACCCACGTTGGGCGCATTTTTTTAATATTTTGCTCATGATAAATTCTTTATTTGTTTAGGTTAGGGCATAGACTAATCTTATGTGCCATTTGTCCAATTTATAAAATGTATTTGGAAGAATGGGGTGCTATGAATGAAAAGCCCTTAATTTTGTTTTTTTATTGGACCAGAAAGTCAGAAAATTCAATCAACTCCGTTTAAACGCAGTTACACTCCGTCTCACTTGAAAATGAACAAGTAGTGTTTTGTGTTAATTTTACGATATTTTTCAAACCTTTCGGCAATCTGGGAAAAAACAGTTGCACAATGAATAAAGGATATATTATGATTGAATTGTAAAAAAATGTTAATAAATGCATTTTTTATGATGCTTTTCCCAAAAAGATTCTTCTATTTGGTATCGATTTGTAGGAGCTTTTGAAATCCAGCTCCACAGTTCCAATAGCTTACGTAGTAGATGATGCTTCACCCGAGTTGTTAACCCTCTACACACACAAGGGTTTGTATAGAGATTACCGATTATAACCTTTCGGTGTGTCAAAAATGTATGGATAGCCTTTTTGCTGGGATGAGTGGAGTAAAAGCCTATCTGGATGATATAATAGTATCACGATCGTAATTTGGAAATAGTTATCAAGAAACTATCCGATGCAAATTTGACGGTGAATAAATAAATATGCGTATTTGCACGAAAAGGAATTGGACTAATGCTCATGCTCATCAAACCGTTTATAATGAACTTAAGGTGCTGCTCGATTTCGACACCATGTCAATTAATACATTATGACACGACTGAAACATTGGTTCTCTCTGCGATGCATCGCCTTATGGGGTAAGTGCTGTATTGGCTCATCGGGATGATGACAATGGAGTTGAGAGGCTCATAGCCTTCGCTAGAAGCATTGGCAGTTATTTTCGGGGCGAAAAATTTCCACCAATAAGTGGCAAGAAGTGAAGATTGTACACTGTGCTTCATCTGCTCAAGTGAAAGCGAAGCTTAGAGATATTTTTGGTTGGTATACAATACATGGTCGTGGTCAGCCTAGACGATTCATTACCGATAATGGCACAGCTTTTGTGTCAACAAAAATACAAGAGTTTTATACTCAAAATGGAATCACAATCAAGTATAATACCACGGCTCCCTTCTACCCATCAAGCAATGAGCAAGCAGAGCGTATGGTTCAATATTTGAAAAAATTCTTTAAAAACCATGTCAGAAGGAGTTATGCACATTAAGTTGCACGACCCTGAATACAACAACCGCTAAGACGCCAGCTGAACTATTAATGGGAAGTAAGGTGAGGACGGCGTTGGATTTAATACATCCTGATGATGCACAAGCGTATAAAAGTTTGGAATCAACACCTCAACTAAAAACTTTTGAAATTGTGTTCCATATTTATTTCAGAAATTATTCAAAATGACCAATGTCGTGAAAGCCAAGGACCACAAAATTGGTCACTGTCGTGTTGATCAGATTAAGCGACGGCACGCTACAAACACACATTTAGAAGCTCTTTCTGAATGTAATGAAACTGAAGATCGCCAACAAGAGCATCAGCCCGCAGCATAACCACCCTTCACAATCACCGAACCACTAAGATGGGAGGAGTGTGGTGTGTGGAATCACCCTGGGACCGTACATCGGAGACACTGTCAAAACTAACATCTTATAAAACGTCAATGAATATGACACATTTTTCCTGGGTTGTTGGGTCACGGGCAAATTGTTCTAGATTTTTACCTGAAAGCATTCTACTATAACAGATTCCTAGAAAAAATTAAAAGACATTTCTTTATCAAGTATATGTTTGTCTCAATTGTACTGATTCTTTTATTCGGGTTAAAAATTAGTATTAACCACATCAGGATGCCGGTGATTATGGCTGGCCTTCTGTATTACGCAATGAACAGCCGATCTGCTGGCTGTAACTCCAGTTTTTGCCTCAATTTTACCTACGAAGAGCTTTGAATTTAGAGCAGCTCTCAGTATCACCCACCTTTCTTAACATGTTGCTTGCTGACTCATCCTTTGCGTTTTTTTCCATACTTTTCCGGGTTCTGTACAACAATGGCGCCTCTTACAATCTTGCTGGATATGAAACATATGAATTTTCCTTGTCCCCGGGAAGCTCGAATTTGGCGTATTTTCTCCTTGGTTAATGTCTTTCCTTTACTTAGTTGTGGATTGTATGAAATTATTTCTTGAACTAATTTACCTAATACTTGAAGCATCTTTTCATTGGATTCTAAACTTTTAAACATTATAACTGGCAGATTTAGCTAACTGTTCCTAATCAAGTAATACAAAAAAAGAAGAACAGGTACATTTTATGACCTTTTTGTGAAAAGCGTCATAGTAATATTATGTAGTTGCATTTAACAACTTAATCTCAAATTTTTTTTGACGTCACAGGCTACACGTACGAAAGAACATAACTCATGCTGATAAGACTCATCACTCATGCTAACCGCGACAATGTGGTTCTTTCAACCAAAATCGATCGCAAACGTATTCTGAGCACCAGGCGAACATCAGATGTATGAATGTGTGTATGTATGTCGAGTATGTACTTCTCAACCGCCCAACGGATTTAAATGAAATTTACATGGTAAATATATTTGTGTCCAGGGATCGTTCTTGTGAGTGCTTGGTCCCGTTAGCATTATTTTCGCATATCACGTTAAAACATGTTTTTTTCTAGGGCGTAGTAACGCGCACCGGGTACCGCTAGTAAAATATAAAACTGGTGCCGATTAGTGCCAGGTTGTTAGCACAATAGTATTTTGGTACTAATTTTTTAGTACTTAGTACTAGAATTTAGTGCTATTGTATTTTTGGTACTAGATTTGGTACTCGATGTAGTACTGGATTTAGTTCTGGGCAGTAGATTTAGTACTAGATTTTTTGACGTGATAAGTGGAATTGTATATGGTATGAGTTAACTTGCTGTATGTTGGTGTTGGTGTCATCAATGTTTTCTTATGACGTTATCACATAAAATTATCTTCCGTAAACCGACTTTAGAGACAACCAACTTTTCTTTTTAAATATAAACATAATACTCGTATATCCTTAATTCATTAAGCAATTGGTTTTTCCCAGATCAGCGAAGGGTTTGAAAAATATCGTTAAATTAAAACAAAAAACTGCCTGTTCGTAATCGAGTGAAACGGTGTATAAGTATTATTTCTTTCTTAAAATGAAGGCCTAAAAAAAAGTGGAGCTCTTACAACGAAATACTTGCCGAGTAAACAAAAATTATAAAAATGTTAAAGGTGGCGCATGGACGTAAGTCCCAAAATCTTATTTGGGACTTATAAGTTATAAAGTTATAACATTGATGGGACATACATAAGTCCCATGAGATGGGAAAAAAGTCCCATCTTATGTAAGAAATAGTTTTTTTATTGAGGAACTAAAGCATCACATCACTTAAATGTGAACTAACGCTGTGTATTGTGTATTAAAGTTTACAGTGTATAAACAGTGAGAGGTTTCGGGGGCATACTGACACCCCTGCAACACCTCTGCCTTGGGAATAGGTTCGAGGTTTGATGTATGCAAAGTTTCTTTATTTAGGAAAGATTGCTTAAATACGAAATTAATTTTGCATATACCCAACCTCGCACCAACTCCTAATCCCCACCAAGGTTGGTTATAAGTCCCAAAACGAAAAACTGGGACTTAAGACCGGGGGCTTGTTTCTCTGCGCCGTCAAAGTTGTAGAAAAGTACATCACTTGGAACTTCAAATTTTTTATTCAATTTTTCATACTCGAAAAAAGTACGTAAAATAGTTTTTTCTTTAAAAAATGTGAAAAAGTGTAAGTTTTTTTTAAATAGTAGGAACGGTTTTTATTTAACAACTTAATTGAAGAATGCAAAATTAAGCACAAAAATAACTTTCATTTAGAAACAAATTAAAAAAAATCCACTTACCCGTTATTAAAATATTGATTTTTCAAAAAAAAAAAAATATTAAAAATACAAAAAAAAATTTAAATAATTTTTTTTTGAAAAGTCAATATTTTGAAAGCGGTTTGCTAGGTGAATTTTTTTTAAATTTTGTTTTTAAATGTATGTAATTTTTGTGTTTTAGTTTGTATTCTTGAATTATTTTTTTTGTTTTTTTTCTTTTTGAAAAAAAAAGTTTGTTTAGGAAAACCGGTTTTATTTAAAAGCTGTTCCTACGATTTTGAAAAAAAAATTCACACTTACATTTCTTAAGGAAATAAATGGTGTTTAAATTATTTCACTCAATACAATTTAACGTACTTTGATCGAACAATCAAAAGTCACAAAATCGAATAAATGCTTTGATGTGCACTTAATTTTCTTACATTTTATATTAAAATTTGACCGCACATATGAGCAAGTATTTGCGATCCAGTCGTGCAATTTATTTTTCCTACGGCGAAAGTATTCTTGTATTTTTTGTGGAGCGTTTAATTTATTACATTTTGGCTATTTAAACATGGTTTTATATCAAATCATTTGCGAGATATGGGCGCTTTGAAGAAAAGGTATAATTTTTAAAATTTCGCAAAAAAATGCAAAATTTTACTTTATTTCTGCTGTTATACTCGAATTATTATGAAATGTTATTGTAGTTAAGATTACTGGTTAAAATCATCAACTTTTTACACCCTCAAAATCCACCCAGGTGGCTCACGGCCTATTAATACTTGCATTCAACTCAAATCATATCTTTTGCGTTGTTCAGTTGCTTTTTCTTTCGCCTGGAATCCATCTTTTTTCAATTATGCATCTTTTCACAATGCGAATGGTCGTCAGCTAAAAATAAGATTCATCTATCAATTCACCCTTTAAACGCCATTTATTGCATCCACAAACGTGCTCGTTCTCTAATTTCACTTTATTGGTACTCCTCCAACCCTTCAGTCGTTGCTGCATCAAAATCTCACTGCCAAACTCATGAAATTCCAATATCAATGCCAGACGGTTTTAACTAGTTAATGTCGGGCAGAAAAGTTGTATCAGTTCAGTTCTCAGTTGGGTATGCTCTTGTTCCCTGGCAATGTGATTCTGTTCTGGGTTATTAAGCGCATTCAACTAGGGTGAGCGCGCCTGATATCACCAATGCTGTCTGAGTGCTGGTTTGGTTGCTGTGCTGCTGCTTCTGCTGCTAGGAACACAAAAGATTGCGAATACATTAAACTGGAACAATCTGCATGTGTGTAGCTGTCAGTTCAGTGATTTTTATGGATATTGAATCTGACAGCAATCAAAATTGGCAGAAATTTATGTAAACATTGTGGAACGAACAGATCAACAATGAGGCATAGTCATAGTCAAGTCGTAAAACAATGCATTTTTTGTTGCTCTAGGCCTGAAGAACTATAGTTGGAGTGAATATTATAGTTAGTTCAGGAACGTCTACAAATCCCTTGTTATTATATGAGTACGTACAGATCGGAATCATTTTAAATAAAGAGTGTGAGCGTAAAAAAAGATAAGTAAAACAGAAAACATGCAATAAACGCTAAGTTAAACTGAGTGAGTAAGCACGTGGATTGATGAGTTAATACTCTCTGAAGACTTCCGAACGTTTTTATTTTTTTTATTCTTTTGAATGGCCACAGAATTGCTGCTGTTTGCAAGGGCTCCATTTTTACTTGCTTTAATAGGTACTATAATGCAAGTTACATATATTTATCTACATTCAGTCAGATTAAAAAAATTGAGTAAACAATCAAACTTGACATTACGATGATAGAGACACATATTTTAGTTAGTGACAAAATTCTGTATGTTTGTCTGTCCCTACGTATATATTTTGGACTACGGCCTAAACGCAAAGGGTAAGACCAATCGTAATCTTCAAATTAAGAACATTATAGGGTATTTTGGCTTATACAGAGGACTTTTTTCAATTTTTTTTGACTCAAATATTGACGATAGGTAGCCGTCAAATAACCGTTTTAAGTAAAAGCTTATTTTTCTCGAAAATTGCTCTGTCCTGTATATGTTGTCCTTTATATCTTGTAGTGTCTGACCCGATGGCCTCGGTAGCCAGTGCTCGTAAGTGTGCATATCGTATTTCGTAGATTTATCTAGGGAGTAAATTAAAATGTAATGTAAATTACATATATGAAAAATTA